>JAWWEU010000091.1:20050088-20063352 GCA_035583155.1 Acropternis orthonyx
CCGTGGACACACTTTGTCTGACCCTTCAGTTGAGACCTGACTAGCATGGGAGACCCTACCGGAGGCACAAACCACCGGCAGCATAGCTCACAACCTCATAAGGGCATGCAAGCTTCTCCCCCGCGACAAGGGGGTGCCCATGGAGAAGATCAGGCTAGGATAGTAACAATTTAAAAGCCTTCAGGAAAACAGATGATATGGGGAATGATAGAATGGCAGTTAATGATATTAAGATAATGGGCAAATATGTAGAAAGTTAATTTTGCTGGCTAGTTTAAGTGCAAAGATAAGTTCAGGAAAAGAAATTTATAAATTCTGATACTCAGATCAAATCAATAGAAAGTACTAAAATGCAGAATGGTTTTGATGTAGAAAACACAGCTGCAGAAGTTCTTAATTTTTGGGGTGATCTGTATATTAAGTCAGAATATTACACTGTCGACCCTTCAACCCACCAAAACCTTTCAAAAGTCATTATACAGAACTCACATTAACTCACAGTTGATTTAATATACTTAGTGGTCAAAATACATTTTTGCAAAATAATAATGGTATTAAACAGAATGAAGTGGACTTGATGATGGTTGAGACTTGCTAACAGTGTGTTTTTTCATGACAGGAAGCACTGTGGAAATACTCAGTGCATCATTTCACCTGTAGTATTGCACACTAAGTCAGTATGATAAATTTACTTCTTACTAATGTGAGGTAGCTCAAATGAATCTTCTATACCCAAAGAGGTAGTATTCAGCCTTATCTTTCTGAGTAAACATTTTTCCAAATCTCTTCATCTTACCTGCTAAAAACATACTAAAATTTCAATAGTCCGATATGGTACTTAGGTAGAGAAATTATCAAAAAACCCACTGAACAACAAAATTTGGATGTGAATGTCAGTTCACCACCAGTCACCAGACATTTTGTCTAAAAGAATGGAGCTTTTCACTTTAATCAAACTTGGGACAGAATTTTGGAGTCGCAGCAATTTCTTTTTTGAGTCTGGGAATATATGTTTGTACACACATATACACATATAGATATACATACACACATACACACATATATATTACTGCTCTGTTGTTACAAAGACTACATGATGCAAACAAGGTTTCTTTATGACAGAACTGACTGAAGATATACTTTAAAGTTTATGCCATTAAAGTCAGGAATGTACTGTACTTCTGGAGGGCAATGAAAGTAGATTAAATATGTTTCAGGACAAATCTTCACAGAGATTGGGAAGATCTGGGCTTGGAAAAATATGCTGTCAGTTCTTAGGGATATGATGAGGGATTTTAAATGTAATTTTTAAAGAGAAACAGCTAAACTGCTTCACAACATGATCCTAAAAAGTGCTCTAGCAGGTCGGATAATTGTCAGGGAGATCCCACTGATTGCACAATGATTACATCAGTCACCAGATACACAGAGGTGTGACATCCTGAACAGCAGTGAGATATGGTTTGAATGATAAATAGAAAAGAAATGATAATGCTCAAATGAAGAGATGTTGGTTTAAATTCTTCTTTGCTTTTGAACTGGAATCACAGTTTATTTTATAGTGAAAATAATAAATACATTCAGTTACTCCTTGTGTTTAGAAAGAAGGGGAAATGTATTCTAGCAGAGAAAAATAAATGTTTGTTGGTTTTTTTGTTTGTTTCCATTGACATACTGTGGAAGTCCTAAAATTATACAGATAAAGGCAAACACTGCCTGCACTTGCATAATTTCATGTTATCCCAAGAAGTACATTCCCAATAAAAATAATGAGTGACTGTATGTTTCAGAGACCTGAGGTTAGAGTATTATGTGATATTGATAGCTTATAAAACCTGAAACTCAATCCAAATGCTGTCTGCCTCCTGAGACCCTCTATAGACAGCTGTTGCTGTTATCCAGACAAGCTGGACACAATGTCATCCCTCTCTTTTCCTATGTTCATGTCTGAAATGTTTGCCAGATCATTGTCCAGCATTCCTCTGTCATTGCAAAGAATGCAGTGAGTGTGTTAAGTAACAAGTAAAAATCACATGTGGTAGTAGTGAAAGTTAACAAAAAGGCTTATTGTAAGCATATGCCACTTTCATTAGTCTCAAAATCTCTATGACTAATGCATAATGCCTGGTATTACCATTAGCACATACCATGTGCAACTTTGAAGCATAATAAATGTAAAAAACCCCACCACCAATCATGCCCCTACAGAAGTTTCTAATAACCAAAAAGGTAATAAAATATTACTACAGGATTAGGTTGTTTACAGCTATTTTAATCTTTGCAAGGAAGCTGGGGGAAAATAAAAAAACACCTGTGTTTGGTGCATATGCTATTTCATAAGGAGATTTATTCTTTTCATTTTCTCTTGAATCTCACATGTAACAAGTTGGTAGTTCATTGGAAAATGTGCTTTCAAAGTGGATAGCATAATGATTTATTGTTGATATTCTCATAAATGAGCTCTGTTCTAAACTTTTTTTTCATTCTGTTCTGATGCAAACTTTCACATGGCTTAGAACATATAGACTTTCAGGAGTATTCTGGCAAGCAAAATTTCCAGGAAGAATTGCTTTGTGATGCTGAGGGAAAGTTACACTATAAACTTTGTTGATTTGATAGCTTTATGCTATAAGAAAAAAAGAAAGAAAAGATCATTACTTAATCCAGTTTGGGCTCATTGTTCTTGCTTATAACAGTGCAGACATATTAGACTGTATCTATGATTTTTACAAATTATTTTAAAATCTAACAATAAGTAATTTGAAACAGGAATCTAATAAAGAATTTGAGCTTTTAATTCTGCTGTTTTCAGGCAATCACATAATTAAAAACAATATGAATACAACATGAATAAAGAAAGTTAAATTTTACTGCCACCATTATTGAAAGGTACAACTACTTGTGTTTCTACATTGATGTATGCTAAACATTCTCAGCATCATAATTTTTTAACGGTAAGACTTGAGACGTACAGCAAATATCATTATGCATTGGTCTGACTACAGATATGTGCTTAAATTCCTAGGCTGTTTGTGTCATTTCTGCATTTTTTTTTTCATAAAATATGGGTATGGTTTGTTCAGAACAATAACTTCATGTTATGAAGTTGCATGAAATATTTTCAATTAAAAGGCTGTAGAATAAAATTGTAACTCATGGTACTTTCTTTGAAGAATGTGGTAGTTTTCTGTAGGCCTTCCCTGGTAACTGGGGTCAAAACATAGGAAGTATTACGTCCCATTCCTTTAAGTGATCAGGTGTATAAAAGCTGCTGCAGGAGATGCTCTGCTCTTCTTTTCCTTCTTGGGTGAGCTCACTGACAAGTCTCAGTGTTTTGGTCTTGCTTCTCTGCATGAGTGATGCCTCTCCAAGAATTGTTGTCTGGGCTGGCATTGGGAGGTGCAGAATTTTTTTTCCTAAGTGAAGCTGTTGAGATTTTTATTGTTTGCTATTTTATTGAGCTGAAAATAATTTAAAATTATTTTAAATATTATTTTAAATAATTTTAAATAACAATGAAGTATAGTATCTTTTTTATTGTCCCTGCCCACCCATCAGCTTAGTTTTAGCTGTTCACTTGGATGTTTAGTGTTAAATGCACTGTTGACTTCTACCTACGTTTGTATGAGATGAGCTGGTATTTTGTTCAAGGACAGATAAAAATGCTCTTCATTATTCAAAAACCAAGCAACAGTGAGCAGCATGTATAGAAAATACTGTTACATTTTTCGTTTACGTTGGACTAGTTATAATCCACTTGGTAGTGAGTTTCTGTGTCAATAACTTTCATGATCTAATCTTTTCTACACCCACTTATTGATGAGAAAATTGTCAATTGCCAGTACAAGTATGTAGATTTTTCTTCAAGAATTTAATCCCAGATTGGGACAAAAAGTTTCAAAATTAAGTGACCTGACATCCAGAATGATAGAAGTTCCACAGCCTCTTTGGGAGAACAAAGCCATATTTCAGGGCAACATTTGAAGGACTTCTGTATACTCCACTCCCTAATACATTTTTGTTGTCATTTGGAGCAGTAAGTCTCATAGGATAGATGTGCGTACTGAATATGTCTTACATTTTTTGCTTTCTTTTAAAACTTGTGCTTTCCTATACTTGTGTAATGAAGGCCATGCCTATATAAGGAAAGAGAAGTTACATGAAACTGTGTTGGCAAGACCTGAAGAGGCTCTGAATGAGGCTGATCTGCACTCAGGTGGGACTTGCACTGGCAGCTGAGCCCAGGGTCAGACAGCTGCTGAGGAGAATGGCCTTTTTTGGTCAACAAGCCCTTCAATATAAAGCTTCAGGTCACAGATTTTTAAAAATTTGAATAATTATTTAAAGGATCTACTTTGGGAACGTGGTCTTTTCATCACTTACAGTCTCTTGGTAAAGGCAGGACTTCATTCCAAACTGTATCTTGTAGTTATAGTTTTGATGAAGAAAGTATGTTCTGACTTTCCACAGTCTGTGCTGTGAGCCTGTATGATCATAATGGTCCCCTCTGGCCTTAAAATCCATTACACTACGCTTGATTAACTAACTTTGTCAAATGCCACAAAGGAATGAAGGAAGATTTACAGATCCAAATAACTTCTGCATTTCCTATGGCAGTTTTACTGATACCTGGCAAAGTTTTGGCATTACAGAATCACAGAATCATGGAATCCTGGAATGGACAAAATTGAAAGGGATCTCCAGAAGTCATCAGGTCCAACTCCACTGTTCAAGCAAGGCCACCTAGACCCAGTTGCCGAGGACAATGTTCAAGTGACTTTTGAATACCCCAAGGATGGAGACTCTACAACCTCTCTGGAAAACCTGTGCTAGTGCTCCATCACCCACACAATTAAAAAGTGTTTCCTGATGTTCAGTGGGAACCTCCTGTGTTTCAATGTGTACCCATCGTCTCTGGTCGTGTCACTGGACACCACTGTAAAGAACCTGGGTCTACCCTCTTCACACCCTCTCATCAGATCCTCTGTGTGCTCTCTGGAATGCACAAAACAGTCTCAGATCTCTCAGCCTTTCCTCTTATTAGAGGGTCCCTTCCTAATTTTTGACCATTTGTTTGACTTTCTCCAGTATGTTCATTTTTTTCTTGTACTGAGGAACTCACAACTGGATACAGTACTTCAAGTATGACCTCACTAGTACTGAGTAGAGGGGTAGAATTATATTCCTCAACCAGCTCTATTCCTCAGCCTTGTCTAATACTTCCATGAATAACAGTAGTCTCCTCTGTGGCAAGATCATATTACTGGCTCATGTTCAAATTGCTGTCCACTTGGACTATTAGGTACTTTTCTGTTAAGTTGCTTTCCACCTGGCTGTCCCTCAGCATATACTTGTGTTTGGGCTTGATCTTCCCCAGCTTCAGGATCTTGCATTTCCCCTTGTTGAACTTCATGACATTCCTGTCAGGAATCAGCTTCTGCAGGTCACTCTGGATGGCAACACAACCCTTTGGTGTATCAGCCACTCCTCACAGTGCTGTGTCATCTCTAAATTCGCTTAAGATGCACTCTGTCCCATCATCTAGATTATTAATGAAGATACTAAACAAGACAGAACCCAGTACTGACTCAATACCCTTTCAAAAAGGTGACATCCTCCTTGCCCCAGGCTTTCCCTTTGGTCTCTGTGAGTTGGGATTCAGGAGAGTCAGTCTTACTAGTAAAACACTTAGGCAAACAGGGAATTCAGTACCTCATGTTTTGTGTAACTGGGTCCTCCATCTCATTAAGCAATGGGCCCACATTTTCCCTAGTCTGCTTTTTGTCAGCTCTGTTCTTTTAGATACCTTTCTTGCTGGCTTTGACATTCACAGAGATACTAATTTCCATTTGGGTTTTAGCTTTTCTGATGACATCCACAGGTGCTTGGATATGGAGCTTGGAGAGGAGCTCTTTGTTCACACATGCATGTCTCCTGTTTTTGCCTGACTTCCTGCTCATTGGAATGGATTGCACCTGAGCTTGAAGGAGGTGATTCTTGAATATCAACCAACTTTCTTAGGCCCCCATTGCCCTACTGTGTTGTCTCTCCAGCAGATGAGGTTGAAGGTGCCTGTGAAGACCAAGTTCTGCAAACTTGAGGCTACTTCTCTCTGTCTGTGGAGGGTGTGAACCACTTGTTTTCCTGGTCAGGTAGCCTATAGCAGACACTAATACATCACCTTAGATCACAGAATCACAGAATCATAGAATATTAGGGATTGGAAGGGACCTTTAAAGGTTATATAGGTCAACCCCTCTGCAATGAGCAGGTGCATCTTCAAGTAGATCAGATTGCTTAGAACCCCATCCAACATGACCTTGAATGATTCCAGGGATGAAGCACCTACCACCTCTTTGAAAAACCCATTTCAGTGCTTCACTAATCTAATTGTAAGAGACTTCTTCCTTATATCTAGTCTACATCAACCTTTTTTATTTTAAAAACTCAAGGAGGTTCACTATCAGCATGAAGTTATTTTCTCTCTCCTGTTTGCTCTACTTGCTGGGTTTATCTCCATTCACTGAAGATCCTAGTGAATGTGGCAGTACAATGATTAAGATATTTAGGTATATGTGCCTATTTCCTTTGGGAATGTAATGGCTACTATGTATTCCAGTGTAGGAAAACATCTTGAACCTTCTTACAGTGACAGCATACTTATCCATTTAGATATTTTCAGAATAATGTTATTATCCTTTTAGCCTGAAGTTACTTGAGAATGTCGAGGTGTCTTAATTGTATTTAGATGCTTAATATTTCACAGTATTCTTCATTTCAGATGGAACTGAAACTTTGGTTATATGCTTAGTTGCATTCTATTTACCATTCTGATAAATCTAGCAGGTATATAGGTGCTGACCTAATATTAGATATGCACACGGCAATACATACAAAAGTATATCAAATTAACTGTATATAGAAGCAGTGCTCTCAAGTATTTCTTTTCAAGTTAGGATACAGATGACATCAAAGCCCATAATAAGTTAAAAAGAGTGGTTTATGACATCATGATTTACCTTGGATGTGTAAATGCACACTTTCAAGGAAGTACTTTTGTTTCACTTCACAATTGAATGGCATCTATTTCATCAGCTAAGAAATTAAGACATTCTGAAACAGGAAATAAACACTGAGAATTTACCTGAAAATGCCTCAGGCAACTGATTGTCTTTCAGTTAATAGGTAAAGAATTACTTTCCTCATGTACTTTAGACCAAAATGCAACTTATTCCAAGGAAGGTAATTGGGGTTTATCGCAGCAGCAATCTAAGTTGGAACTGGTCACACCTGAGAGGAAATAACAGGCCGTTGGTCAAAAATACCAGCCCCCTTTCCCCCATGTGCTGGAGCAGTGCTGGCAGTGGCATGCCTGGCACAGAGCCTGGGAAGCTCCACCTCACAGCTTGTTCCAGCATTAAGCAGCCACCCCATAGAAGAGGGCACTTGAAATGCCAGAGGCTACCATGGCTCCTGGTTTTCCTAAAATTGCTGACTCTTTGTCTGCCCTACACAGTGATTGCAATCAAATGAAAGGAGAATTTGGGTTTTTCATGAGACTTTAATTTGCTGGTATATTTCCACTTTTCTTTCTAGTTCTGTCTTTGACAGGTTAGCCCTCCTGCTTGAATTAGTGTAATCTGCTGTATTATGCATGCAGTTAAAATATGCTCTTATCCTCCAATAAGAAACATATTTGCACCCAATAATAATGTGGTTTTCAGTCTCTTAAAAAAAACCCCAACCAACCAAACAGGTTCACTGTCCCAGGACTGTACTGTCACGAGGCAGCTGCAGCACTTCTATAGCCCATTGAAGGTGTCTGGTCACCTAGAGCACAAGTGAAATGGCTATGGATAACACAGACAAGTGTTAAGTAAGACTAACAAACAGCCATTACTTCTGTTTCCCTACTCTTTTCAATCTCTCTTCTTCCATTTTTTTCCTTTTCCCCTTTAATTTTTTTTGTGTTTGTTTCTTTGTTTGGTTTTGTTTGCTTTTTGATTTGTTAGTTGGTTTGGGATTTTTTGGGGGGAGGGTGGGAAGTGGGATATTTTCCTTTTCTTTTTGTTTTAATTTGGCCAAGCAACCTGGGAAACATTCTTTCTCCCTCAAATAATTGGATGCTGATTCTTTTCTAACACAACCAGGGCACCTAACACTAACCTAAACTAACAAACACTGTTCAGGGCAACCCTCCAATGATGGAAGTTGGACAACCTTTCTGTTCAACCTCTATGTGCAAATATCATCACTGGAAAAAAAAAATGTTTTCGTTACTTCCAGAATTCTAACAACTATGACATTTTCTAAATTTCAGTGGTACCAATTCTAGAAAACCTTCAGCTAAAATGCAGGCCTCTGCAACACTATAATATTTCTGACACTCTTTTTTGTCACATGAATTCATTTTCAGAGTACAGATCATGTTTATTTACAAATTTAGGCAACATAACGTCAGAATAAAGTATCCAACTTTTTACTAGATATCCTGTAATTGTTAATTTGTTGAATTTTTAATTTAATGTCTTGAAGTTAATACAAACCAGTCAGATTAAAAAAATGACAAGAAAATACAGATTCTTCAGAATTTTTTTTTTTTTTTTTTTTTTTTTTACATCTGCAAATTCTGGCACTATGCTTTGGAGAAAGAAATTAATTGGATATTTTTCATACAACTTTCCTTTTTTGTTTTTTCTGACTGAAACAGAATTTTCTTTGGCACTAGAAGTCAGTGGCAGAGTACAAAATACAGTATGAAGAAAAGCAGTCAAAAAGAAAGAGAAATTGAAATAAAGAAAATGAATTAATTGATTCCACTAAAAACTCTTAACTTTCAATCTGCAGATACATATAAAATGTAAATTTTTTTTCAGAAACTAAGAGAAGTTAATATCAAAAGCCATTCATAGATTATTTCTTTCTGTCATTAAGGTTAATCAACAATACACAATCTTTAAGACTGGAGTCTGTCTTCTCATGTTTATCTGTCTCTCGTTTATAACTTGATTTCCTTCTACTGAGTTCCTCTTTATTGGCAGCTGACATAGTATAGATTATAATACTGAAAGGGCATGCATAGCATGTATAAAGCAGTACAAATGGATCAGTACTTTTTGTGAGTTAAGAAAGACACATAGTTGAATTTTAACACTCTACAACACTGTTGCTATAGTAGTGGCAAGGAGTGCTTGGCCGAGTTTGGATCCTGCATGCTTACCATTCTCTATGCTTATCAATCTCTACAGCACACATAACATAGGAAGTCACACCATCCCTTCCTATTCTGGAAAGTAAGTACCGAAGTTATAGATAGGTTACAAAGCCTGTGGTATTTAAAATATAAAACCAGACTGATGCAACACTTGCCTGATAACAGTCCTGGAATGAATTTATTACAGGAACCAAATTGATTAAGACTGTCCCAGGAATGTGCAGTTGAGCTAAAGGAGCTGAATTTACTTTGGAATGATCAGGAGACAGAAATTTCTCTTACAACAGAACTTTTTTATTTTTTTTTTTCATTACATTGCTTCAATATGCTAGCTCTCCTGTTTAGGTCATCTAGTCTATTTCCAGGAATTGTCTTTCCTCTTTGATTTGAAGACCATATTAACACTCAGGAAACAGGATAAAAGAGGGATGGGACCACTTGAACTGATGATGGAAGCTCACATGTGTGCCTAAAGCATTAGGAGTGTCTTGATCACACCCAAATGGGTCCAAAACACTTTTCAAAATCAGTGGGAAAACTCATTTTGGCTTATTTAATGTACCCATGAAAAATTCCTTCTATATAAAACCTCCTTGCTGTCACTTTCAGCTTAAAAATACAGAAAGTGTAAATATGCACTGAATATTCTTTGAAAAATTCTGCAGAAAATGTAAAAATGGCTCAATATTCCATATTCACATTTATTTACTCTGTATTTATTTATGTTCTAAAAAAAAGAGGTGTGCTCTCCCCAATAGTGTAAAACTTCTAAAAATATTTATTGCATACATAACATGCCTTTATAAAAGTCCAGATCAATTACATAGTGGTTTATTTTGAAAAATGAAATGATAGCAAACAGTCTTAGTAAGATCTGGACTTTCTTCAGATTTTGCATTGATAAAATATTTCATGTTTTAGCCCACTGTGTCCATGTTTCTGAACAACCATAAATAACTCTTTGCCTGATGTTTTTCTGCACAGGCAGACATACAGTGATCATATGAGAAGCACTGATTCAAAGAACGGTTCAACTCTCTCTTCAGGTTACAAAAAGCAAAAAATACAGAAGTCTCAGCACTAACAAAATGTACAGACCTACAAAAAGAAAACATGAATAAAGATTTATGTACCAAAAACAGTCATAAAAAGAACCTAGTCAGTGCTTAGTACTGAGATATTATAAGAAACCTAATTATCAAAAAAAGCCCAAGGACAAGATTACTCATACATTAACCAAGCTTTCTAAAATTTATCTGGATAATATACTGAGGAGATCAGTCACTCCTGTTTAGATGAAGTCTGAAATCTGGTTTGGTCTCATGTAACAGTGCCTAAATCAATATAGGCTCAAATCCACAGCTGGATGCAGCTTGTACTGCAGTACTTCTTTGTAAAGACAGTTAAAAGACTTTTAGTTTTATAGGCATTGCTGTGATGAGGTACCAAGTGGATGTCATAAGAAAGAACTGAACCATTTCTGAGATACTTGTTTCCCAAATGAACCCTGTCCTGTGAATTAATGCAGTTGAGCCATGCTGCATCACAGGCATGTCATGAACCTGACAGTGATAAGCCATTTGCATCTATTCATGGTCACACCATCTAAATCTAACCCCCCTCACAATAATATCATTAAGTTGTCTTATACTTCATAAGGAGAGAAAGACTAGCAAATCAATGTTTTCTGCACCCTCAGGAGCCCTGGGGCAGGGAGAAGGATGAAGGGGTCTGGTCCCGCCAGCACAGCCACGGCTCTTCACTTCCAACTTCACGCAAATGCATCAGAGCCCAAAGACCTGCCAAGGAGGTCAAAACAGAACTGAGCACCAAGCAGGTCAGCTGGTGGATTGAAGATCCACTGTCCTTTTCTACTATTTGCAACACGATGAAGAATATTTTCTAATTCTCTGTTATTTTTTCCACACACAAAAGTTGTGGAGTTGGATTTACTGTCAGGTTTATTCTTCACTGGTCCACTGCAACTTTTCTGTTTTAAATTTCTCCTAGGGAAAAAAACACGTAGAGGATTTGCCTATTCTAGACAAACTACAATAAGAAAAAGAAAAATATGCTGAAATTTCAGAGAAAGCATTGTTTAGTGGATTTCCCCCTCCTTATTTCTGTATATGTAATTTAAAAAACTCTTTGAAAACTCAGCTAAATTTTTTTTCAGACTTACACTGAAGTAAATGAGGTCAAGACATATCAGACTAGTACATATATGTATCCTCTGTAGTTAAAAATCTAGAGAGAATCTATTACATTAATTTATGCAGGAGGAAACAATACATTATGAAATCCAATCCAGAAAATAAAGAACAGTCTGTTTCACAAGTAACAGTTTGAAAGAAAAAGTAACTTAATTTTCTTAGTCCAGAGAATACAGGTCAAAAATCAGAATGAATCTTGGGATGTAAAAGCACTTTTTTCAGGTCTGAAACAGAAGCTGATTAAAACATTCTGCTATCATTTCAGACTTAAGGAAGAGTATGTTCAGAAAGTTACCCTGTTGGTCTAACAAACAGAGTTAGTTTTGTCTGAATATCTTTTCTGCTTGTATCAGCCCAAATTATGCTGCCACTATTGCTTAACACAGACAGATAAAAATACAAAACAACCAATGAAAAACTAGCCCTCAGATACAAAGGTAATAGGATCATTTAGAAAAGCAATAGGAAGGTCGTTTTTGCTTGCTTAAAAAATACCTGTTAAAATTGATCCATTGGTATCAATACTCCTCAACATCTAGAGTTTATTTTGTCATTTTTTTTTCAAACACTTTCAATAAAATTTGTTGTTCTAAAAATATGATGACAACTGTTTCTTTAGCAATGCAAAACATTTCAGGATTATTCTTTCTTTTAAAGAAGATGATAATTCAAATTGTTCAGTCAAGCTACATGCTCTACTTTCCCCCTACATGTTCACTTTGTTGTTGCATTAAAAATTAATCATACTTCACATAATCATCTTGAATTTAGATTTGGATTGCAAAGTTAATGCCATATGTGAGTATGAGTATCTGTGAAGGAGCTAGAATAACCACTTATAGGCAGTTAGTGATTTAGAAAAGTGATTCTTCTAGCTGTAATGCTTGGGGCTTAAAGGCTTGTTTTCAACATTTCATTTTGTGTCTTAATCTAGCAAAAATAATCTCTTCTTGCCACTAGCTAAATATCAGCAGAAAGATAAAACATGTCAATGAAAAACAGACAGATTACTAAAACAATAAGGAATCTAAAAGCTTCTTATTAAAAGCATATTTTAAAATCAAACCATGAAAAATATAAAATGCACATTAAAAATATAGGAAATAATTCCTCCTGACAGTTTGATAATAATTTTCTTTTTCATTTGACTGTAAGATGGTCTGAAAAATATGCCAAATATTTTGCATTTTCCTTTGATCTCCAATTATGAGTTTAGAAGGATAGATTGGTATGAATCTTAACATAAGGTTCTTGATTTCTGTTTGAGCTTAAAGAACAGAAGTTAAGTGCCTGAATACATATGAATACAGTACACAGAATAACACAATTCCGGTATAGTTGAATATGCTTAAAGTGGCAGAAAGGACATAGAAAAAATACATGGTGGTGTAATTCTGTTCCTGTTCCTGTGGATTTTGGATATATTGACTGTCCTAGTCCAACAGAGGGTATAGAAGTTCATCCAGTCCTTCTCTCTCATGTTTTTGACATATTCTGCATATGTTATAAAAATGTTTTTAAGAATGTTCCTGGTAGTTCTCAGACTGCTCACCCTCTCTGCCTCCGTGGCATGGTTCCACTTTGTCCATCAGGACAGCACTCATTTGCTTTAGGAGATGCAGCCCAGAAACTATAATCCCTTCCACAAAAATATCATGCTTACAGAATTACAAATAATTAACTTCAGTTATAGGATAAATCCTCTAATCTGATACCTCTAGAACATACTCTATATAAAAATCTAATTACAGATTAAATACAGTCATTCACATGCAAAAGGACATGCAGTTACATTCCCTGTTGTTACAGGTGACTGTACATGACTTAAATGTATTTC
>JAWWEU010000091.1:20084133-20102911 GCA_035583155.1 Acropternis orthonyx
TGGGACGGCAAGGAGAACTAGAGGCATAAAAAGCAAAGATTGTGAGTTGAGATAAGAATAACATACTGGAAAGAGCAATGAGATAAGAAAACAGTAACAGCAATGTAACCTCCCACCTCACCAACAACAGACAATACCAGGTGGCTCTCTCTGTGACATTTACTCTAGCAGAAGGAGCCCCTTCTCTTTGGAAGTGATTCCCTCTCCCTCCACCACCGGCAGTAACATGAGGTGGTATAGAGTCACCCCTGGGACCTGGTCATGCTCCTTCCCATCTACTGCAAAAATTAACCCTGTCTTAGCTGGAGCTGACATATTAGAATTGTAGAACGATTAAAGTTGAAAAAGACCTTTAAGATCCTCAAGTCCAACTGTCAACCTGGCATTACCATCTGTAGTGGTTTTGGCTGAGGGAGAATTTATTTTCTCATAGTAGCCCTGTAGTGCTGTGTTTTGGTTACTGATGAGCATAGCGCTGGACTAGACCCAGGTTAGGTCAGCTGACTTAACACAGACCAAGAAGATGTTCCATACCACATGACATCAACCCAGATATAAAAGAGGGTGAGGGGGGTGGCACTCTCTTTCTCTTGTAATGGCCACCTGCTGATGACCGTAGCTGTGTTGGAGCTCTGCTTCCCAGAGGGGTGATCATCCATCCCTGCTTGTGGGAAGTAGAAATTGACTGTTAGCTTTTTCTTTGTGTGTGTGTGTGCGCGCTGCTTTTGGGGTTTTTTTTCCTTTTCTGCATCAATATAAACTGCCTTATAGTAACCTATGGTTTTTCATTGGTGTCTTTTTTTCCCCCCTCTGGAAAGCAGGGGAGACTGAAGCATCTGGGTGGACAACTGGTGTTCAGCCAAGGTCAATCTACCATGCCACCATGT
Organism: Acropternis orthonyx; assembly: GCA_035583155.1. Lineage (NCBI taxonomy): Eukaryota > Metazoa > Chordata > Aves > Passeriformes > Rhinocryptidae > Acropternis > Acropternis orthonyx. Next base: position 20,085,021 of record JAWWEU010000091.1, read on the forward strand.
TCACCACTAAACCATGTCCTCAAGTGTCATATCCACATGGTTTTTCAACACTTCAAAGGGTGGTGACTTCATCACCTTCCTTGGAAGCCTGTTTCAATGCCTGACTATCCTTCCAGTGAAGGGATTTTTCTTAATATCTAATATAAACCTCTTCTGGCACAACCTGAAGCTATGTCTTCACATCCTGTCACTCATTACCTGCGAGAAGCCACTGATTCCCACCTAGTTATAACCTCCTTTCAAGTAGCTGTAGAGAATGAGACATTTACTACCGTGATCATATTTTCCACACTGTTTCTGATACAGGTCAGGATGCCATTAGCCTTCTTTGGCCACCTGGTCACACTACCAGTTCATGTTCGGTTGCTGTCAACCAGCACCTCCAGGTCCTTTTCTGCTAGGCAGTTTTCCAACCCCTCTTCCCCCAAGTCTGTAATGTTGCATGGCATTGTTGCGATTCAAGGGCAGGAGCTGATACTTTACCTTATTGAACCTCATAATGTTGGTGTCAACCCATCATTCCAGTCTGTCCAAATCCCTCTGCAGAGCCTTCCTACTGTCCAGCAGATTAACACTCTCATCGAAGTTGGTGGCAGTTCTTTGTTCTTTTAAAATACTTTAAATGGCAGTGTTTTTGCTTGTTAGACACCTTCGTCTGAAGTCAATCCATGTTTGTAATACCTGTGTGATTCAGACTGCAACAAAGGGCATGCAGATTTCAGCCAGTAAATGCTGGCTGACAAGACTTGTTAAGTAGAATCACAAGATCATCGAATATCTTAAGTTGGACGGAATCTATAGGATCACCAAATCCAACTTACAGGACTACATAAAACTAAACTACATGACTAAGAGGTTTGACCAGATGCTCCTTGAAATCTGGAAAGCCTCATGCTTTGACCACTTCCCTGGGGAGTCTGTTCTAGTGACTGACCACTCTCTGAGTGAAGAACCTTTTCCAAATGCTTAGTCTGAACTACCCTTGAAGCAGCTTCATTCCATTTCCTCAAACTGTATTGCTCGTCACCAGACTGAGGTCAGAATTTTCTCCTCTGCTGCCCTACTTGAGGAAGTTGTAAACCACTATTTGATTCTCCTTCTCCTTTGGTTTCAGCCTTCTCTAACCAAGTGACCTCAGCCACTCCTTCTAAGTCTTGCCCTCAAGACCTTTCACCATGTTGGTTGCCTTCCCCTGGACACACCCTAATAGTTTGATGTCCTTATATATTGTGGCCCCAAAGCTGCCCACAGGACTTGAGGCAGAACTGCAATGGTGCAGGTAGAGTGCAATATACAGACTCAAGGTCCATTTCCTTCCCTACCAGTGAAAAGTCATGAAAGACAAATGAAACCACTAGAAGAGACAGTTTAGAGATAGCAGTAGGCTGCAATAAGCTGACCTCTTCCCTTCAAGAGCAGTGTTGATGGTTCTGTTTATGCTCCCATCTTCTTGTTCAAAGTCAAACAGGCTCTACGTCTACGAATATTTCAGATTTTCCTGATGGAAAACTGCGACACATGGGAGGATAGCTGGGACAGAGTAAGGAGAGTAAGCATCACCTTCCATGAGCTGCCTGTAGGATCAGGCTGCTTAGTCTCCCCACTCTCCGGTAAGACAATGTCTGCATAGCAGAGCACAAACAGGATGCTCTGGTTGGTACAGGCTCTATCATTTCTCAACTACATGCTAGACAGTCTTTTGGACTCATTATGCTAATTTATATCTCAGTTGTGTTGGTTTGTTTGGCTTGGTTTTTGTTTGTTTGTTGTGGGGTTTTTGGGGGGTGGGGGCTTGGTTAGTTTTGTTTTATTTTTTAAAGAAATATGGGTTTTCAGGGAGTGCATGAAGTCACTCTGGTCTGAGGAAGAGGATGTGAGTCCAAGTGGGAAGCATAAGAGCTTGGAGGCTTAGGACCTTCATGGAAATGGATGGTAGACTATAACACATGCCTAAGTTCATATCTGGTCTAAATACATTGATTTCATATTCACAGCTATGGTTCAACTAATTATCTTAATTATTATTCTCAGTTCATATGTTCAATAACTGAACCTTCATTATCATTTCATATTTGGAAGTCTTGATGAAGAAGATGAGAATGAAGGATGCATAGGGCTACCAGGGTCATGCGTTATGGTTTTCTTTTTCAGCACAAATGAGTCCAGTGCCTAAAAATAACAGATGAAAAGTAATTTTCTTAATGTCAGAATACCATGCTAGCATAATTTGTGTGAACATCATATATTAATTAGCAGAAAAAATTTCCATCTTCACTGAAAAGAGATTAAAAATATTTATTTTCCCTACATTATATCTCCTCTACTCGGAACAGCTGACTGGGGTAGTTTATGATAGACATCGAACTGTATGTCATTCTTTTTTCAGTTGCTTTTGTAGTCATTACTTACTCAATTTACAATAGAGAAAAATTGTGATCCACTCTAAATTTCCAAAATTCTTTGTTAAAATACATGTTACAGACTCCAGCCATTTGGTGCATATACAGTCACACATACAATGTTTTTAGGGAGAAGTGAGTACTTCTGAGAAAGCAGTTCTGAACTCCTGAATGTGACCTGCTCTATGTTTTATAAAAATGTTATACAAAATGCAGGGTGAGCATATTAAAAAAGGAACACTGGTGCCATTGTCTTCACACTTTTGTTCCATATTGGTTTTATTCTTAGGATTGTCTAAAAAGCACTTTGTGTCCTGATTAATGATAAACTATAGCAAGCTAGATAGAACATAAATTTTGTGGTTATAATATATTTCTTGGAAATTTTAGAATGTTTCTTTTCTTTTTTTTAGGTGGGTCAGGAATCTCGCTGTATCCTTTCATTTATGAACTAGACTGTGATTTATGTCCTTAACCAGGAAAGTGTTTAAGTGTTAGTGCAACTTCAACATGTGTGAACACACTAAGTTATTGTTTTCCAATTCACATTCACTTAAAATGTGTTTTCTTATATGCCTTGAGGCATATCTTCCTTTGCCAGAGTCTACCCTCACACAAATTGAGATTTGACTCCTTTCTTTGCTTACTGATGGAGTCCAACCCACATTGTAGACATTGTGTTACTCAGATTTTTCTCTAAAGTTGTGTGCCAAGAGCCTGCATAATGCATGGACAAAGTCAAGAGCTTCAGTGATACCAGGTAAAACCTCTACAGAGCAAGTAGGGAAACAGTTTAGGGAGAGGTCAGCAATCAAAAATGCAGGAGATACAGGCTAGCGGTCCTCATGCCTAGAAGATCTCTTGCCCAGCAAGATGTTCTCCTGCAGCTCCTCTATCCAGCAAAGGCTTTGACTGCCCCATGCACAAGGTCCATGTTCAAGATGGATATCAGGTTTAAACCTTCTGGCTGGTTTGGCATGTTGAGTCTGAACCTTTCCAAGATGAGAAGAAGGTGTAACAATCTCTTTGATTGTAGAGATAAACTGTTCTACCACTCAGCCGCAAGATTTCTTGGCCCTACTGTGCCAAGGTGTATTTTCTTTAAAACTTAACATTCTGCTCTGGAAGAGGAGTGTGCTCAAATTAGACTGACGTCTTGGTTTATGGTTTCACACTTGTCCACATCTGCACACTACATAAATCAAACCTATACAGGCACCTAGCCTTCTCATCAAGGGCCTCAGGCAAGACTAGATGTTTAATTGTTGAGGCCAGCGGAAAAATAGGACATCAAGATGAGAAACTGTAAATACCTAAGTATCTTTACTCTTCAATGAACAAGTGCTTCCAGGATAGCCTGGGTAACCCTGGGATTGCAGGTTTCCCTGAAGAATTTTTCAATACCAATTTTGAGCACACATGTTTAAAATAGGCTTCAGTATTTTATAAAAAAGAAACAGATAACATATTAAGAGAGTAGCAAAACAACTTTTTTTGAAGTTCCTTCACGTGTACATCTAGCCCACTTAGCTATGGAGATGGCAAGCTGTCTGAAGCCTCTGGAAGAATTTCCATACTGGAGAGGAGTTTGAGAAGAAGTAGAGCAATAGACTGGTTAGAGACAAGCACTGATGAAGTGATTTCACAGTGTTTGCAGCAACCATATGTAAGATCCTAGGCTCTTCTCATGAGTTCATTGAAGGGATTTTACCTAAAAAAGATGCAAAAGTCCCCAAACCGGCTTGTCAGATTTATTAAAAAGGCATTCAGTTCTTTCATACCTTGAGGCTGTGTGTGGGAGAAATGTTATGACACTTCTCTGGGGGGCAAAATAGCACAATTTTACTGGAAAACTTTGGAAAATAAGGGAACTTGGCAAAAGTTCAAAGCAAACATTCAATCAACATAAAGCATTGATTGAGCAAACCAACCCATCCAAGTTTAAATTAACACAATATCAAGAAAAGGAAATTACGGGAGAGGAATAAGTAAAGAGAAGTAGAGAGAGAGAGGGGGAAAAAAAAGAGTTATAGCTACCACCTTAGATCCAGCATACATCCAAGTACCAGGTATTCAAGAATGGTAGAGCTGTAAATATGTGGTGGCCATGTGCTGTTGGTTTTATTTGTTCTGGACTCCTGCGGCGAGCCCCTACCTTAACCGTGTGGGGCTTTCAGTCTGCCAGCCACTCAGTATCTGGACTGGGGGCTCCAGGGGCTGTGGTGTGGGTTTTCAGGTGGCTCATAGTCATTCTGGGTTGGACTAGAGGCTTCAGGGACCAGGGTGGGTGGGGGTGGGATGGGGCAGTGCTCTGTCCCACCATAGCAGAACTTATCTTGTCCCCCTCACAGCGTTGTTTCAAGCCATTCAATCTCTTTCAGTTGCTAACACCACACCAAAGAAGAATTGAGTCTAAAGATTACCCTGTGTTTCTATTTTCCTTCCTTAACAAGTGAACACGTTGTTTCTTGAATATCAATCTTTCTGTCTTACTGTCTATTATCATAATCAACAAATCAAAATGTGAAGATATGTTCATGCTTCTCACAGAAAAAAAAATTCTATCCTATTCCAGTGTTATTCGTTATATAAACTTTTCTTTTACTATATCTAGAGACTAACTACACTGTTATTTTACAAAAAGAACATGTCAAAATTGGAGAACTCTCAACTGAGAGTTGAATGTTGTAGCACATATTAATGCACCTTGCTGTAAAGAGTCATTCAGTTTTACTTTGCCAGCCAGCAGAAACTCAACAGAAATTCAGCAAATTGTTGTGGCAATTTTCAGCTATTCATCAACATGGTAGTGCACACCCACACTTGGCACGGGAAATGTGGTGTGAAACAACAGCAGATGATGGATTATGATGATGGCAAATAACAATGATAATGGCTATTGATTTTTTTTGGAGGGACATGTCACTGTATATTGCGTGTGTAAACAGTGACACAAACAGCTGGTGTGTCTAGATATGGTAAATTCACATAAGGAAACTGGGTATCTGCAAATCTCTCTATTCATGGAGGTCAGAAAAGTCAGCTCTGTTTCTCATGTGAATAAGAGATGAACGCATCCTGTATTGCCTGTTTTGTTGTGTTTTGGGATTTTTGTTTTGTCTTTTGTTTTTCATTTTTCTGTGGAGGGAGTTAGAAACAATAATGGTATGAAATAAGTAAAAAAGTGGCAGATGTGATAATATCAGTCATCATCAGAATGTTACAAACATGATTTAAGTGTCGAACAGTGTGGAGCTTGGTCAGTTTGTACCTATTGTCTACTGATGAAAAGAGAAGAAAGTTCCAACTAAATTATGGGTGGTTAGATGCTTAATAAGAAATAACTGACATTTTTAGACAATTCAGATTCCTTTTTTTTTTTTTAAATTTGTGTGCAACATGTATCTAATGTGCAGACAATAACATGTAAAATCTGATAAACACTAATAGTACCTAGCACAACATGTAAAGTCTACATATGTTTTGCTAGCATGCTCCAAATAACTGTTGTTGAATGTGAGAAATTAAAATCAACACCAGTCTTCTCAGTTAGCTCCCAGAATTTTCAAGCTGCAGCTTTAATGATCTGTCTCATCTGACTTCAGAGGGATTGCTTAAATGCAGAATGTGAGCAGAAGTTTAGAATATTGGTACTTCAATAATAATGTAGTAGATGGAATATATCTTTTACCACTTCATATTCACTCTGCCTGTTAATTTTTTTTTAATGGGTTTTCTGATGCTACTTCATATCCTGAGCAACAGCAGTGATTTCCATCTTACCTGTAAATTATGTCTAGTTTTCCCTCATGTTGTGTAGTCTCTTTTTCAAAATGCTGAGTTTTAAGAGTGAGTTGGGAGAATATGCTTCCTCCCTTGCTTGTGCCTTTGCATGGCATCTGAAGAGATGTAGGAAGGGGTATAAAGTTTTTGAAAGCCTAGAGTCTCATTAGGTCATGGAAGGGATTTTCTGCCACTAACATGCCACACTGAAAATATTCGCTGCACAGGGTGGCAAAAATCCAGCAAGGAAAGGCAAAAGACATGTAGCCACCCAAGCAGCTAATGTCAGCTTCTGAACTTTAGAAAATATTGGGCTCTGTGGAGTGCAACCAGATTTCCCATGTTAAGTGGAAAGCAAATACATTGAAACAAATTCAGCGTTTCTCCACCTCCATGAGAGAACAAAGAAATTTGACTGCTGGTGGCCAGTTGCTTATATATTTTTACAGATCTTTCAAAGTGGCTGTAATCTTTGATGTATTATAACTTCCTGTGAACTCCAGGAAAACTGCAAACTTGTTTATATTGCTGATTCCCATCTATTACTTCTGTCGGGTTTCATCACACAGTATACGTGGGAGGAGAGACCTTTCTTTGTATGACAGAAACTCCCATTTTTGAAAATGGGTACAAACCTTTGTTTAAATTATTTCTTTATGTTGGCTATAGCAATAAGGTTATTTTCTTTTACTGAACTACCACTTTATGTTTGGCGATATGAGAAAAGTATGGTTTGTTAAAAGATAACTCTAATTGAATACATTCCTGAGGTCTAGCTGAAATCTTGACAAACTTTTCTATATAATTTGGAAGACAAAAAAAAATCCAGAAAGGAGAAAGCAGAGGATAGGCACTGCCTTGTTCCAGACTGGCTTGTAGCTGTCAGCTGGAAGGGGAAAGATAATGGAAAAGAAGAGTGAGATAGAAAGAAGTGTAAAGAAATAAAAAAATCAAAGAAGCAAATAATCGTCCAGCTTCCTGTCAAAGCCCACTGACTCCAGTCTGGGAAATATGTAGGACTGTGAAGTGGAGATCACACACTGCCCCATCCCCCTACACCCCTATTGAATTAGTTTGTCATATCACAAGATACAAAGCAGCTGTTTAGTAAGAAAATGATCTTTTACTGTGACTCGAGCAAAGCAGAAAGTGTGCATGAAAAGGCAGACATCAGGGTTTAATGTAGATGGACCTGGTGCAGGACTTGCACACTATTGTCTGTGTAGTCCCATTAAATCTAAAGTGTCTTATCTGAATTAAACATCAGTTTAATAACTTGTGAGTTGTTGTCATCTTTTCAAATCATAAAAAATTTTGGAAAGTCTTGCTAAGCCAGTGGGAATTAATGACAATTTTTTTGCTTTTGGAAGTCAATGGTTCACTAAATAGTCACATTTTCATTCCCAGTTTTAAAAAAAATTCCATTCTGGCACATTTCATTTAGCACATGCAGTGAGATTGTTTATATGCCAGATAGAACACCACATATTTTCTACACGTAGATGAATATATTTCATAATGGCTATTTCCCTCTTCTGAAAACTTACACCATCAACAAGAGAATCTCAGATAAGACAAGAGAGATGAAAAGCTATTTTGCCTATTGACATTAATTATTATTTTGCTTTCATGAAAAACTTGTAGTGTTCCCATATTTTCAAATAAAGACTGACATTTTTAGCTGGTTTTCTGTGAGGGAAAAATAAAGAAAGGGAAAAAAAAAAAAAGACAAGCTAAATGTTAGCTGAGTTTGCAAGGCTTTACGAGTAACAAACCTCAAATTGCAAGTGCTCAGCAGAGGTTTGTCAAAGGTTGGCAGCTAAATTTGCCAGAAATTCCTGCTGCAGCAAAGCTGTGCCAGAGAAGGGCACTGGGGCTTAGCAAGACAACCTTGCAATTCTTCCAGCTGGCGGCCAAGACGGATTAATTGTGAGTAGGATAGAAACCCCAACCTTCACAGTCCTCCTTCCTAACAAGTGAGAGCATAAAGTGAGAAAACACAAACCGAAGCAGAGGGAGAAAGCAAGACCAACAAATGGGAACAACATGAAAGCAGACAGAAAGAAACAGAAGAGCTGGGAGGTGTTTCAGAGAGTCAATGACTCATGACGAGGGTAGCAAGCTGTGAGGAACCAGGACAGAATTTGTGGTATGACAAAAGGTTTCTTTGTATCCTCTAAGCTTTGAATAATGTCCCAAAACACTTGGGTTTCTTTATTTCTCTACTGCTCTCAAGTAGGTATGGAAAATGTGTATCTGGCCTCCTGGGATGTAGGTTGCACTTGCTGCCAATATTGGTGCCAGAACTTATAAGAGAGAGTTGTGATCTGCATCCGATCTAAAGGATTTCAGCCTGCTGACATAGGAGTAAATATTATAATTCATGGCAGAATTCTAGTATTTGTCTCTAAACTAAGGCTGTCTCCTGAAACACAAAACAGGAATATGATTATGCTGTTAAAGGTTGTACCAGAGCATGCATGCAAAAATAGGAAATTAAGACTGCATATGAATAATCCTAACTGAAAGGGTCTTTAACTTTTAATGTCTATAATTTGTAACTTTATTATTTTTAGTGCTGGTATTATATGGTCTGACATACGTGTATTTGTGATCAGAAAAAATTATAGAACTGCTTAGTAACTGCTACATGAACACTTTCCTTTTCTCATCCTTACCCACGAGATCAGCTAACTGAGAATGTCTACTTTTCTCAATGTGCCTTGGGGAAATATACACAATGAATTAACAGATTTTGTCTTCTCTGTTAAATCATTCATTAAATTAAAAGCAGGGTAGTGCATTATCCTTTGATGTGTTTCAATTGTTTCACATGGCTGTAAGTTTGAACACTTTTTTACTTTTTTTTTTCCCTTTCTGTTATTTTTACCAATCTGCCTGCTGCTAATTCTCAGCTTGTGGAAGAGGAAGTGAGACATGAACATATGCTCTGAGAGGCTCTCTCACATTTGTATTTCGGAGACTTTTGTTCCTTCTTGAGCCCAATAACCTCACAAATTAATTCCTTTTGCTTGCAGTGACATCTGTTGGTGAGGGCAGAGCTGATTAACTGCGGGGCTGGCTTCATTCATGGCATTTAAATGCAGCAGATGTTTCTTCTCTCTTCCTGCCATTTTATTTCCAAAAAAGTGGAAATGTTTTTGGAGAATTGATATAAACCTTATTCATACAGATAAATTAAACCCCTAAATCTGGATATATACCATTGGTGCTAACTAAAGTGCCTAAGTGACCACTGGGCCAGGGCTATCAATCACTAGGTCTACAAACAAAAGAACAAGCAAAAAATAGTATAGAATCAAAAGATATTTCAGGCCAGAAAATATAATTCCTCAGTTAGTTAGCATACAATAATTATTTTCCATATCCTTATAGTTCCTTGCAGTGAGAGAAAGGAAAGAATATGAAAAGAAATACATCTTCAAAATCTGAACCATAGGCTTTATTAAACCAAATAAAATAGCAACATTCTTAAGATTCTCAAAATTGTTACCTATTTTGTTTGTTTGTTTTTGGTTTTCAGTTCTTTGTTTGTGTGTTTTGTTTTGGGGTGTTTTTTTTTTACTATAAACTTTTTTTCACCTGAAGTTTTATTGCTACACTAAGACAAAAAAGCATATGTCAACTTCCAGGTATTTTAATATTGACCACCCACAGATGATTTTAACTTTTAAAAATCACCACCTTACACACAAATTTTTATAAATGAAACTTTCAAAATATCAAACAATGTTTTTGTATTTGTAATTAACAGTATGGCAGAAAACAGGTCTTTATTTTTGAGTCAAAACTGAAACATAAATTCCTGTCCGTCTTGGGCCACATGATCTTTTTCCTTTTCTGAAAAGATATGTTTGCTCCTTTTTGTGTACTTTTGACAGCTACTATTATGAAAATACATCGGCAACAAATATATTACTGCCTTTTATCAAGGAGCAAGTAGGGGCACCTTTTGAAAGAAAAATATTATCTGAAACAGTTTCTTCGTTTCAGATGCCTACAGTAAGAAGAATGCCACAGCCTGAGTACACTAAAAAAGATGGCAATTCATGTCCTTTCATTTTTACAAGTGAGAAGTTCATGTCTTTTTTTTTTGTCCTTTTTTTTTTTTTTAATGACTTGTTGTTGGACAGTTACAGATTAGCAAGACTGTTTTCATAAACTTTAGAACAGGTGAAAGCAGACTGATAGGTGTATTGCAAGTCCATTTTAACTTATTATGCTCTGTGAAACAGAGGATATCTACAGATAAAGAGCTGGCTTCTATCTTGTGTTATTCAACTCCAGCAGTGAGATTTCATTATATCTGTGGGGTTTTTCTTTATTGCTTCCCTTAAAATTTTAATGATAAGCAACTTCTTGCTTCTGTGATTACAGATTATGTAGGACAAGTTGTACAGCTATGGCAGTCTCACAGTCATGTTCTGCAACAGGATGAGCTCTCTGAGGCTGTGTTTAATAGCCCCTCTCTCTTATCAGCTTTCAGCTCACATCGTAAAGGTGCAGCTTCTAAACATTATTAGTCAGCTACCTCTGATGGCCCGCAGCATACAACATTAGAAAAGGTGGGGTGAGAGATGACATTTGAGGCTGAGGAATCAACATTAGCTTAACAAGTCTTAAGCCTGTCTCAGCCTTGTGATACTGACCATGGTACTTTCATTATGTCTGAGCTCCAGTGCACAAATAAGAGGGGCTGCACATGGGAGGAATGTTCTTTTTACTATGTGCATATGGTAAACCATGCTGATGAAGGGAAGTAGCTAGACCACTCAAAAGAAGTTGAGGTTTTTTTAAGACTCCTACATTGTTAAACTCTGCTACAAATGACTGACATATGCTTTACTTAAAAGTCAAGAGCACGGGGGCTGTAAGAATCTATTCACTATTCCAAAAGGTCTCATGAAAGACAGGTAACTGACAACATAGCAACCTTACCCTTTAATTCGTTATAGACAAGTTCACACTCACACTGAAAAAACCTAACTAAACCAAAACCCAAACCAATAAAACCAATTCTCAAACATGAAAAGTGCTCATTCCTTCTTGTAGAAGAGTTTTCCTTAAACAAATAGCATTGATGAATGCTACATTGTCTGATTTAAGTCTCAGTCTACTTGCAGTTACTTGAGCTATGACCTAATTCAATTGCCTTAACTTGCTTATAATGATAATAGGTGACTTCAGGTTACTAATTAAATCAAAGCTCAACTTCCCTTCCAGCAGGGAACTCCTTAAGATATTGCACTACTATGAAGATAAAAGCTGGAAAATAAGAAAACATCGTACAGAGAGAAAGGAGTTCTCTTTATTCCTAGGTATTCTATGGGATCCTCTATAAAATAAGACGAGTCTTTGACAATAATTTTGCCTATGCCTTTCAAACTTAACTATTAAAATACCTAACAGAGGGTCAAATGTACCAATAAGAGCTGATCAAGATTCTAGGACGAGCTGTTCGTATAAATGCTAAGGTGCCTAAGTGTCGACTGAAATGGGATATTGACATTCGCTTTTTCTAAGCAGCTATAGCTATAAGGAGGAGAAATGTGTACTAAAGTCATATAAACATGTCAATAAAAGGAAATCAAAATGACAGCAGGTTTGGTAACAGGCTTACCATCAACTTGTATCATAGGCAATATCTTCTTTCACAATACTGTTCAGCACAAATTTCTCATACTTAAAAGCACTGTTGACTTTTTCAGTATTATCCTCTCCTCATGAAGACATTTCTCAGAATATTTTCTATGGAATTACTTTTTAGCCATTTTTGTGCGGTTGGAGTTGGTTTTTGTTTTGTTTCGTCATTTTAAACATCAGCTGAAATTAGACGCTTGAATTTGATAACTTACTTTCCTACAAGAGGGAAACTACTTACTTCTGAATAGCTTGAAAACCTTTATTAAAATTTTGATAGTATAAATTAAGGGCAAATTTTAAAACCATTTTGAAGTCATAAATATAGGCATTATAAGGAATTTGTTAGTGTGCTTAAGTGGATAAGATTAGTAGACTCCCCTAAAAGGAATTCCAGGGTTCCCATCTCTCCTTGTGCTCTTGTTGCAGAGGTTGTTGTCATGGTTTTGATGCTACTTTGCTGTGAAAAAACCTAGGGGATAGTTGGCATGAAATTTCATTGTGAATGTTCCAAGACTGAACATTCTTCCTGGAAAAACAGAGGTTTTCGGCTTTATTCAGAGTGAATTTTTTGAAAAAGTATGGTGAAACAGCAAAAAGGTAGATGAATCACTATGTAGTTTAGTTGTGTAATTAACACATCCTATATTTATGCCATTCCACTTTATTATATTCCATTTTATTTGTTTATTACTTTGCCTGGTGTGGATATCCTTTCAATATGAGGGAAAATTAGAATAATAACAATGGGACTAGAAAAATAATGAAAAAGAGTACCATTCACTGGTGCTTTGTATACATTTGGAAGTCTGACTTGTAATTGCAAAACTTCACTACATTTCTGTTACCCAGTAAATACTCTGCAGCTGAGAGAAATGAGAATTCAAAGCCCTTTTCGTCTTGTGGGATCAGGTACCCCTTTGCTAAACTCCAAGGCTCCAGGATAGCTGTCAGCAGTACATCATGAACAGCAGCCTCCCAAACACCCTGCCCAAGCTGTGGCTCTTCTCTGCAGCTGGAGAGCCCCCCTGGCATGTTCCTGGGACCACAGAGACCTGGAGGGACCTGCTGTCCTTCACCAGGTGAGGGTGTTCCCTGCAGGACAGGAAACTGCAGAGCTGCCCCACTGGCAACATCTGGTTTCCTTGGCAAGCCCAGGCAACATTTGTGTGTGCTGGCCTGTTTGTCTGGTGGCACTGGCTTCTGCTCTCATAGTCAAAAGGTGCAGAAATCCTTCAGCGCAATGGTCAAGCAGCTTCCAGTACCTGCTGTCCTTTCCACTGAATCAGTCATTGCAATTTTATTTACTCCTGAATTTGCTGAGAGAGCTGGGTGTCTGAGGCTTTTTCCAAACACAAGCCTGGTTAAGATCACAGGTTGAGAAATGAACCCAGAACAATCAGTGGAATGTGTCAGCACCTTTTTCCACAGAACTACTATCAAGAGCAGTCTCAGATTTGAAAGTTTTCTGTATTTTTTACTAACCCTTTTTCAGATCCTTTTTATTATCTGTTTTAATTTTGTTCCCCCATTAAAAACAAACAAACAAAACCCAAATAACAACGACAACAAAATCCGTGAAAAATCATTGGTTTCTAATTCCCTTTGTCAGCAGAAAATATAAACATTCCTCTTTTGTGAGGCCTAAAAATGTCTTCGACATTTTCAAGATATTTTGAAAGCAGCCTTTCAACTCCATGGTTCATTCTGGTTGTGAGTGTGTCTTACTTCCAAACTACAAACTCACAGCCTCAAATGTCATAGATAAATAAAATCTGTGTAAATTTAATAATTAATTTTTAGATTACATACCAGAAAAGGAAAGGGATGTTGCCATCAAATAATGCATTAAGTAAGGGTTAGGTTTGTGCACATCTGTGTGTCTTTTTCCTGTAGTTCACAGTGACAGCAAAACAGACAAGGAGGTCTGAATAGGCCACAGTGATAATTTTTTTACCTGATGATACAGACAGAGATATTTCTATTGACTAAATGTCAAAAGACTTGAAAGAAGAGAGTGAAAGGAAGGGAGCAGTCCATATGGAGGCATGGGTTATCTTGTTGTGCACTTTTGATGCAAGAGCCTAGAAAACAATACTGTTTAACTTTCTAAGTAGTCAAAATTAAATTTCAAAAACTGCTTTAGAGTTTTTTCTTTTAAGTTATACAGCTCAATACCCTCATTGGGCCTTTTTCACAGATACTTTATTAAATATAACCTATACAATTGTACTTTTCTCATTATTTAAATAGATAACATCAATTATATATTAGGAACAGTTTCATCTATAAAATATGTAGTATAATTATTCATGTAGTTACACAACATAGTTGAAGAAACACAAAAAAAAGAAAAAATAACTGTGCCTGGACTTCAACAATAATACCAAGTCCATCTACCAGCACTAAGAAGGGGTTAGCGGCTTCTGTAATCACCATAATAAACTGGTGTTAGAAGAGGGTAAATCCAGCATAACTTTCTTCCCTTCAGATAAGAATAATTTTCTTTTAAAAGTGTGCATAATAACCATACCATCCTTAATATCATGAATATTTATGACCAAAAAAAAGTATATTTAACTTAAATCATGCTACTACGTTCCACTAGGGCCCATAGAGTGTGAGCAGGTGTTTAGTTTTATTAATTAATATTTCTCACTTAAGTAATTTGACACTAGGTCATCTGGCCATTTATTAGTAAGGAGGGAAAGTGAAAAAAAAAGAAAAACTAGTACTAAAGCAAGTTCCCAAGACTAGCAACTTTCTGGTACTTTTCAATCCACCTTAAACCTCTTGAGTCCAGAAACCCTTTAAAAACAGAACAATGCTATGCTAAGAAAGCATTAGCTTTGTCTTGTACACCCCTTTTCCCCAGGAAGTGTTGTTTTGCAGCTGATTAAGTTTTAATTAAAGTGATCTATTTTCATTACATATGCACTAGCAGCAAGTTTTTAATACATGAATACATTTGGAATGAAGAATTATTGTCATTCACAGAGATGAATTCAGTAACTCAAGAAGTACAGAGGAAATAAGAGGAAGGCTGCCATGTTTTAGACAGCACATACAGCTGAGGGCATTCTAGTTCCCAGAAAAAAATTCAAGGCTCTGAGGCCATGAAGCCAACATAACTCCTTACCCCTTAGACGTACAAATACTTGGCCTCCAGGATTTCTCATTTCCCAGAGAGGAAATCTTAAAGGGAAAAAAACCCCCATATGGTAACTCTACTGAAATGACACACAAAAAGAGTTGAAAGGGGTATTTGTCTCTGGAATCTTACAAGAACAACATTTCTCAGAAAAAATTGGCAAAATCCAGTGAATACACCCACTGTTTATACAGATGGGCTTCTGCTGCCTTTGGCAGAGCGAGGAAGGACCCTCTCTCTCACACCAATTCTGATGACTTCTGGTTCTTTTCAGTAGTTCAAGTATACTGAGGGAGGAACTTTGAGAATCAGGTCAGGAAACTTTTGTTTGTCAATCATTGTGAGAAGTAAGATAGACCATTTCTCGACAATTCAGATACTCAGAAGCCTTTTTAAGGGGAAAGTGCAAAACTGTGAGTTATGTCAGTAACACAGGAACAATTTTGCCTTGTATCATGATAACATTTAATTTGCATAAATGTTTGACACTTAACAAGATTTCAAATTTCACATAAATTCATTTTTTACCTTAGGATTAAAGCATGTAGTTCCATAAATCATTCCTCTCTCTCTCTGTCACTCTCCGTTTCCTTCCTTACAATTACCACTTAAAAATTTAGCTGAAGACAGTAGCTCTGAGAATAAAAACAAGTGCCAGCAGAGAAATGAGAAAGCGACATCAAATCTTGGTAACAGGGAGCAATCCTTGGCCACTTAATCCTAGTTCTTCTACTACATCTGCAGAAAGCAGAGTATGCTTACAGTGCTTTTTATAAATACTTGGCCTGGTCCCATTTTATCAGAATTCAATTTGCTCATTTCCAGGACACATTACACTTTATAAAGATCTGGGAGATTTTGTAATAAATGACATTTCTAGCAATCAAAACTTGGATCAGGCAAATTCTTCTTTTTTCCGTTTCCGTATATTTAGGGTTGGATTCTACTTGCCTTTTGCTTTGTTATTTTTCTGAACAGTGTTTCTGGGAAGACAGGAGGTTCTTGAACCTTTTAAGACACTTAGTCTGAGCAATTTGCTCAGAAAAGGCAGAACAGAGCAAAGATCCAGCAGCTAATGTCACAAGCAAGGTTGATGATACTGAACTGGAAGTCTCATTAAATAATAAAAGACAAAGTAAAATGTAATCAGATTCAAAATGACTGGAGTCATTCATGTACCTGCATAATAGAGTGCAAATGGAGTTCACTGCAGATTTGAATAAATTGGTAAATTCTAGAGAAAAGGACTACAAGATACAAAGTAAATAATAATACATGTTAATAAAGCAACAAGGAAATAGATTTCAAGGAAAGTATAGTCAAAAGCAGTATTAAAAAATATCAGACCCTCATCTCCAATGAAGAAATCAGCCAGGAATATTTATTAGAGAATATTCAAAAGAAAGCATCTAACATATAA
The DNA here is from genome assembly GCA_035583155.1 of Acropternis orthonyx. Taxonomy (NCBI): domain Eukaryota; kingdom Metazoa; phylum Chordata; class Aves; order Passeriformes; family Rhinocryptidae; genus Acropternis; species Acropternis orthonyx. The sequence goes on from JAWWEU010000091.1 coordinate 20,101,435, forward strand.
TAAATGCTACAAAGAGCAATATAGTGTTTCTCATCAAGAATGCACTTATTTGTCTTATCATCGTGTCTTTCTTGATTCATGCCATAATAAAAGATTGAGAAAGTAGAACTTATTCATTCTGGAGAAGAGGAAGAAGATTTTATAAGGTCTTAATTTCAAGCTTTTGAAATTGTATAGGGATTGATAATATTGATCCCCATTGCACTTAGAAGTCATACTTCTGCCTTGGAGAAGTTTGCAATCTTGAGAGCAGTAAATCACTATAATTTATTAGAGGCCCCAAGGTAACTGAAAAACAAGATCTTGGAGGTGCTTATTTTTTATTTTTCAGATGTGATAGGAAAATGGATAACCCAAGGGGTGGACTAGTAGGTAGAATCATTTGTGGCAGTGCAAACTTCCCAAATTTATCACTAAAAATTTCACTAGGTTTACTTCTGGTTGACACTTGCATTGCAGCATCTGCAGTGCTGAAGGGATTAACATGTGGAATTATGTCACGCTTGTGTAAGGCCCTATGAGTAGTCATAGGATAGATGAGAACCAAATTAACATTTTGGAGGAAAGATCCTACAAACTGCTCTATACGACACAAGCTATAACAATATTCTTTCCTTTAAAAGAAGAGAAACATTCAAACACTGCTGTTCATCATTTTGAAGGATGAATAGGTGTGATTTGAAAAGAAGGTTGTAATTAGATGGCTACAGTCTGGATGAAGTGATAACTTAAAAACAGGGGCAAGGGCTGCAGCCCAGGTTGTGTCTTTTAATAGGCCACGAGGAAAATGATGCGATTGAGGCAAAGAAGAGCAAGCTTGAAGAGAGACAGTAGACTTTTCCAATTATTTTGAATAAAGTCATGGTTATTCAGGAGGACACTGGGAGGAAATTATGTCTGCTAGATGGGAATAGGAGTCAGCAAACACATTAGTGAATATATTTGAAAAGATCCAGGAGCAAATTTTTTTTTTTTTGGTTTTGACATCAGAAGAAGTGTATCTGTCGTTAACCCTATCCAATGGCAATCCAACTGTTTTCCCCTAGTTGTTGTTGTCTTTTAGTTTGCTTCCAATTTGAATGCCAATTAAAGGAATTCAGAATTTTAAAATTGAGATTTAAAAAAAAAAACAAGAAACTTTTAATAGAATTATGGCACATAAGACACACTGAAGAAAGTTGCATGGGTCCCTACCAGTCTGGCAGAGGGGTGTGTTCTACCAACAGCAGCTAGAGAGGAGAATCATTTTGTTTCAAGCTTAAAATGAGACTTGTAAGAGAAAAAGTTCCTCTCATAGATGAACTTATTACAGCAATAGCCATCAACTGTTTTTTTGTGGGTTTTTTTTTTGTGGTTTTTTTTTTTTTGTTTGTTTGTTTTTTCTTTGTTTTTGTTTTTTGGGTTTTTTTTTTTTTGTTTTGTTTTTTTTTTGTTTTTTTTTTTGTTTTTTTTTTGGGGGGGGTTTTTTTTTGCTTTT
>JAWWEU010000091.1:20102921-20119071 GCA_035583155.1 Acropternis orthonyx
TTAGGCTGTTGGCTGCAAACCAAACACCTTGTAAAAATGCTTTAAAAACAAATACTTTCTTGGGGTTTTTTTTTGCTTGTCAGATATTAACTTTCCTCTTTTCAAATCACTTTATCAGTGGAAATCCTGTCTACACTGCAATGGAACTTTATATGGTGGACATGACATTTCCTGATTTAGGGATGAATGGACTCTTGTCCCTCTACCAAACTTTCATTAGATGTTAAAATAAGGTCCTCACGTGAGGTTAGGCAACAAGCTTGCATTCAATAAATAGTATGGAGACTTTTTCTGTTTTCAGTAAAGTTTTAGTATAACAGCTCCTTACAAGACTGGTAGATTGGATGCAGTCATTTCTGTTGAGCTTCCCTGAAGGGTGAGTGGTCACTCCATCGCTTACAGTTCTTTCCCTAAAGCTACTAATTTGTTGGGTATATGGACATAATAAATCAAGTAAGGAAATACTCTTTTGGAAGTCCTTTTTTGAAGATTCAGAATCAGAATATGTGTGGAATAAGCTTATATAGGCATGAAAAGTACATTTGTTTGCCTAGGGTTACAATTTGGTCTTAATTCACTATATTATGAAACAATAAAACTAGTGATTTTTGGGATATAACTGTCTTTTATGGTGTTGTTGTAATTTAGTTTCCTAATTCTTTCATACAATGACCAAAAAAGAACAGTTATAAAGGGGAAAATCCCACTCCTTTAAAAAAAATATTATTAAATAATTTCATTCTTGGGTTATACTGGGTATATTTTGACTAAATATGCCTTAGGCCCATAGTAAATATTTCTTTTTTTATAAAGACTCTCTTTTCTCCTTTTTAATAATAGTAATATTTGTTAAGAGTTAACTGTCTGAATAAGTACTATAACCATATCAATTCAAGAAAAAAAAAGTAAAATAACTGTCTTAACATTTCAGATATAGAGTTACATCTCTGACATATCTTCAAGTTCAGAAGGAATAATGAATGAAGTGATTCAGACTTCAGAAGACAAGTGCATTTTCTTATATAAAAACTATGAGCAATCTTTCTGGAAACCAGGAAGTGGCAAAGTGAGCAATAATAATTTTAAAAATAATTTTAGGAGCTTATCATTATTTTTCCTGTGTAATTTACTCTTATTTTAACAAGTGAATTAAGGGTTTTACTTCAGAGTTACTGTAAATACTTCTTAGAATAAAGGAAACATAAAAATTTATTTTGAAAATGAGATATAAATTGTCACAATCACATATGGAAAGTGAAGTGTCTAAGTAACTCAAAATATACAAGGAAAGAATCAACATAGACAACTGGACTTGTTTAGTCTGGAGGAAAGGAGCCTCAGGGAGAATTTCATCACTCTCTAAAACTATCTGAAAGGAGGTTTTAGTCTGGTGGGTTTTGGTTTCTTCTCCCAGATAACAACTGAAAGGATGAGAAAAATGACCTTGAGTTTTGCTTGGAAGGTTTAGACTGGCTATTAGGAAAAGTTTCTTTAGTGAAAGGGCTGTCAAACATCGGAACAGACTGCCCGCGAAAGTGAAGAAGTCACCACTACTGGTTGTAGTTAAAAGACCTGTAGGTATAGCACTTACGGACATGATTCAGTGCTGGACTTGGCAGTGTTGTGTTAATGATTGCACTTGATGATTAAGGGTCTTTTCCAACCTAAATAATTCTGTGATTCTATGATTTTATGTTCTCTCAGTGACCATTACTTTCAGAACTGGATTTGTTGAAGAAAAACTCTGTGAATGGATGTTCTGTTGGTCAACATGGGGTTTACATTCATTTGAAGGAAGGTCTTGATAATGTTGTTTGTGGCACAAAGCAGAAGGAAAAGACTTGACACCGGGAGCTCCATTTTAAATTGGGAGATAATTTGACCACTATCTAGCACTAGCTCTGAAACTGGATTTCTATGTAAATTGCTTTTATTTATTTTTATATAATTATATAGCAGCAGAAGCAAATAGAGTACAAACTGAAAAATCAAAGAGAAATTTTGATTCAAAACAAGTCAAATAAAAAACTTTTCAGTAATACTAAGAGTCTGATTTTTGGTTTACCAGTAGCACTTTCCAGTTTCTCAGCAGTCAGAAATCTCTTTCCTCTGACCTCAGATTGCCTGGATGTCTTTGCTGCTAGATTGTTTTGACTTTGATCTTGCAGGTATATTGTTCAGGAGTAGGAACATTACTGTGTCTGGTCTAGAGGGGCCAAGCTACAGGCCTTAAGTTTCCAGAAACAGCATATAATGTTTCCAGATGGATCCATGTTCCTGAACTGTCAGTCAGCATAATTTCACAGAGCTCAGCATTATTTATGTTTTCTTCAATTTTTTTTTTGTCTTCTTTTGGTAGGGTTTTTTTGTTGGTTTGTTGTTTGTGGGGTTTTTTTGTGGGGTTTTGGTTTTTGTTGGGTTTTGGGTTTGTGGGTTTTTGTTTGTATGTTTGTTAGTTTGTTTTTCTTTTGACAAGCCATCTCTTTGCAATGAAAGACAGATAGATCCAAACTCTATGTACCAGGTACTGGGGATCGTCTCACTAAACTAAGTATGACTTCACATAAAAAAAAATTGCTATGATTGAAATAAACTTAAATCCTTGATCTATCCACAGCCAAAAAGGTGCAAACACTTCAGTACCAAGACACAAAATTTTGTGAGACAGTTTACACAGCGAATAGAAAAAGCCTGTGGTGTTCTCTGCTAGTACAAAGTACTATCACTTTGTTGAAATCTGTGAAGCACTGACAATTTACACCAGTCAATGACATTACTGTGGCTCTAAATGTATTTGTATATTAGAGAGTAAGTGAAATCCCACATTTAGGGCTGTACCTTTTATTTGTTTTTAATCAGAATAATCTTTCTGTTTGAGGTTGATGGTGAAGGTAAATAATCAAAGTCTTACTCTATGACCTCTTGAGTGACTGTAGCTCTCACTGCCCAAGACTGTTTTTAAACCCTTGAAACCTGTGTCAAACACTCATGCCAACCACTTAATTCTGTTCTCTTTATTTTCTTGATATTATTCCTGCCATTGGTAAGTAGTTGTGGGACATTTATTTTGAAATACTGACCTTTGGTTTGGAACAGTGTTCCAGCCTCCAGAAAAGGACTTCTTAAAAGTGTAAGTTGAATAAGAGTCATCAGAGACCTTTGAGATTATAAAGACCAAGAATATGTATTAGCAAAGATACAAACAATTGTTGGAGGAGAGAGATACCAGCAGTGGAAGAACAGCTTAAACCACCCAGATCTGTGACTGCCTGAGCCCTGGATGTTGCATTCTGAGTTTATATGGACGGCTGCTATGCTTAAGGACTGTTTGCAGTTTAAGGATTGTACTCTGTTTGAGGATTTTGTAATGTTATATGTGTTTAGTTTGTTCTACTGCATGTCCTGATGGAATTTTCCATCCCTCATGGCTTGTAACTCACCCCTGATTGGTCCCTGCTTGCAGCAGGATAGCATTTCCCTATATGGGTTACCCCTGCCCCTGTCCCAGTTTTGGAGGCTTCTGCCTTGTTTGGCAAACCCCTCCTTGACCCTTTTCTAAACCCTCCCCAGGTTCCATCCCCTTCCAGAACCTTCCCTACCAATCTTATATAAGCCAGGCACTACGTTGCAAACTTTTTCCTACCACATCCTTCAGAGTGCATTAATTTTGTTCCTGTTACCCTTCAGGACCACAAACAATGACTGATAGGAATCATAGAACAGACCGTGTTGAAAGGTAAACCTTGAAAGATCCTTGGGTACAACTTCTCGTGGGGAGGGGAGCCTAGATGAGATTATCAGTTGCTCTGTTAAATTGCATTTTGAAATACTCCATAAATGGGGCCTCTACCAAGTCCATAGGGAGCCTGTTTCATGGAATGTTCTCACTGTAAAGAATTTCTTTCTTATATCAACATGAAACCTCTCCCAGTGCAACATATACCCATTACCACTTGTCTTATCAGTGAAGGTCCTTGTGAAGAGAAAGCCTCTGTCACCTTTGTAGCCATGCCTTAACTATTAGCAGAGGATCCCTGTGAGTCTTCTTTTCTCTAGGGAGAAAAGACCCAGTCATTTCAGTCTTTCCTCATAAGACAGGTCCTCTGGCCCTTTGATCATCTTCTGTCTATATCTTTCTTGAATTGTGGCGACCAGAATGGCACACAGTACTTCAGGAGCAGTCGGAAAACACTGGATAAAGGGGGATGATAATGTCTCAGTTTCTGATAGTAATTACCCTGTGGGTCTAGTCCAGTATCTGATTTGCCTTTGTTGCTGCAGCAGTGCACTGCTGGCTCACAGTCTGCTTTTCCACCAGGACCCTCAGGTCATTTTCAGTAAAGGTTCTCCCCAGCGACACAGATCTTAGTCTGTCCTAGGCTCTTCACTTACTCTGTTCCAGGTTCATAATTTTGCACTTGTCTTTGTTAAACTTCATACAGTTCTTTCTTGTCCTCTCTTCCAGACTGTCCAGATGTCTTTGTAAGATGGCTGTCCCTTCTAATGTGTGTACCTTACCACTCAATTGAGTGTCATCTACAAGCTTGGTGAGAGCACTTTCAGTCATAACATCCAGATCAACTGTGAAGATACTGAACAACTTGGGGCCCAGTATCAAATTTTTGGGAGACTCAGATTCTGAAAGGCTTCCAGTCTTAGTAAAAGTATTGATCACCTTACCTTTTCAATGAAGCCTATTAGTCAGTACTCTCCCCTTCTTGCAGACCACCTTTTCAATCTGTACCTTGCCAGTTTGTATAGGAGTAGGCTGAGGAAGAAAATGTTAAACACTTTGCTAAGTCCAGATAAAAAACATCCATAGCTCTTCCTGTGTCAACATAAGTTGTTATTTTGTTACAGGAGGTTATCAGGTTGATGATTCATAAATCTGGATTGCTTTTTCCCAATCAACCGCTTCATTAGTAATAATAGTTTATAGGAGGACTCATTTTCCTACTTTCACAGAGACTGAAGATGTCTTTTCCTCAGTCTTATTTTGAGCTCTCCTTGTACATAGGTAAGCTATTTGTCCTCTTCCAGTCACCAAGGATGTTCCCTGATCTCCCCAGCTTTCCAAACACTATGAACAACAGCCTTGCAACAGTCAGACTTTTCTGTTCTGTGAATTTTTATGGTGCAACAATTTGTGTATAGTATATATTAAGTAAATTCTCTTTTGTACTTCGTGCTTTGAAGTCTCCGCTTGAGATCTTTTTCTGTTTGGAACATTGTGGTGTATGAATAAGATAAACAAATTGGAGAGAATACAGACAGGAGAAGCAAGAATGGCAGAGGTTTAGGAAATATGTCCTTTGAGGGAAGGTTAATGGATGTTCTTTATCATTTATTGAGACTAAAAACTAACAAAAAAGTTTGTGATGTAGAGTATTGTGACAACGTTCCAGAAAAAATAATTCCCGACTGCTCAACTGTTTTCTGTGGAGAAAGATTGAAGATACATGATTAATTTACAAAAGAAACTGAAATTAGGACTTAACAAATATCCAGTTTTCAAAAGGTGGGACAGTTACAGGATATCCAGAAGTTGTGGATGATTCTCATCAAAAAATTTTAGCAAAAAATTAGACAAATCTATGCAGTGGGTTATGCACATAAAATGTATAGCTCATTAATTTCACAAAGAATTTAATTACTGTCCACACTTATGATGATTGTACTATACCATTGTCTAGTAAACCTAGTAAGATTTCAGAGCAATATTGGTGACCACCACAAAACAGATAGTATTTTCAGGATTCAAATGTTTTACATAAAACCCTAGGTAATCCTATTGTAGCAGGATCAGTACCTATGCTCAGACATAACGTGCTGATTCAGCATTGAAAAAGTGGAAAAATTATTTTTTTTAATACTAAGCTAAAATTTGAGCAAGAGTTAACACAGGTATCAGAATAGCATACAAATATTTTCATTTTTAAATAGTTTAAATTTATCATTAAAGATTCCATGAATTTCACTTAGTTAGTATAACATAAAATTCTATCCATCCATTTTGGAAATATGATTTTAATCTTTATAACTCTGTCTAAATGACTATAAATTCACAATTATGTGAACTTTCAAGGTATAATAGAATTCTTCTTAGAAATTATATTTATTTTTAATCAAAAGGATACACACAATGATGAATTCATAATTAATTTCATGACTACTTTCTTGCCTAATAAGTGACTGAAATTTGTTTATACAACTAGTTTTCTCTGCTCTCCTCACTCCAGAAAAATGTGTATCAGCAATCTTATGTAAAATGCCCATTTTAAATAAGGGGATTTGTGAAATAGTGTGGAATTCTGTGGAAATGTTTTGATGTGCCCTTAATGAAATTGTTATAATTTAATATGAGGTGACCACTGCAAAGAGGTAACTTATTTTCATTTGCAATGCTCCAGGCAATTTTTTATTTCCATTTCCCAGGAGAGAAACCAATATGACATTCAAAACTGCATGCCGTATTCTGATTATTTGAGGAGATAATTCAAGTCATCTCAATAATAATAATTTTGAGCAAAAACTATGTTAACAAAGTCATACAACACTTTTGTTTTGGAAAGGAACTTAGACTGAGCATTCACAACAGTGGCTGAGTGACAGCAGTGCAAAATGCACTATAAACACTACAGTTGCAGGCAAAACTATATTAAAGACTATTATGCTGGATGATCAACCTTCCAGAACTAGCTAACATTTTATTTTTCATCTCAGACCGCAATGCTGGAATCATAAGCTTTTGTATCTGCCTTAAGAACAGCACAGATTTGAATTTGAGGACTAATGGTGCCATGAAGTCATGAGTCAGTGACTCATCTTGGGCCCTTTCCTCTCCAGAGGTTGGGGGCACATGAGTATTCTGTTTCCATTGCTCCACATTTTTAAGACAACCAAGGCAATCTTTTTTTAGCATAATTATTCATTTACTACAACATCTCACATTTAGTTTTTGATGTGGGCATTTTTGGATTGGACAACTTCCAAGATGCTAATATCAATTAGGATTATTAATTTTTATTGTTTATATTAGAAATTACTCTAAAAATTAGCATACTTTGTACTCTAAGAACCTTCCATGCTAGATTTTTTGTCTGTGTAAATTACTATAATTCTGCAGAGGCAGCAGATTCTGATTCTGCTATTGCTTGTGTTGCACCTTCAAATTTTAAATATAATAACTTTTGGAGGGCTAGTGCCACACAATATCTTTAAAATTCCCTTATCAAACACGTGTTTTTTAGCACAGGCTCACAAAGAAAATGAGGAACCAGAAGTGTTTAGTATGAGGATATGAAAGATTATAAGAACCAATGTTTAGTTTATTGAGAAGGGATTTCTAGACATAGATTTATATCTCTTTGTAGAAAATCTCTGTTTTATTGAAATCAGACACTACCCTCATATCATTGCCTCCTTGATTTCTTTTTCAAGAAAGGAGTAATTTCTAAGTCCAATATCCTAATACAATTGTCAGTGTAAATCACCAAAAAACCAGAGCAAACTTTTGGAAGAATATCCGAAATTAATTTGGCAGCTGAGACATGTAACTGACACCTAGAGATAAAGGAATAGAAAGCTAAAATCCCCTAATAAATGATTCCACATCACCACAGATACTCAGTCTACTTACCTGAAGCCAAACAGCACAGGGCTTCATGTATAGTGATAGCTTAGCCATAAACGTCAGATTGGATTATATACATGCTGAAGTGTAAATAAGCAAATGTCCAGAAACAAAAACTGACCTCCCACTGTTGTAAGGTATTTATATGCCATCCTTACAGGAGCATTCTATAGTTTTCTAAAATATTTGTGGGTCAGTGCATAAAGAATAGTTAACCTTGTAAACAAGTATAACTATTAGTCAGTCAGTCACTACAGTTGTAGCTTTCATTAACAGAAATGTGGAGGCTCTATCAGGAGTTTTTTTCAGTCTCTTCATAACTCCTTTGAAGGGATATCATTATCAGATTCATACATAGCACCAGAGATGCTTTTGTTCACCTTTAGTGAGGGACTAGTGATTTTATGAAGGAAAGTATTTTCTGCTTTTTAGAGTCTCTTGTTTTCTTAAAGGAGACACAGCACTATGAGATTTGGAGTAATAAAGAGAGTATCCTCTACCGCTGTGATCCCCAAGATACTCAGCTTGAGTACTAAACAACCTTTGTGAGAAAAATTAACTATTTCAAATGTAAGTGCAGTGTGGAGACTAATTCTGGGGATAAAAGATGAGACCTCTTTTTTATTCATCTTCCAACAACCAATTATTTACCCTTCATCAAGGATTACAAGGCAAGGTATATATCAGATTTTCCTTTCTGTTTTCAAATGCTGAGAAGAAACTCCTTTGTCTGGGGGATGCTTGCCATCAGGTAAGGAGAAAAAGCTCCATCCTGTGTGAATGCCAGTTAGAGACAATTATAGCCCAACTGATTTTTCTTGGCATTAAAAAACAACAACTAAATCAATGCAAATTACGACTCCACCACCAATTTACCTCTAATTTCTAGACTCAGTTGTAACTGATAATAGGCATGTCCATGTGTGAGAAGGAGATATTTTGTATTTAAAATAGCGACATTAATTGTTGAAGACATTGATTTTTAAAACTATGGTAAGTCAAGAATTAAAAATATTTAAACCAGGTGTTCTGCCAGGTGAAAAAAATGGAAAATTTACTAATTATGTTTCAAATACAGTTTAAACTGTCACTTATGTGAAGTGTGCCTAAAATATCTTTCCCACAGCTTTGTTTAATGGCAGAAAATGAATGGATTTTTCATGTTCATTCCAATATCCTTTAACTATATCCTCTGATTTCACCTGAAGTGTATTTGTTCTCTTGCTGTAGAACAAAAAACAATCTTTCAGATGCAGTTTTGTACATATGCAAAGAAGTGACCATCTTTCCTTATTTGGTCATATAACAGAGAAATCTCAGAAGAGTCTGTAGATGGTATTACTAGGAGGGGAGCCCTGCATTCAACCTTAAAACCATTTCCAGTGGAAATTTAAACACATAGAATCCTTTGTTTGTTAACAGAGAAATGTTAACAGAGAAATGAGAGAAGGTGGAAGAAAGGAAAAAGCATCCATATACCCATCTCTCTCTATGTATACACACAAATATACACGCACATGTAGCATATATCCATATAAAGCTACTAGGACATTAATTGCAAGCAGTAGCTTATGACAGGAAATGAAGAATATGGTATCTACTTTGTACAAAGCAAACTAGTAGGAATGAAGGCAGATGTTCATTAGACAATTTTAAGTACAAATACCACTCTTTACTCTAGATTGTTATTAAACCAATTTTTTTTTTTTTTTTTTCAAATGCACAGTAAAAGTTGTAGCTTTATGGTACTCCAGTAAGCATAATTACATTAATATAGTGAATTTACCAAATCTGTCTGTCATTCCTGAACCTCACAATGATATTCTGATTAATGATGCATGCTGAAGATATTGCAGATGCCTGCCAGATGTTAAGAGAAGACTAATGTGTTTTTTTTGGCTTGAGAAGTTAAGTATAAATCATATATATACTGACACACCTAGTGGAATAAATTGAAGGTACGCTTGCTATCAAGGTCCAATTTATTCTTAGTAAGACAAGAGACATGATACAGCACCATGTTCATGTTCATTTCAGCCTTCTAAGTAAAACAATAGATGAGAGAACCATGCAAATAATTAAAAGCAAACTTTGACCTGCTATTGGAAATCTCTTTTGCTGTAAGGTATTCCCCTACCTCTTCCATCTGTCTGCTTCATAGTACAGTTGCTTTAGCACACAACTCCCAGTCAGTGTAATGGAAAAAAGAAAGGAGAAGCTGCTAACACGGCTCCCAGCAAGATATTGGGTCAGGCGGATGTCTCATGTCCATCATCTTATCCTCTCCTCTAACCTGTGTTTCTGCTCATGTGTGTACATATCTGCTCCTATGAAGGGAAGAGACATACTTCTTTTTCAGTAGTATTAATTAACTTCACAGCATTAATTTTTCTGCCTTCATAATAAAATCCTAAGCTGGTATATCAACACTAACACATTATTAAGGAGACAGGAGTTCTGTGATGGCTTGAAAAGGTACAGGGCTGACTTTACTCTACAGGTACAGACCAGGGAGGGAATCTGTCCTCCAGTTTTGTAATATGGTACTCATGTTTGGCTTGATATTGCTGAAAGCTTCACAGATCCTGGAAATATGGGAGCTTATTTCCTGAATATCCTAATGTTGGAGAACTCTATGTGGTTGGCTATGTAATTTAACAAGGTAAGTCATACACTTTTTTACCATTTATGAGGCTTCTGTAGTGATATTGATACTAAGTTATTGTACTATATCTTTCAAGAAATAGCAATAGGAAGAAGATTGGATGCAAGGACTGACCACAGTCTTCCTCAGCAGCCTCAGTTTAAGTATTCTAAACCAAATCAAACCTGGTTTTGTCAGTATTCTCTACACTAAAGGCTTTTTATAAAAAATAAAGTAATTGAAGAAAAAAGTCTAGCTATACTTGATCACTACATCTATGTACACATTCCTCTTCAAAGTCTACAGTTTTCACAGTGTTATTAGGCAATTGGCTGGCTAAGAGTCATGAATCTAGGCAGGATAGCAATAGATTCTTCCTACCTGTACCTTTAGCCAAGCAGGGAAGCAGCCTCTTCACTCCCATTGTGCTCAAAGACAGCAGCCTCAGTGTCCTTGGGATGATTCTCCCCTACCTTCACATCTGAAATCAGCTCTGAAACTAGTAGTGGAAAAAAAATTTGAGACATTGCAACAAACCTTAGTGACATCTGAAAAAATAAAAAAAAAAAATTGTAACCTTATCTGCCTCTACAATCATCCTCCTGTCCTCCAAATGGTCATAGCAGTTTCTGTCTTTTCTTAAACCTGGGCAAAGGAGATGAAACGTGGACCTCATACGGGTGCGCCTGGTAACTCTGTCCCTACTTACAGATCTGTTGCTCTTAAAGTGAGTAGCCAAGAACCTTTGTTCCTCTCAGGTAGGAATGAATGGCCAAGAACCTTGGTTTTGGGACAGAGAGTAACAAGGGGAAGTGTATAATATGCTATGTGGCTCAGCAATCCTCCGAGCCCTTCCACTTTTTCTGCTCACTGCTTTTCACTGCTGCCAGAGCAGCACAAGTGCATCAAGCTCAGCTAAGGCTTGAAAGCTTTCTGTAGGGTTCAGATTTTTAGTCACACTGCATTAACAAGTGAAAGTTGAGCAGAAGTGCCCTGTGCAGCAGCAAAAGAAATTAATAATGGATTTTCCATCTTGCCAAACAATTGTGATTTGTTCAATTTGCATCCACTTTCCAAGTTAGGGTCTGCAAATGGTGGTATGGTGGGTGGAGTGGAGTGCAGGCAAAAGTGGGGATTTGAAAACAAACACCATTATTGATGTCAGATCCTGATCTTTTATTTGGATTATAACAATTCTTTTGATTTTTCAGTGAGTTAGAAAGCAAGAAGTCATACAAGATGGTTTACTTAACTTACTACATCTATTACTGTTTATTGTATTGTGCACTGAATCTGAACAGTCTGCCCTCTACTCACTTGGACAGGCCATAAACTACTAAAGCTGCCCACTTTCCAGTGCAGTTGCCCAGTGCTGATGAGCTCCTAGATTTAACATGTCCGCATCTTTCTCTGATATAGCTCTGATGTTGAATCTAAGTGTTTGAAAGTGCCAGGAAAAAAAAATCGTTTTTGTTTTACTTCAGAATAATATAATAATGATTCCAGTGTGTCAGCAGACTTATTATAATGTTACGTGTGAATTTGGGTCACTGTTAATATCTTCACACAGCTATCATATGACCATGCCAATTTTTTTTGCAGCTCACATGAGATCACAGACCCACAGAAACGTTGATTGGAATTCCAAACTCCTGCTGAAAGCAAGACTGTTGACAACATTGTGCTTCCATCTTAATAAGTCTTAAATAAGATGGAGACTGCATAGTGTCTCAGAGTGACCAGTGCTGCAGTATCCTTCCCAAGGTTAAGGTTTTTCCTAGTGTTCAATCTGAATCTTCCAATATGCAATTTTCCCCCTATTGTGGTGTCTACAAATACTGAGCAGTTTGACCGTGTAAGGTCTGTAAATCTTACAAAGAAGTAGTAGGTTAATAGGTTACCTTTAGTTCTTTCTCCACTGGGCTGCACAAACCCTGTTTTGTTAGTAGTTGCCAGATATTGAACTTTTCACTATTAACATTAGAGTATGCTAGTCCTTCCAGATTAAAATACCACAGGAGTCAGTGTCAGAATTGTTGCTAATGTCAAGGTAACTTGTGTGCACTACTGTCCCAGGTTGGTACACTATAATTTTGTAGTGACAGATATTTGTTGACTGCTCCTGATTTCTGCCTATTTTTTCCATGTATATGTTGACAGATTTAAAAATGAATTAACATATAAACCTCAAAAAAAAAAAAAAAAATCATATGAAAAATCACCTCACCTGACCTGAACTCATAACACACCCTGCCTTTGTCTTAAGCAGTAAAATCAAAATGCACTATATTGTTCTCTGACCAGCAGGAAAAAAACACTGCAAGTTAGGTCTCACAAGGCTACACAGGAGAGGTTTGTGTCTTCAAATTCACATCAATGAAATGACAGTGCAAATTATCAACCAAGTACACACTGAACAAGACTAGAGACTTTCTCCCTGGTTGACCTGTATTTATTCTCCAGTGTTCAGCATTTAGGACTGTAGAAAGGCAAAATAATTCACAGGGTCATTTGAGCCAGGAGATCTTAACCTAAGTGTTTCATGTTTCCATGCATTTTCCTGGGGCAGATAAATGCAGAAATCCATTTGTTCTAGTTGGTGAGCAGAGTGGAATAAAAAGCAGGAGAATTAAGTATGCTTGTTTTGTTCAAAGTGTGCTAAATAATGTGTGGGAATTAAAGGTTATTTTGTGCTATTACTGGTTCCTAACACACACTGATCAATTTTCATGATATGCTATAGATATGCACTGTAACTTTTCTATCTATTAACAGATGTGAACAGTGTTACAATAAAATCAAAGTGAATTTCAGTACACTGTAGCTTTTCTTCCTGGTGTTTCTGTTATATGTTATCCATTCCCAGCAGAACAGCCTTGTGGAGTTTTTCGATTATATTTGCAACATTTGTTAGAAAAAGTGTGTAAGTCTCAGAAACTTATCAAGTCCTGTATCAGATTCTTAAAAAGTCAAACATTAGTGTTACAACTGCTAACAGAAACTTCGTCACTAATCTTCTGGATTTCAAGAATGGACAAAAGAATGTAATGAACCTACTTTATTAAATATTTTTTTTTATAACAATAACCATTGTTATAAATTGTTATAAATTGCCTTTTAGCCTTGTACGGTGAACACAATAGTCCTGGGCTGAATTTGGTCCTTACTCTTGTTGGTCTCTTTTGGAGTAAAGAAAAATATACTGTTAGGAACACTGTTGCCTTGTATAAAATTAGAAGTTGCATTTATTGCTATAATTGCACCAAGACTATTTTTATAGAGGATTAGGTGAGCTGAGGCTTGTCCTCCATGAATTATGAGCTGTGTGAATATATTTCCTTCACAATGGCAGGTGGAAGGAATTATGATTTCCTCTGGTCCTGTAAAAGGACAGCCAGAAGAGCTAAAATGTATTGTCAGCTCTTGAAAGACTGTTGGATTCCTATTCACTGCAAGGGTAGCAAGCCTGGAGTGAAATGTGCACACTGTGAATCAACCCTGGGTTTCCACCAAAGTTAATTACAGAACCTACTCAAAGCTAAGGTACCCAAGTCATTAGTGTCTGCCCTTCACAGCAGTGGGTCACTCTGCACTTCTGAACTGATCCAGATCAAAAGCATGACTGCATTTCTGTTGAGTTAGAAAAAGAAAGGTATGGAGCTCAGCAGACACAAAGGAGCCCATCTGCATGAAATTAACATGTCAAAATGTTTTCACCAAATTTGAATTCAGAGTGTGGTTTTGTATCAGATCAGTGTTTTGTGTGAGGCAGCTACAGCCTTTTTGATCTGATATGTGGATATTCCTGACAGAAGTACTTAATTCATAAGTATTTCTCCCACTATTTGTTTGGGTGGGGGTTTTTTTGTTTGTTTTGTTTGTTTGTGGTTTTTTTTTAATCAAGAGACAGCTGTTAGATTTAAGCTCTAATTCAGTTGTCTCATTAAAGTGTGTGAAAAAATTCTTGATTTCTTTATCTCAAGATCCACTGGTCTAAATTCAGGGAAACAAGAATATTGTGATTTCTTGTTTGGACAAGGAAACTTTTGTCCACTCTTCTCATTTGTAGGCAAAAAGCTGTATATATCAGTTTTTAATATGTTTTTAAAAAAAATATTGCTGGCCTGTCTCTCTGAACTGCTTAACAAAAATCACATCATTTTTTGGTTGCTCAACAAAACCTGCTAGATACGGGGACTGAACTATACAAGGGGATGACAGACACCTTCCTGTGGCTTTGGAATACTAACACACATATTGCTTACAACAGTGATTTCCAGGACCAGGTGACCGGGGACACAGTCTGATAGAGATTTGATGGGCTATGTCCAGAAGTACTGGTCCAGTGCCTGCCCAGCTTCCCATGCCGGTCAGCACACCAGGTGAGTGTAGCATGCATGAGGCTACCTAAGCCATGGGAAAGGGGGCATTGATACAAGTGCTAGCACAACAAATCTTTCTCCTCACAGTGCTCTCACACTGAGGAGATGTCATCAAGGTTGTCAAATTTGCAGTTGTGGCTGGCCTTTATATAAATACAGACTCACTAGCAGAGAAGATTTCTCACCTTACACACACACACCCACACAGCCCATAAACCTCAGAACAGGGCAATACGTCATGAGGTAGTCTGCCTTACAGACTCTCAAGGTGGATATGTGGGAGAAGTACATAAATTTTCTATTAATTCTGTTTCTACTGCCATTAAGAGCACTAAGCATTCAGAGAAGCATGATGCTGGAGCATATAATAAACTATGATGTTCCAGGGTGAATTAATTTATGATCTTCTCTTTACTAGTGTTTATAGCTTTTTCATATCCAACAATTTTACTCTGAAAAATGTCAAAAACTTTGAGCTGAGCAGCCTTAAAAGTGTTCTTTGGAAATATGTTCCCTAACTTACAGAAAAACATGCATGTAAGATCATTTTAGTATGCAGTTTAGTCATCTAATTTTTTATGGTCCTTTTCCTGT
This sequence comes from Acropternis orthonyx, assembly GCA_035583155.1. NCBI lineage: Eukaryota > Metazoa > Chordata > Aves > Passeriformes > Rhinocryptidae > Acropternis > Acropternis orthonyx. The sequence goes on from JAWWEU010000091.1 coordinate 20,118,175, forward strand.
TTTCTTGTTGGTCTACTTATTTCTTCCTAATCTGCATAAGCTATTTTTCATATGTTATAGCTATCTCAGCCAACAGATGGTGCTATGTATAACATTTTAATGATACTGTATAACATAAAAATAAATACTAGTTAAACTCTATATGTAATTACTTTGTGAGAAAATAAACGTGAAATTGAAGTTCACAATAATAAATGCTTATCATAAAAATTAGATTAAAAAAACAGTAAGTGTTGAGAGTCACTGATGAATGTTCCACATGCAGCTAGGGAAAGATGGAGTTGCATATGCAAAGCTTGCTGTAGTATCAATGCTACTGCACTTGTACACGTTTTGCAAAATCCAGGCTTCAGGCTGGTAGATTTCAAGAACACTAAAATTATCACTGTCTGTTCTGGTTTCTGCTGTCTTGGATTAATACATGTTATCTAAATTTAAATAGAAAGATGTGATATGCCATGGGTAGTCATACAATTGAAGTAGGATCATTCCAGTGTATAAGAGTTATGAAATGCAATTCTAAGCACCAGTGTTGAAGACAACCAGTGTTTCACACTGTGCCAACATTTCATCACCCAAACATTGCAGTAAGTATGCTGGTACTGCTCAGGCCTGTAAAATTAATCATGTGCATAATGGCATGCCAAAAATATTCTGTTTTCTATGGGCTTGGTCTTTCTGTCTGTAAAAGGGGCAGGAGCTTCATTGAACCAGGTATGACCAAGCCTACTGTGGTGAATAATTCTGTAACAATGTTGTCAATATCACCTGTGCTGGTTTAAAGGTAAACCAGCAGGAGGAATGAGTCTAACACAAACAAATTACAAGTCAGAATTACAGTTTAGTAAAAAGATCACAATAAGTACAAGGGTACAGAGGAAAAGGTCCGTTTAACCC
>JAWWEU010000091.1:20136608-20146999 GCA_035583155.1 Acropternis orthonyx
CTCTGTACCCTTGTACTTATTGTGATCTTTTTACTAAACTGTAATTCTGACTTGTAATCTGTTTGTGAGTTAGATTCGTTCCTCCTGCTGGTTTACCTTTAAACCAGCACACCAGGTTTGCCCATTCCCAGGTGCAGAATCTAGCACTTGCCCTTGTTAAACTGTATGTTTGGTGATTGCCCAGACCTCTACTTTGTCAAGGCCTTGGTATGAGACCTTCCAAAATAAAAGGTGTTACCGTAAACATTTTTATATAAAGTATCTGTTGAAGTCCTAAATGAAAGGAAAGCACAATGCATAAAAGCAGATGTAAACTCTACATTCTAATTTTTCACAAGGCTCAGCTAATGACTACTACTACACTTTGTGGAGAGACAGTCATACATCTTACTTTTACATCCTCTGAGTTACAGTGGGACTATCTCAGCTTTGCATCAAAGTTTCCATTTCTGACAGTAGACATCATTAGTCAGAGACTTAAAAAATAAAAAAAAGGAACAAAGGAACCTCCCCCCAAAAAAAGAATAAAAACCCAAAACACACCAAAACCCCAAAACAAAAGAAAACCCACCTAAAAAACAAAGCAAGCAAACAAAACACTAGAAACACCCAAAGCATCCTCAAGGCTTGCACTGTGAGATACTGACATTGAACTGGGTGTATGTGTTGTTTCTCAAATAACTCAAAGGAATAACTTTCTTGATTCTGTCACTCTTTGGCATAGTCTGTAATTGACTTTTTAATTCCTTGCTTTTTCTTTTAAGGAGCTTTCAATTCCTGCTTTACCAGATTTGATCCAGGACATACTAGTGCTTCTTCCTCTTCAATAGGCATTGGAAAATACTCTGGTTGACATTGCTTATGTATTTTTAAAGAGTTCATCTCTCATTTATCTACACCACTATAATTCAGGAATTTTCCCACTACATTTAGAGGTGCCTGAGCCGTGTACAAAAGAAAAAATACTCTTATTAAAGATAATGTGTCTGTGGAAAAATTGACAAGGGTCCTGCTATAAGTGCTTGAACTCAGCAGGCATCAGTTGAAGTTAGACATTTATTACATCAGAATATATGTGAGGATCCTTTACACAGAAGTATGTAGAGCATCAAAATTACTCGAATCTTCAGTCCCTGGGCAACTCCAGAGAGCCCAAGGAGATGGAGGAGAGGATTCTGTGATTTACAAAAATCAACCAAATGATAGGATTGTATAACAGCATCTACAGAAATTAGTAAGGTTGTAATAGAAAGAGTCCTTTTAGAGAATATAAGGACATTTATATACTTTTAAATTACAACTTTTTACAAAAAGAACTGCCACATTTTATCTCTGATTATAAATGAGACTAGAGGTGTCCTGCCCCCCTGTGCTGGGCAGCAGGTTGGTGCAATCCCGTCTGTAAGGGGTATGCAGCACCCTGTCCCCACCTCAGGGCTTCTTCTTCAAGTGACTGACAGGCACCCAGCCCTGTGGCAGCCTGCAAGTCCCTGCCCCAGAACTGCAAACTGCAGGTATCTCTCATCCATGACTTCTCCTTCCAGGCCTGATGTCTGGCTCTGCACACAGGTGCCATGCTGCAGGCTGTGTGCTGACCATTCAGTCACAAGCTGCTTAGATAGAGAGCACTAGTTTATATTTATTTGAAAATATAAGATTAAGGTAGAAAATTCCTAAGAACTGCAATGCTGGTATAAAACAGTTTAATGAGTCTCTGTGAATGAAATAATTCTAAATTGATGTAACAATGGCAGTTATTTGATGCATTTTAGAAATCCATCTTATCTCTTCAGGAACTCTGAGGACTTAAAAAATTATTAGAAATTATTTCTCTGTTTGTTATACCTGAGATATCTGAAAGTTGTTCTCCTTCCATGCTGTTTTCAGTTTTTGATTCATTATGACAATCTGCATTTGGGAGTTCACATTACTTTAGTATCACTTTGTAAATCCAGAGAAGTGGTAGCAAGTGTACGGTGGTTTATTCTGCAGTCAGCAATAGAGAGAGACAGCAGAGAAAGGTGTAGAATTGGCTGCTAAGGATGATTGAATGGTTAAAGTTTTCATCAGGGCTGTGATGCTAGAAATCAATACTTGACACGGTGGTTCCAAATCCAGTAGAAAAAGACACAATGATTATGATATCAAGGCCAAATTCAAAGGAGACCCTCAAACAACCTCTGGTGCCACCCCACAACTGAGCAGTGGATGAATGTGCAAAGAGAAACTTGAAATTTGGTGCCAAGAAACTGTGTGTAAAATGATGTGATCTGTAAGAAGAGCACATCCACAGGTTTTGCACAATTCATCTCTCTGCAGCCCAACAGCTTTGTCATCTATGAACAAAGATCTCTTGTTTCTACATAGCAGAAGTGACATGGTACAACCTTGTGGATAGGATAGTACCTGCTTGCCTTGTTGTACAAACAAAGAAAACAAAATAAAATAAAATTAAATAAAAAAAAGAAAGATAAAAATCACCAACCCAATATATGGAAGTACCTGAGCAGCAGCCACTTCTCAGCAGCTGCTGAACACTTAGTGGTCTTCCTTGTCACTCTAAAAGCAATTTGGTTCCTCTGATGTCTCTCTCTTTGTTTTTTAGCTTAAAATCTTAATGGAACTACTTATTTCTATTTTGAGATGTGGGAAGCTTACCATAGTTTTATCAGTCAGGAGGCAGGAGGCAGGGGAAAGAGGGGGAAACAAGGACAAGGTGAGTTCTAGACTAACTCAGTGAGTTTTAGCCAGTGTCCAGTGATTGTGTGGGCACCAGCAGACAATTTCTAAGGCCATATGAATATTGGTGGACAACTTTTTCTTATTTGAGACAAACTAAAAAAAAAAAAAAAGGAGAAAAAGGAAAGGAGGGGAGAGGACAGGAGAGGAGAGGACAGGACAGAACAAGACAGGAGAGTGTCTATATGCCATATAGATATCTTACCCATAAAAATGTCTACAAGGTGCTAAAAAGTTTTAGGGGTCCATAAGCAAAAACAAAAAAGAATTAATTCTTCATACTTTCTGTTCAAGAGCTTCTTGGGATATAGCAGCACAATTTCCTTTACTTTGCAGAAATGACCATTTTCCATACTAAAAAAAATAATTTTTACCTCAGAATTGACTGCTTGTACCACTGCTGTCTTCTTAAATTTTGGACAGGATGTTTTACAAACTGCTTACATGAAGGCTCTGGGAAGAAACTGAAGTGGTATGGTAATTTTTTCTCTGTGACATGCCTGGTAAGTGTCACCAAGTTTCCTTTTGCACTGCAGCCTGAAAGCAGTTTTCCAATGAGTAGAGGCTGCTGCTGGGAAAAAGGGATGCAAACACTTCATGCTCTTTGGTTCAGATGCCTCTGTCTACTGTCTGCTGAAATCAGTGTGATTTTACAGGTATCCACACAATCAAGATACAATTTCTAAACAGCAAATTATACAGATTGGGCTACAGTAAGAAGTTGAAACTGCTTCACTGTTCTAGAGGCATAAAATCATCAAGAACTGGGGAGGGGGTTGTTTTGGTTTTTCAGTTTCAAATGTAAATAATGAGAATGTTCACTTGTGAAGGTACTTTTTTTGACACAGTATCATTGCTGACAAGGGGAGAACTGAATGCTTTAAACCTTGTTTTGTTCTATTTGTTTCCTCAGTAGCAACCATTATTTCTCAGTATGAATTTTTAAAGTTGATCCTAACAGAAGAATTTTCAAATCTGATTGTGGAGAAGACATTTTGTGCCAGAATCTTTGGTTGCATTACCAACAAGGACTCAGCCAGTCTTATTTAATCAAAGACCTGCTGGTAAGACTGGATCATAAAATTAGCCAGAAAATTGCAAAACAGCTTTATTTTCTACCCTAAAGGTAAGACTTTTCATCCTGTTACTCTTAACCTTTCTAATGTCAAGTGACAGAAAAACATGTCCAGCACAAAACTTCTGCAGCCAGTTCAGCTGCACTCTTTCATTTAGTGATGTGAGCTGAAAACTGAGGCACGTTTTTCCTTTAAAAAGAAAATAAGCTATTCTAGAGAGATGGTTTGTTTGTTTGTTTTTTTTAATAAATCCAGAGTGACTAATTTGCACATACGGCTGCCTTCAAGGTTGGTAGACATCCACTTGACAGAATTGAGTATCCAGTCTACCAGAAACAAATGGTTCATAGCAAAACTTGGCTCCTTCTGAAAAACATGGAAGATGTGCTGGTGGCACCATTGCTATAGGCCACTTCCCTTGGCAATGAGCTTTGTAACATATAAATGGTGTCTTTCACACTCCCGTCTTTGACTAAGGAGTCTTGAGTCTGTTATCTGATCTCTTTTAATGCCACTTTGTGCCTTCCATGATGTCAACATATTTTTTCTTGAAAGAAACTAACTGGAAGTTTGTAGTAATGATCTATGTGGTAAAAAAATTCCAGAGGTAGAATGATAGTTTTCTTTTTCTTGTAGGACATGATAATCAAGGTCTTTGTTTTAGTTAAGCAAGGTGTTGAATGACTAAGGACAGTTACAAGGATAACTTGTTTATTAAGTCTAAAACAGAAAAGTATCGACCAACCTCTTATTGCGTAAGCATTATTATATCTATAGTTATTTTTATTCTGTGGTATATTTTCTGTGTTTTTCATGTGCATATTATTCTTACACTATATAACTTATTCAGCTATATTACTGATTTTTTTTTAAGAATAAGTCCTTAGCTTTTCTGAGTGAGTGATTAGAATTTGATAAAAGGATATGCACAGACACCCACTCAAGCATTAAACCACCTTAAATGAATACCTGGACTTCTGAATAGGGAATGCAGTCTCTAACTTGGGGATACCCATATTTTGAAGTCTGGTATTCCACTGGATACTGTATCTTATCAAACTTTTGCAGACCGTCTATCTTTTTCTTGGGATACAACAGAGCAATTGCTTACTTCATTTTTTTAGTATTATAATCATCCACGAAACTACCACAAATCTCAGCAAAAACTAATGATATTCATGGGTGGCTTGTTGGATCTGAACCAAAAATGCAGGGAAAAACCCCATCAAGTTATAACTTTCTGACCTACATATGCATAAATCAACCATTATTTTTTACCAGATCTATCAAGATGAATTGCTATAAAGATGCTTTTCCCAAGATGTTCCATTAACTGAGAATCTAGGTCTAACACAGTTCCTTTGAAATAATTAGGTCACAACACTCCTACCTTGAATCATTGCTCATCTATTGTTTTCCAGAAAAATAAAACATGCAGTCAGTATTATGTCTTTACTGCATAAAACTTAGAGATTTGCTGGTTGCAACAGACACCTCTTACATTACCTTATCAATAAACAGAAAAGCAACAAATTTAACAGAAAGTTTAAACACTGCTAGTCCCTCAAAGAGGGGACAAAACTCATCCTCCATAATTTGTAGAAATCAACTGCTGTGTAAAGGAAACCATAAGCATAACTCTCTGTTTCCCCTATATTTTGCAACTTAATTGATTATGCCAAGACTAGTTTTCCATACACAATTAAGTTTTTTAGTCCATGAGTAGTCAAAAAAGTCTGAATAAAGTTACAGGGGAAGTATAAAGTATATAAGTATATAAGATATAGGGGGAAAACTGCTAAATTGTCATTTCTATTAGAAATACAAAGCATTGTGTGTTTAACATTTTGCAATCCAGTAATTAAAAAATTTAATATACTATCCAGAAAGAAATCTTTTGCTCATTCTTTCCCAATTATATCTGTTTCCGGTAGATGCCCATTAAACTGGATTTCAGTGCAAAAGAGGGGGGAAAAAAAAGAGAGAATCCATAAAGTTAAGAAACTATATAAGAATTTTCAACAGTGTTACTGCTGCTGGGTTTGGGTCTAGAAAAAATGAACAAATGTTACAGAAATTTATTTTCTTGTAGGTGGAACTATTGTTCATTGACTTTGTATATCTCCTTGCAGTAATTACATACTTGGGTTCCAGGAAGAAAAGCATAAATATAGAAGGTTGTATCATTTGTAGCAATTGTAGATCTGGCAACATACAATTTTTCTCATGTAAAACTACAGTTATCTGGTGCTTCTATGTACATCATGAGACTAATTGTTTTTAGCTCTTCTGAACACTTCTAAGGAGAGAGACCTAAAGGAAGAGCAGTTGGGTGTTGCACTTGTTTAGACTTCCATGATAATGTGAAGAAATATCCCAGTATGCTTATTTATTAATATCTACTGAACCATCATAGGAATCTAAATCCATTTTCAGGGGGAGATCCTTCCTTCTGAGTGCGTCTGAGTTTTAGTCTGACTGCTTGAGTCCCTTAAGTTGGAAGGTGAACTCAGTGCTGCCTTCTGCGATGGCTCATATAAATCACAGCATTACAGCATATGCTGAGTTGGAAGGGACCACAAGAATCACCAAGTTCAACTCCTAGACCTGCAGAGGACTATTTCCGGGAGTCACACCATGTGCCTAAGGGTACTGTCCAAACATTTCTTGAACTCTGTCAGGCTTGGTGCTGTGACCAAGCTCCCTGGGGAGCCTGCTCCATTGCCCAACCACCCTCTGAGTGAAGAACCTTTCTCTAATATCCAACCTAAGCCTTCTCTGACACAACTTCAGGCCATTCCCTCAGGTCCTGTCACTGGTCACCACAGAGAAGAGATCAGTGCCTGTCCCTCCTCTTCCCCTCATGAAGAAACTGTGGATCGTAATGAGGTCTCCCCTCAGTCTCCTCTTCTCCAGACTGAGCAGACCAAGTGACCTCAGCCACTCCTCATATGGCTTCTCCTTGAGACCCTTCACCATCTTTGTTGCCCTCCTTTGGACACTCTCTGATAGCTTAATATCTTCCTTATATTGTGGTGCCCAAAACTGCACACAATGGTCAAGGTGAGGCCACCCCAGTGCAGAGCAGTGAGAGACAATCCCCTCCTTTGACTGGCTGGCAATGCATTGCCTGATGCACCCCAGGCTATAAAGGAAGAATAAACTGCTCCATCCCTCTCCCCTTTTCCCGTTCTCTTACATGGATATGTTCATAATATAGCAGTGTTCACATAGATTTTTAAACTATAAATAAAAATAAATAAATAAAACAACCAAGAATTGAAAACATATAAAAGATGAATTTTTCTTGTCTTTTTTTTCCTTTCAGAGAATTATCATGACCAGAGACTGTTTTTTTTGGGTTTTTTTGGTTTTTTTTTATTTTGGAAAAGCACAGTTTCTGTGGGAAAGAGGTGCTTTCAGATGAGAGCTAGCTATTTCAGGAAAAGATACTGACAATATCAGACCAGGGCTTTCATCAGTGTAGCCACACAGGTCATTGTGGAGAAAAACTCTCATTAATTCAGCAGGTGTTGGACTCCAAATTCACAAGTGTTTGAATTCAATGTGGAAAAAGTAAAAGTCATGGTATTACAAATTTTTAATTAGTATAAATTTTTTTGATTGAAGTGTTAGACAAATGCATTCTTCTATACCCAGAGGACTATTAGGCAGAATATTTTTGATTTCTTTGACAACAGAATTATACAAACTATGATTAGAACTGTAGTAATGATGGATGGCAAGGTAAGTTATGAAGGAATTGTAAATTACTAAATACTCATTATATGTTGAGAAACAGCTGAAATGTTTTGCACTTTCAGAAAAAGTTAGGAATAGGGTAATGACTGCAAATTGATCTCAGGAAAGTATAAACTTGGAATTGTTACAAAGAAGGGTCAACTGGACCCTGAAATAGTCTCTCAAGAGAAGTGAAAGAAGCCTTAAATGTGTGACTATAACTGTGCAGAACATTTAAGAATATGACATTGACTGTAGGATGGACTGAACAGGTGGTCCATATTAATTTCACTCATAAGCTTTTTCTGTGGCTCCACAAACACATTCAAGAAATCTACAGTACATAAAAATCTGCTGTACACCCCTGTCACACATAAAAGGGCCCTTAAAAACTTGTATGACTGTAATATCAGCCATATGTTCTTATCGTCTAAAATAGCCGTGAAAACCACAGTATTGGAAGGGAGCTGCTGAGTTTGGTCCATTTTTAACACCAGAAAGCACAGTACATAATCTAATTCAGAGATGTGTGATGCTTCATTTCAAACCTAATTTAATTTTGCCCCTCTGAATCCATCCAGTAACTGCTGTCCCAGTACCTCACTCCTTTCACACAAACGTTCATTTAATTTTAGCCTATATTTATTTAGCCTATATTTATTCTGAAATCCTTGCACTCATTTGTTCTTGTGCCAGCACCAGCCATTGGCTTTTATAGTTCTTCTCTTCCCTGGTATTTTTAGAGAGTGCAACTAATAACCTCTTTTCTTCCTTTGTGTTGCTAGGCTAAACAAACCAAGTGCCTTTACTCTGCTCACGTAAGACGGGCTTGTCATTCCCTTGATCATCTTAGCAACACTAGTTGACACTTTCTGCAACCTGAGTTCATCTTTCTTGCACATCTGTGACCAAAGTGTGCACAACATTCCTAAGTGAGCTCTTGTTGATGCTTTATGCAGGGGATTTATAGGTTTCCTGTCGTTAGTGGGAATACCTCACCTGATGCATTCATTCTCATTACAAAGCAACATTTGAGACTCATAGTCATGCTGTAATTGATTAAAGCACTAAATCTTTCTTTTTCTCTGTCACTTTCACTTGATGAGTTCCCTGTTTATTCCAGTGGATCATGCCAAATGCATGAAATGGCACTTTGTATGATTAAATTTTATCCCTTCTCATTTAGGTCTCTTGACCTGGTCATTTAGTTCTTCCAGGATGGTATTCTGATTCCTCTGTGTATTGACGATGTCTCTCAAATTTGCACAGTCAGTAAATTTAATTATTATTCTCATTTCTTGTTCCCAAGTAATTACTGTCTAAGATCAGTCTGAGCAGGTATCTGAGGATTTCACCAGTAGTTTTTGCCCAGTCCTGTTGGTAGTGTCTGTTACCATTTCTCTTTTGTCTTAATTTCTAATGATTCCTATAGTAATGACTATTTCCATCATCTTAACCTGACTAATTCCTATGAGTTACCAGTCTATGATATGTTTTATTGAAATCAGGTGAGATAAGTCCATCATTCAGCCTTTGTTCAAAAAGTACATGCTATCAAAGCGGCTATTTGACATGACTAAAACCACCCTTGGCAATTATTTTTTATTATTTTTGTCAATGCATTTAATTCAACCTATATTTTGTTATACTCCTGTGTCCTTCTCCTAAAAGTTCCTCAAAAGCTGTTGGACAGACTACATCTTTACTGCTCTGCAGTCAGACAGTATCACCTCAAGCAGAAGATAAATTATGATGTCTTTCTACGGGACCTAACTCTAAGGATCAGACTATATATATTCCAGAGACTTCATCTGCTACCCCAGTTTGAGTATGTTGGCTTTCCAAAGATAGACATGGCCATTTCCAAATTTACATATAATTCTGCTGGCAGTTGGGCATCATTCTTCTTACTGGAAAATGAAACAAGGGACACAACTTATTGTCCCACATTTGAATCCCTTCTACACAACATCTTGCCCCCTGAATATTTTTCCTGTCCTTTTTTCTATTTATGCAACTAGAAAATCTCCTTCTCTACTGAGTGCATATATTTTATTTTCCCTAGTAAGGCCTACTGTGGTTTGATTTTTTTGGCTATTATCGTATGCCCCCTGCTCTCCTAAAGATAGCTGACAGTCTTTTTTTAACAAGCAACCATCTGTTCTATTTCTTGCAGCTTTTTGTTTGTTTTCAGCATCTTTCACCGAGAGGAAGAAAGATATTCTTTGCCAGTAGATAATCAGATAATCTTTTTTAAGCCTAAGAGAACTTTCTTAAGGTATCTTCTATTATAAACTGCAATACTATAAGTGTAAAAAGGCTCTCAACAACAAAAGAGGCCTGAGGCTTAAATAAGACAGGATCTTTTCCCTTCAGTGAAAGTAGAGGTGACTGGAGTGTTTTAAGTGTGCTAAAGGAAGAAAGAGGGATTAAAAAAAACAGAGAAGTGGGAGGGAAAGGTGGAAAATTAAAGATCTGGATATTAGGTGGGACTTTCCTGCACAGAATACTTGTTGGGATGGAAAACATTAGTCACAGCCATTTTCACATCACTCTAAAGAAAAGATTGTGGTTTCTCTTGGTTTTTAGTTTGTCTCATCTTGTTTTTCTGTGATGTTCAGTTATTCTGACTAGATGTTTTTGTGGCACTGAAAGAGGTCTTCTAATGTAGTAATTACATTTTGAAAGACTGGGACAAGTGGCAGGTAAAGCAAGAACAGCTGAGGCAAGAGACAAGAAGAGAGACACTAGTGGAAAGAAACGTTTTACAAGCCCATGAGTGAAGACTGGGAGGTGAAGTGGGTGGGTGGATGGATGGATGGATGGATGGATGGA
>JAWWEU010000091.1:20157217-20175482 GCA_035583155.1 Acropternis orthonyx
GAAAATACATAGAGGGTGTAGAATACAAAGTCTTAGCCACACCCACACAGTGACAAACTGGTCCTGGTCACTATAACTAGGACAGTAATCTTTGGACCCAAGGTTTTGATATTCAGAAGGAATACTGTTCATACTGTAATCTGCTAATACTCCTAGAAATAATCATATATGATGCTGCCAATCATACTGGTAAAGTTAGGGTGAATATTTTTCTAGGAGGCATTTAAAAACACCTGGAAGACAATGAATTCACTGGTCACAACCAGCACAGCTTCATCAGGGGAAAGCCCTTCTTGTTGAACTTGTAGTCTTCTCATTGGTGACCAATGACAAGATCCAAGTGTACTTGAAGGGAAATTTAGGTTGGATACTAGGAAAAGGTTCTTCACCCAGAGGGTGGTTGAGCACTGGAACAGGCTTCTCAGGGAAGGGATCACAGCCTGACAGGGTTCAAGAAGTGTTTGGACAAAACTCTCAGACACATGGTGTCATTTTTGGGGCTGTGCTGTTCAGAGCCAGGAGTCGGACTTCAATGATCCTTGGGAGTCATTGCCAACTCAGAATATTCTGTGATACTGTGATATGTTTTTATGTATCGCAGAGGATAAGTAATGATCTTTTTTCTGAGAATGAGTCAGGTTGTGTTGATAACAACTGTCAACTCACCAAATTCTGTGCTTGCTTTCTTTACACCACATGTATTACCCAAGACTAAAGCATCTAACATGACCAAAATTAAAATTCCTGTTACTAGCGCAATATGCTTTTTCCATTTTCTAAGACTCCTGGAATTCTCACAGTTCTGTAAACTCTGGGATGAGGGTACTTAAACACTGAAAACAGATTTACTTTAGAAACTGGTTGAACAAAGCATGCAAGTAATCCATGAGAGCCTCAGGACTCCAGAGAGGAAGGTCCATTAGCATCTGCTCCAAGCAAGCTAAAACAATTATGAGCCTATTTTTAGAAACTGAATGGTTTGGGGCAGTCCAATCCTGTGCCCACCAAGGCATGTATTATCCCACGGAGTCTGTGATGGCAGCACAGGTAGGAGTGGCAAGCAGAACTGGCTTAAATCTCACAGTGGTGAACAGTAAGTAGAGCACACTGCAGGAAAAGGACAGAGGGGATTGAACCTAATGTGCAAGTTCTTAATTAGTAATCCGTGTCTGTAAGGGGTATTTAGGCTAAAACTGCTGCCAAGATATCTTAATATAGTGAGGAATCTTTCTAATAAATATTTTAGGTAAAAGGATTTTCAGCTTTCCCTAATTTATTCTGTTCCCTATTCTGCCATATTGTATCTTCCATCTTTAAATCTTTAGAGTAATTATTTATATGTAAACAGTTTTTGCTTCTCAAGAGAAGTTAAGCAACTTACTTGACCCAGTTTCCTTGGAATGAGCTCAAGTTTTTTGTGAATGGATTTGTCTCTTTGACTCCTAGAAACATGAGACATTTTATGGTACTATACCATTTTATTCCACCACTCTCAATTTTATTCCCCATTCAAAGACTACACAAATTCTGTTTGAGATTGAAATATTAAATTCCTCCTGTTCCATTCTTAATCTGTAGAAAGCTTGTTTTTCCATTTAGCCTTTCTTGGAATGGCTTTATGCAGAATTCTGCACAGAAGCATCCAAGGGTAATGTAAGTCCAAGCTCAATGTAAAATGTACAAATGACCTTTGAAGACATGCCAAATAGAGGTCTTGGTCTTTGTTCCCCAATAAATTGTCCTTTGGTATTAAGTCACTTTTAAAAAAGCAACAGTTTTGAGTATTTCACTTGTCACATATGCTATTAAGGATCGAGCAAAGAACAAGAATCATTCAGATTATGAGTTGCTAAAATCCAATACAATGTTTCTGAGAAGAAAAGTCTTACTTCATGTGATTTATAATTTCTAGTTTCCTTCCTGTCAAATTATCCTCTAGACAGCTCATGAAGCAAACCTCTTGATACAGAGGACCCTTGAAAGGTATTCCCATTGTATTTCTACTGAAGTTGTGGGGAAATGTGATATGAGTAAATTTGTTTTTGACTTCCTTCAAAATGATTGATTCTTTCCTTTAGCTTCAAAATATATTAAGTTTGAAGGGCGATCCTGTGGCATAATGGAAAGCACTCTGGACTCAATCCCAAGCACCTGAGTTCGAGTCTCAGTGGGGTCCTTCCCATGAGCAGTTAAATGCCTCCCTGCCATTCGATCCCGTCAGATCTTGGATGCTCAGCAGGGCCAGCCCTGGTTGGTACCGGGTGCTGTAGACAGTCCCGAGGACTTCACTGTCACTGTCCAAGCTCACTTGGCCATGGCAAATGGACCTTAGGACTTAAACAGTGGGGCCAGTTCTGCGCACACTGTGCCTCACCTAAAAAATCCCCTGTGCAGGCTGGAAGGGCACACCCACGTGGGGAGAGCCCTTCTCAAGATCTTCATTCACAAAATCTGGCCATACATACATATTAAGTTTGGCTTTTGTGTAACTGTGCTTGTGCCAAATAGCTGTTACCTGGGACCCTGCACTGTCCTTCATGAGGCAAGCCATCCGTCTCCTTCTCCCAGGAAAGGTTTGCTTCTGTCCCTGCTTGGGAGTCATTGTTAGTCCTGGTCACTTCAACATGTTTAATGAGAGTGAGACCTATATCTTCATGTCGTCCTTTGTGTATGCTGTTCTTCCTCTTTGGATCGTTTATCATATTCTTATTTGCATATTTTGAAGCCCAATTAAAAAAGGAAGGCATCAACCACTTGAGTTGTACTGTTCCATTTGACATGATTATGGCTTCTTCTCTTTCTTATACACCACAATTTCATATCATCAGTGTAGAAGGACTTTTTGCCTTTCAGTTTTGCTGGTTTCCCTTAGCCCCTGAGGTAACAACCCCTTTCCCAACAGTCCCAGTGCTGTGATTTTACTTTACTTACCATGCATGTGTCTGCCTTACAGATTTGCTCTCAGGCCTGCCCCACAGATCTGCAATTTTCTCAGCTGTGTGAGCCAGGGCTCTGCCCATAACAGATCCATAGACCTGAGCCACAGACCCTGGAGCACTAGGAGGTCAGGGAGATGGTGACAGATTCTGGCTGGTTCAGCTGTGGCAGGAAAAAAGGGCTTGAAATATGACAGTTACGGTGACCTCATATTTTCATTTTCTTCCCCTCTCCTCTCCAAGCGTCTGTTTCTTTGTAATTATTTTCTTCCCTCAGGATTTCCAATCCAGTTGACTTCCTTGAACTTTGTTCCTTTGTTTCCTTGGTTCTCTTGCTCCTACTCAGCTCTGTTAACTTCTCATTTAGAGTCCTTTGATGCTTCAGCAAAAATAAAAACCTCACCCAAAAAATAGAATAGTAGCAAATAGAATGAGATGTTCTGAAATGCAGTAACTGTGTTGACAGCAAGTAACAGAAGGATGTCACTCATTGAAAAACTTAAGTTAACCATCCAAATTAAGAAGGAGGAAGAGAGGGGATTAAATTGAATAATTTTTAAAGAGCAGCCAGGGGATACAATGCCATTAATCCAAAATTGACGAGTGCTAAGAAATTGGCATTTTTTTCCCTTTGTTTTTATTACTTCTTTACACCGCCGGTTTCACTTGAGTTAAAGGGCAGAGGGATCAAAAAGATTTCTCTCTATTGGATTCCTGATCCTGCTAGAACTTAAAAAGTGGAAAACATTATTATGAATGCTGTGCTAATTAGGCCCACAGCTATATAGTTATTCTAAATCTGTTTAGGGGCATCCACTTCTGAAAGGTCAATTGTAGCTTGAGTCACTGCCTCTTCATTTCTAGTATACAAGAGCTAGTTACCTCTACTGCCTTTTCCCCATTTTTCCCCAGATCACGTGGCAGTCTCAACGTCATGGAGAATTCTCTTTATCAACATAATTCTGGAATCAGACTGATGACTGAAAGGAGCTTAAAACTGCCTCTATGCCTTCCTTTCAAAATATGCACTGAACTGAGGGCGTTTCACACAAATTGGTTCTCTAAACAAAATATGATTTATATGGATAGCATAAAGTTTTAATACTGTTTTTCTTATCAGACTCCTTCCTGACTCTCCAAATTAATTTTTTTAGTGATGAAAATTAGTCATATTTGTAGCACGAAAGCACTGGAATATGCCATAAATTATCTGTGACCATTAAGTAGGAAACATGCATGTTACACCTATCACTTGTCTACATGTTCCAACCCTGTCATCACAATCAATGCTTGCTCACAACTTTGAAAATGCTTCAAAATAACTTTACCGTTTGGCAGGCTTGGAGGTTTAGAGGTCTGAAGTCTTGAATGGCGATGAAAATCCCAGTTAAGGTGCTTGGATGATGCAGCCCAGTAACTCAGATCTTTGTTTATCTCGAGAACTCTAAGATCCATTTCCCTAAAGATTGTATTTCATCAGTTTTTTTCATTTTAGGAGATCAGGGAGATGACTAAGTTAGGCTGAACAGTGGTCTTTCAAATGCTTCAATCCAGACTGGAAGGAAAGGACCCTTTAAAACTTCTTCTATAAACGCTGACAAAGAAACAATAATTTTGTTGTTTGAAAAAGTTTAGTGGTTTTATTCTAGAATGAGCTACTGGAGGGAGAAGAGTCAATGAGAAATTCCAGGAGTACCAGCAGCAGAGAATTTACCTGAAAATCTAGAAACCCACACTCTTGTCACCGGTTCTACCCAGACTATGCTCTTTCCTTTGTTTTGAGCTGAAATTTCAAAGTACACAGAAATGACAGAAATGGAAAAATATTTTTTTTAGACTGAAAAAAAAGTCTTTCTTTCTAAAATACAATTCTATAAAACGTTTTGTCCTTTGTGTGCCTGTCATACTACCATTACATTTTTTAATCTGTTCAATCACAGTTCAAGTGGTAGGAATTGATATCCCTTGACACTTTTACTCTTGTGAACTGGCGTCTTATTCCACTGTAGAGTCATTATGCTTATTTTTCCCAAACTGTTAATATTACTGTTCATCAGGAAATTTATACTATATCTTAAGTTTGCCAGGAACCCTAGATTATCTAGCATCTGCCTGTGCATCTCATAAGAGTTACACTGCAGCTGATGCAAGAAAAAATAATAATTAAGGTAGGTCTTTTACAAGCACATTAGTGTGTTTCTATGTCTGGTCTTTGTGAGGTTAAATGTAAGTCTTACAATCTATAACAGAACCTTAGTTATGTTAAGATCTGGAAATACTGGCATAAACTTAAGACATATAAGGACTTTTTTTCCCAAATTTCCACTGCGGATACTTCAAAACAATAATTGAAAATAAATTTTCCGTCAGTATTATGCAATATTTGCTTAAAAACTCAGTGTTCTATGTAATAATGTCCATCAGGTTCACTACATTACTTACAGAAAACAAACGTGATGGGATGGGAACTCAGAGAAATTTATCACACTAAATGAGTCATCTTCACTGAAAAAACTTAACATGTTTTCTCTAATACTGCCAGCTCTGAATTATGCTTAAGTTTGCTAGTCTTTCTACAGGGCTCAATGTGTTTTGGATCTGCAAAAATATTAGGAGCTTTCCTCTGAACAATATAAATTTTAATTAATTAACATTGATAAAAGTATTTTGACTTTAAAAATGCTAGTTAATTGTAAACTATCCAGTTATGAATATTCTTCCATCAGATACCTATACATACATAATTTATCTCTAAAACCCTTGAAATTCAAATATCCAGCTAAGTTCTCTATTGTTCTTATAGCTAACTGTTGGGGGTAAAAGAAAGAGGGAACACAAAGAGCAAGGACTGCATTTTGCACACAGCTCCTACTCACTCCACAGCAGACCTGCCTGAATACCTTCGATCAAAGTCCTCACTCTCCCCTAAGGTGGTCTGGTGGCTCACAAGCTCAGAAAGCTCAGCAGTAGTTTTGCTTTAACACAGTGTGCAAGGCAGATGTACAGTGTGATCAGAGTCACAGCATGTGCTTCACTGTGACTGGTTCACTCCTTACTTGTCACGAGAGGACCTTGTTGTCCGGTGACATTATGTGCCACACAGTGCCTTTGAAAACAGTTGGATTGCTGAAGTCACCTATCTTCTCAGTCTCCTCTTTTACTAAACATAAATCTAACCAGCAAGGCTACAAAAGGAAAGTCCATTAGGGAATGGGTAGAGAAGCATTAGAGCCATCACCAGCTCAGAGAGAGAAAAAGGGGAGAAAACAGATGGATGAGAATGGATGAATTAATCAAAAGAAAACTGCAACAGAGTGGACAGGGGGAAGGAGAATGAGAAAATGTGTACTTATGAGAAAGCAAGTCGTCTGAAGGTTCTTCTATTTCCTAGAAACAGAACAGATAGGTTAAACCAAATGAAAGGAAATACTGAAGAGGTATGTAGAAATTAGAAGTCTAAGAAATATTTTCTGAAATATTTACATCACCAAGAAGGCACAATTATATAAAGGTGATAGAAAGCATGAGACTTGTCTATTCAGTACTAAGCACTTTCTGAGGTTTCTTGTCCCCACTCTGGATTTGTTTGGTCACAAAAATTAACAAGGACCATGGTAGTGAGGGAGGGAAGTGGAAACTGCAGTTTACTTACATATTAGATACAGTAATTTGAATTAATAATTTACTTTAAAAATAAGCATAATACATCATCCTAGGTGAGAATTTCGTTGGAATCCTTGTGGTCCAATTGATTTCCAGCTCCGAGATGCCTTGGGATTACTGTGTGTTTCAGTCTTGAGACTGCTTAAACTCAAAAGTCAACCTGCATCCTTCGTGCTACTCATTAACATTTTTAAGAACATAATTTAAATATATACCTTAAGAACTGTACATTTCAGAAAGTATGTAGTTCCTGAAGTAAAACTCATGTTGAAAGTTGTTAATCATGTTAACTGGAGCCCATTTGTACAGTTGCATACCAATAAGGTTGATAACTTATAGACTGAAGCACAGTTTACATAACATAAATAAAGCCATAGATGTAGGCAGGTGTTGTACGCAACAAGAGAACCCCTTACTCCACTTAATAAAGTAATAAAATTAGGTGGGGGTGGGGGGGGTGGGGGTAAGCTGCATTTACAACCAAGTAGCCATTTATTAAGATTATGTTCTGCAAACCTTGATTTTAAACTTTTTTTTTTTTTTTTAATTAACTCACAAATGTGGTGAGAGCCACAGCATAAATCTACAGTGGAGAAAATGTTGATATAAGGAACATTAATGTCACACACTCAGTACTTTTTTTTGTTTGTTTATAAGAACATGAAATACAACATAAAGTAATCCACCTACATTACTATAAAATAGAATAAAGATAAAACAGCTATTACTAGGAAGAGAAGATGACCTGAAAAAAAGCTGAAAAGAGATACCATATGCTTGATGTTCCATATACATCATGAATCACAAACCTTTGTCCAAGAGAAGGTTTGAACAAATAGAAAAGCCTATCAGTGGAAGTATGCTTAGGATTCCTTCACTAAGCTGAAGCTGTGAAACTGTTCCTGGTCAGGGAAGGGGAGTGAATTGGCACAGCAGGCAGATGTAGGAGAGGATGAGAATTTTTGCTCATTTGTCAACCAACCATGCAACTTGTGCTTATATTGTCAAAGTTTACAATCAGTTTTGGATCTGAGGATTTTCCACATTGAGCAGAAATTAAAAAGTAAATCTGGAGGCAGTAATACAGAGGACTGGCAAAACAAACAAACAAACAAACACAAAAAACAAAAAAGAAACCCCTAAAACCCCAACCAAACAAAAAAACAACAGCAACAAAATAAAACCAAAAGACAGGGGGAAAGCAGTAGGAAGTGGACAGTAGAAGGAAGTAGCAGGGAAAAAGTGGAAAGTGTTTTCAAGCTGTGAAGTTTTAAAGAAATATTAATGCATTTTCCTGCAGGTAGGTTTATTAAAGAGTATTGAAGATGCAGTATGGATCCTGAAGATTCAGTTAGCTTTAAATCTAAGAGCATGTATGCTGACGAGCTTATTTCATGTGGGCAAAAAATAGTTATTTTTCTAAACTATTTCTGATTACCATAAGTGAATGAATCAGATAAGAAGCTTTCCTTTCTGATGTAAATTATAAAGCTAAAGATTTGAGTATTTCAGTATCAAAGCAATTTGGAGAGTTGATATAACCATCTAGTTGTTTTAGTAATTAGCAACAATTAAAAAAACCCCCCAACCCTCATATAAATGTGTTAATGTTTATCATCTTAACATTATTGTGAAATACACTTTCTATTAACATTAATAATATCACACATAAATTTAATTTCAAAATATACTAGAATTTCAGGGCTTTGGCAAAGAAAAAGATGTTCTGAAATATAAGTTAAACTTTTAATTAAACAGATAAAAAGTGCCTGCCTAAAGGACAACAGCAGAAACATGCTATGGAACCTGCCAGTTTCTACCTGCAGGAAAAATAAAAGGGCCTAGGAGATGTCAGTGAATAATAAAAATAAATGCTCTTTTTAAATAAAGCTGGGAGGAATGCACTTAAAATAATTCTTAAATACATATTTTCTCTGTAAGTCTATCAGAATAACAGAATAGAAAAATGCACACAGACAGTCCTTAATTTTTTAGTCAAATATTGACAAACTTGGAACAGTAATAAAATGAAATAGAGGCAGTACAATGTTTATTAATTTTCCTGGTAGACATCTACTATATCTCAGTACTGAACTCCCACAGAAAAAGACTTCTGTGTTAAAGAGAGACTTTGTCCCATCCCTTGCTAACAAAAATAAAGACATTTTGTAAATAAGATGAAAGAAATAAAAACTATATTTCTTACTTTTGAATATTATAAACAAACATAAAAAACATGAGCAAATGTCCCATACCTAGTTTCACAATACCAGCTGGGGTTTGTTTCACTTTGCTACATATAATAATAATAGATCAGAAATGAAGCACAACTGAAATCTTGTTATGAAGGTGCTCACACCACAAGAGAAAATACAAAAACAATTTGTTTCCAGGTGGAAGACCTAAAAGCAGGTGTTTCTGTAACACAAGCCAGTAGACACAAGGTTCAGTATGCTCTGTCTGAGCCTGTAGCAAACACTTCAAAGACAGTGTAAAGAAATCTTTCATGAGTCAGGATTTCACAATCCTACCTGCCCAAGGGGGCACTTTCTTTCTATCCCACATCCCTTTGTACTGAACTCATACCCTGGAGCACTATTCTGTATCACTTCTATTAAAGTGCACAGTATTATTTTAATATCTTTTCTAACCAGGGCAACACTTCTAGTGACATGAATAACAATTTTTCACTCCATCTAAATACTTAACCACATGACTGTCCTATGGTAATTAGTTAGTGGTTAATTTGAAAAATTCCTTTCTATACATTTCCGTTTAGTTCCTTTAGATGCAGATTTCTGCATACGTGCCCAGGAAGTGGTTGTTGCCATTGATTTATCCACCTCTATTGCTTCCCACTCATTCTTTTCCTAAATTCTTCAATTCTTCAGTCTTTCACCAGAGAAAACGTGCAGTTAGGAGGACAAGACATATAATTCTGGGGCATTCTCAGGCTCTGAACATAACTGTGTGATCCCAGAAAATGTGTTTTATTTTCTTTCTGATAACCTTTTTATCCATTTACTAAATAATAATAAGGTAATTAATACACCATATTTCGACTTTTACATAATTAGGAGATCAAATACCGAAATTGTGCTGTGTATGTCCTAGGAACAAATATTTCCACTGACCATACCAAAACTACAAATGCCAAATTGAACTCTAAATTTCACTTGATAAGCTACCATTTTCAACTCTTCACATTTTTTCTTTTACCTGTGTTTTAAATGTTCCATATTATGACTCATTGTGCAGAGTTACCCTTCTTCCTTTTTGTTAATTATCAGGCATATACAATCATACCTAGAGGGGCAAAAAGACGCCAAAACATGCATAAACTACTCTACAAGTCATAAAGCTTAGTATATCTGAAGACTGGCCTTAGAAAATTGGCTATTGGTCATGATATGGAACCACAAAATGTTTCTATAAAACCAGTCCATTTTTTACTTTTTTTGTAAAGTTAATTTTTTCATCATTGCAAGAATAGTTTACTGTATATTTAAAAAAGAACGATTTATGACATGTCTGAAGAAAAGTAATTCATTAGTATTTTTCCCCTTGTGGTTTCAGCAACCCCTTCAAAGCTAGTCTTAAAAATTTGAACATTTGTGTTCTTTAAACACAGTGCATGAGCCTGTGGTTTCACACACATTGACTCACCTTCACAGCACTGCCCAACTCTGCATCATTCTTTCAGACGTTTTTGAAGATGCAGACAATCTGGTGGTGCAATATATTAAGCTTTCATATTGACACAGGAATGCAGAATAGGGTGGCAAACTGAAATATGTCAAACTTGGTTTCATTCAGTCAGAAGCTCATTGTGCTTAGCAAAAAAAAAAAAAAAAAAAAACCACCAAAACAAACAAACAAACAAACTAAAACAAACAAACAAAAAACCCCTGCTGAAGTACCCAAAGAGTGCTTTTGTGATTTTGTGATATTTAGATGGAACCAAAGTTCTCACACAACCAATATAATTATGGTTTAGAACAGTGAAATGTTCTAAGAAGAGAAGGTGAGTATTCTCACTGTTAACGTGATGTCTGGAAGGAGAGCAAAGACATTTAACACCAAGACTGAAGTTTAAATATTTTTATTTCAACAGCATGTATAAGCATTCAGGAAAATCTGCATTAACAAATAAGGCCGAATTCTGCTTTCAGGCTGAATGAATACATAAAGTTCACAACCACAGAACTCAGGGGTTTAATTACCTCATGCTCTAACTGCAGAGTGAGTCGTAAATCCTATTGTATGTCATAGTACAATTTGAAGAGATATTGAGCTGCTGTGCACAAAACCAAAACAAAATTATACTTATAAAAATTTCAAGAATCAGGCCAAAATGTATAATTAGGAGGACAGTTTCTATATATTCATTAAAACAAAATGGTTGGCTTTTTCTTTTTTCTTTTTTTTTTTTAATATAGTTGAGTACTTCTGATATTTCTGTGTATTCTAAATTATATTGTACCCTCTGAAAAGCCAGTAAGTGGTTCTATACATGACTGTGTGCTCTTGGGTTTACTGATACTGACAAAGAAACTTCTAAACACAAGAATTGCCCTAAAAATCTTCATTAAAGTTATTCACTCTTGTGCAGATACCCCTCTTTCACATCTCTAACTTGTTATAATAAGATATCTCTTTTCTGAGTGGAAAAACAAACAAAAAATTTAAATTCTTTTTCAGTAGATAATGAGGAAATAGTGAAAGGAAAGGTTAAGAAATCAACTTTCTCTGGCAAAAATAGAATCTTCCAATTAAGATCAGAATCTTGTTTCAAAATTAAAGATGGCATGTCTCTGTCAAGAGCAATTCCTTTGGAAATTACCTTTAGTTACAGGAAATCTATGAGATCTTTTTATTCATAGAACTAAATCACATTCTATTAGCTGTATGTTTATCTGTTATTTAGAAAAAAATACTAGGTAATCTATTCTGAACCCATAGACTGCTTCATTAAAATAAGATTATTATAAATTATTGGAAACATTAGCTTTCCATATGATTATTAAATGAGAACACACTGTGTTTATTGGCATTTACTTCCTCCTCCACAGTTATTTTGGTCACCTGCACCCTTCATCTGGATATTGTTAATCCATGAACTATGTGAAAAATTAATTTCTTACTTATCATAGACTAGAGGAGAAAT
Organism: Acropternis orthonyx; assembly: GCA_035583155.1. Lineage (NCBI taxonomy): Eukaryota > Metazoa > Chordata > Aves > Passeriformes > Rhinocryptidae > Acropternis > Acropternis orthonyx. The sequence continues at coordinate 20,168,984 of JAWWEU010000091.1, forward strand.
ATGGCATCTGGCAATGCTGTGTTCTTAGACATATGAGGAAATTCTTCAGGGGAAAACATTAACGCTTTACAACCTCTGCACAAATAAATCTGTTACACTTACCAGCGGTAGCTGAGTTGAATACATGCTGAGTATTACAGAACTGAATGGTTTCATCTGTGTAATTGAATAGGTTTTGCTCTCTGAATATGTTACAGAATCCAATTTCATCAGAATATACACATACACACAGAATTTCACTGAATCAAGTGCAAATTAGTATTTCACTGTGAGAAAAATCACATTCAAAGGAGCAAGAAGAGTAAAGTTAAACTTTATCAAACAGTCTGCTAGGGACAAAATGAAAGGAGGACTGTTTAAAACAGTAATAAATAACTTAGATCTCAATAGGACCTCTGTGTGGAGTCAATACTAATGTTTACTGATGTTTCATCCAGCATCCCAAGGGGAATCATTCCAAGTTTAAATCAAATTTAAGAGCACCTGCAAAAGCACAAAGTATGCAAACCCCATGGAATGAATTTCTCCAGCCTTATTCCTGGTAGTTCTGTTATCACAATCCATCCCATACCTGCCAGGCTCTGTTAATTTTTTCATTAGGTCAAGGACATTTCTGTCAAAGAAATGTGTTAGAAGTTCACTGCACTTAAGACTTACTCTGTGTATAACAGCAATTAAGTTAAAAACAAATATATGGAACCTGTAGCTTCACATCCCACAAAATGAGATTTTTATTATTTAAGATGTTTTTGATGGTCTAACTTTACAGGCTGTTAACAGTTCAAGAGAGGAAGGTGTAGTAACACTTTGGACTTGGACAACTTCAGGATGTTCTAAGTCTTCTCAGACAAGATGAAAAGGCAAGGTTTCATTGAAATTACAGCTTCTGACTCCTGTAGTATGTTTTGGCAAGGATGGTCAGCCCTGTATGGTGGGACAGATGTGTTTTTCCGTAGACACTGAAGTCCTGTTTTCAAGTATCTTCACAGAAGGACTTGTCTGAGCTTTTGGCTGCTTCCTGCCTGCACATGTATTAAGGTTTCTTTCCCTTAAGTGAAGAAAGAAGTAAAAGAAGAGATGCGGACTGTCTGGACCTCATATAAAATATAAGTAGGATGAAAACACCCATGCTCACAGGAGGAAAATCTATAAGAGGATTATCTCATTGAATCACTAGGATTTTATCATTGTTTGATTTGTTTTCAAGCCTCTTCCACCACTTGATGGAAAAATGATACTCTAGATAAGCAGAAAGGGGTTTTTAAGAATTATTTTAATATATGTTCTACAAAACTTCTCCAAGACTAGGCTAGAAGAAGACTTTGCTTTCTTAGAGGAGACCTCACAGATATGTCTCTTTTCAGGCTTTAAAAGCCCTGGGCAGAATCCCTGTCTCTCCTTCCCCCATCTTAAGGCTTTCCTGGCACAAGACACTTAAGTTTCAATCTTAAAATTATGCCATTAACTCTCCTTTCAAGAGGAAGCTGGCAGTACCTTTTGCATTAAACATCAATGGCTGCCACTTGCTTTTATAGATCCGAATGGCATCAGGTATAGTCCTTTATTTGTTTCTTAGGCTTTTTCACTGGCAAGATGCAAGCAACTGCTCTTTGACTGTGCAACTTTTCCCTCAGGGGTTGTATTTTCCTCATCTGACTATTGACTGGAATATCTTTAACTTCTGGCAACAAAAGAACTTTCTTCTCTATTCAGGGCTGTTGTTTAGGGTTGTCCAAAACTAGGGAAAGTATATTGATTCCCTGGCACAGCCAGGCAGAGGTAAACGTTTCCCACTTTCCAAACTGTTTCAAACACCAGGTTTTGCTGTACCAGCCACAATCTCCTCATAACCTCTACCCCACGGGCCCATCATTGCATACATGACCTTCTCAACCTACACATGGCAGTGACTGTCTTCCTTCCTCCTGCTACTGCATTTCCTTTCCCCAGTGAGAAGTACTACATGGATTTTGTATATTAAACTTGGTGGATTGGGTGGAGTTTATACTATGACCACTATTTGAAAAAGAAAGGAGCCTGGTGGTATTTTTCAGGCAAACTAAATACTCCTCTTTTGCACATTGTTCCGTATGGCTTCTGGCAGCTCAGTAAAGTGCAACTAAATGACTGCACTTTTCTCAAGTCAGATAAAAAGTTGGTCACTGGAGAATAAACAGGCTGCCCTTTTCCTTTCACTTTTCAAGTAATTTATGGGTTTTATATTCACAAAAACAAGCATGAACACACATCTCTTGGGTTAACCAAGGAGTTTAGCTTGTCCCAAGACTCTTCTTTTTTAATTTATTTTTTAATTAGCAGGACATAAATTTCTCTGTGTTTTATTTTAGTTTGGGGGTTTGCTGTTTTTTGTTTGTTTGTGGGGGGTTTTTTTATACTTGATATATAGTTGTTCCCCAACAGATGAAGGAAAATTAAATCTAACTCAATTTTTTTATTTACAATGCTTCATTTTTACACCATTTGACACACATACATACAGGAGGTAATTTATTATTCTCAAGAAAACACAGAAAAGTTAATACTGAGGTGATATAATTAGTATATGGTGCCTGTGGGAGATGTTGCTCTTGTCTGGATTTTGTATCTCAAAAGTGAAGCTAGAAGATTCCAATCATTGTTGCACGGTAAAGATATAAAAAAGGAAGGGGAAAGTATGTTCAGAGCCTTTTGAGCCACAACCTGAAAAGCAAAAACAAAAAAATACATCCTTTTTGATAACTTTCATTCTACAGAAGCCAATTAGCAAGGAAATGGCACATCTATTCCTGTTTAAACAGTCCCTAAAGAGCTTTGCATTGGCATGGCAAGGACCATGGAGATATATGGCCTGTGCTAGGGTAGTGCAGAGCTACTCTTATAAAACCCAGATGGAAAAGAAACAGAACATGACAAATGAAGACTCAGAGGAAGGAGAGAACAATCTGCAAAAAGCAAAGGAGAGGGACAATCATTTAAATATTTTTATATTAGCTACTGAAAAGCTTTAAAATAGAGAAAAGTTATCTCTCATTTCCCTTCATGGGAAACAGCAAAACAAACCACTACAGTTTTAAAACAGTATTCTTCTCATAGCCTGACCATGCCTGGGAGAGGTTTTCCCATAAACGCACTGTGATTTCCAATACTGCTATAAACCAAAAAGGAGAAATGCTCTCCTATTGCTTGTGTATACTACTTGTGCATACTGCAAAAATATGGTGACCCTGAAAATATTCACTACATTTTTCTTCTTCTTACTAAGGAATTACTTGAAATGCATGTTTCATTTTTCCAAGAGTTAGGTCACAAACCTCTGCACACAGTGTCATGTTATATTTTATTTCCTGTTATAGCTTCCTTTTCAGATGATCTCTGGTCTCTGATTCTGTCAAAAGTTCAGAATTTTATTTCAAATTGCATCAGTCAATTCCTAAAAATATTGAATTAAAGCACTGTGCACAGCCTATGATAACCTTTACAACAAAAAGGACAACTTTTAAGTGTTGAATGCAGTATAGACAGCTTTTCTCAGTAATACATTTTGAGGTGTTCGAGTGTAGCTAGAAGTGTTTGAGCATAGCTGTAGGTTTTCATACATTTCTTGCTTAATTTTTGCTGATTTTGACCACAATAGATTTGATTTTCTTCACAGTAGCTAGTATGAAGCTGTGTTTAGGATTGTCCTGAAACCAGCGTTGAAAACTCAGGCATGGTTTCATCACTTCTGAGAAGGGCTTACGCAGAGCTAAGGCCTTTTCTATTCCTCATCCCACCCACCACTGAGTGGGCTTAGGGTGCACAAGACACTGGGAGAGGACACAGCCAGGACAACTGACCCCAACTAACCAAAGCAATATTCTTTACCATATGCCATCATGCTCAACACATAAAGCTGTGAGAAAAAGGAGAAAGACGGGAACATCGGGAATGTTGGTGTTTGTCTTCCAAAGTCACCATCATGCTGCCTGGCTGTGCTGGAGGTGGCTGAACACCTGCCTGCCCAGGGTGAGGGATGAATGAATCCCTTGCTATCTTGCCCCCTCTAATCATGAGCACAGCTTTTGCTTTACCTATTAAACTGTATCTCCACCCAAGAATTTCTGACACTTTTCTGATTCTCTTCCCTGTTCCACAAGGGAATGTGTGGTGCTTATTTGCCAGCTGGAATTAAACAGTGATATTATTTCTTATGAGGGCATAACACAGAAGCCTCTTCCAAGGTATAAGAGAGAAAGACCCTCTCAAAAAGAATTTTTTAGCATACAAAACTGATGCTAGATTAGTAATTTCTTTTTTTTTCTTTCAGTTTAAACAATAGGAACACTCAAAGCTGTTTACTTCACAGTTTAGCTATCTCAATGAACAACAGCAGCCAGCTAAAAATGGATTTGAGTTTCTTTACCTGAGGATGCAGCTTTTTTGTGTTGACGTGCATTTTTTATTATGACTCTAAAGAAGAAGACCCAGAAGAAGACATGTTGTATTAGACTTTCTCTATTTCTATCTCCCTTATGATTTGTAGGTTATTTTGTTTCTTGGCTAGATGTAGTATTTGTAGGTTTAAATATTGGGCTTTTTGACTGAGAATGGAAGAAGGTCTGGCACACTGATAATAGAATGTTATTTTTGTACATAAAAAGCAGGATAGAGAGGGGAAAAGGGCAACATCATAAAGTGGTTTCAGCCTGAGAAGAACCTGTAGGATCTTAGCTATGTTCAACGGACTGTATACATCCTTGCCAATCAGGCTACACATATAGTGGCTGTAAGAAAGTGCCTAAAGTTACTTGCAGACCCCAGACCTCCACATCAATAGAAAGAGGGGACTGAAAGTGGTTGACAACCCCAGTTGATAGAGATGAATTAGAACTTTCAGTAAAACCAAAGAAACCATAAGTCTTTAATATTAGGTCATTTACCAAGAAAGGTTGAGTAAGTAAGATCATGAAAGGAAAGGATATTTTTCCTGTGACAAAACCAGGGAAAGAAATGAAGAAATTACTGAGTCAAAGACAATGAAAAGGCAAGGGAAATCCATAATCTGAAACGCTGGACAATTTTCCCAATAAGCATGTTAAATTAAAAGAAAATAAAATTAAAAAAAAACCCAACCAAACAAAACCAACAACCATCCACAAACAAGGAATGAAACAAACCCAACCAACCAACAAACAAACAAACCACCAAGCAAAAAAATCAAAACCAACCAACCAAAAAACCCCACAAACAAACAAACAAAACAAACCCCCAAACCAATATAAGAGTTCAAGGGAAATTAACTATGGACTATTCTCTGCATGGTTTACTACCAAGTTGTAAAGTCAAATACATCCTAAAAGTCACCTAATATGAGATTCTTTGTCCTCTCAAAACAGTTAACAGTCAGTCATATTTTTTTATCCCACACAGAAATCATTTATGTCTGCAGTATCAGCAAGGAACCTGCATGTTTCAAGATTAATTCATGTGCTTAACATGTCAGTTTTCAACATGAAAACTCACTGTCTCTAAAGTGACAAGATTGAAAGATAAGAAATAAAAAAATAAGCGAGATCAGGACTCTCTCATCTTTCCCATAGTTCACTACTGAATTAAAATGGCTATTACTGGAATTTCTAACATGCCCGTCATTTAAATAAGTAGACATCATTTCTCAATTCTAGGAAAGCACTTGTTCCTTTTGGTGCAGAAGCCAAACAGTACTTCCACTGGGATTTAGGCTGAGTCACTATTGTATTAGGCCATGCTCTTTAGAGGCACTAGATATAGTAACACTGAAAGTGGAAATGCCTATGATGCCATCATTTTGTCTTCTTTGAACCTTTTTCCAAGTCAAAATAACTACTTAGTGAGTGAAAAATGAAGAGATGATAGGCAGAAGCAGGTTGTCATTATTTTCTTGAAGGAAAGTGACTGGCATTAACACACTGAAAAGTTCGGAGTACTAATCATGAAGCTGATCTGAATTACTGTCTATAATAAATTAGCACAAGGCATTGTCAAAAATTATCAAGTGATAGATCATAAAAGTTTCTTTCTCTCAATTCAGACTTTACTATTAGATATACATTCTATGAAAAATCTGTGTCATAAAAGGCAGGTTAGGAATATGGATGCAAAATTTGTTATAAAATTGCTCCATCTATGCATTTTTCTAAACAGAGCTGACTCTGTTTAGTAGCTGCTGACAAGTATTGGATGACCTTGCATTACCCACTGTTTGTTTGACAATATCATCATGGCTAGGCTTCGTGAATGAAGATTTGGGAAGGGCTCTACCCATGCTTCCTGCAAGCACGCTGATGGCTAAAAAGGCCAATGCGAGATAGGCAAGTCCGGTTGCAAATAGCACAGCGGAAAGTCTCCACAGGCGGGGTTGGTGAGTCATGGTTCTTTCTGCATTGTCTTTTCTCTCGAGACTAATCCTGCATGTGCTCTCAAAGGAAGCAGCAGCATTATGAATGGTGTGTCTCCATGCCTCCCGATTGGAGGCCAGAGT
>JAWWEU010000091.1:20212326-20233206 GCA_035583155.1 Acropternis orthonyx
AGAGGGTGTAGAATACAAAGTCTTAGCCACACCCACACAGTGACAAACTGGTCCTGGTCACTATAACCAGGACACTAAAGAACCATTAAAATATTCTCAAAGTGAATGATTCTTGTTCCCTTGTGAATTTCAGTTAGATTTTGCGAATTTGTTGGATAAATCTACTAACCACTCAAATAAAATGGAGCTATATTGCTAACAGAGTTGAACATGAAAAACATAACTACAGAAAAATGAAATGTTTGTGTTCCACTTAAAAGCCAAAAACATGATGCCTGGCAGTAGCTGAATACAAATAGACAGCTCTGTACATTTTCCTTTTCTTTTTTGTTTTGGTTTAGTTTTTTTCCAAAAAAACCCAAGCACACAAAAGCGTAAACAAAACCCAAATTTTCTATCTCTTCCTACTCTGCTAATTCCATTAGAAAGCAGATTTTTATTTTTTTTGCTTCTAATGAGTACAAATAAGACACCAAATAATTTCATAGGTGTACCTCTTTTTAAATTATCTTCTTTGCAACTAGTTTCTAAAAGCCACCCCCAACTCCCCAGTAGACACAGAACTTCCAGATTACACTCTGTAGGGCACAGCATCACATGTAACCCTCAGCCATGATCTATTTCTAACTAGGAATAACAGCTCATTCTTCTAATCTCACCTAACATGATCCACTGTCTTGTGTTCAATTATCACTGCAAATTTTTTCTCTTATTTAATCATAAGTTTTATCATCCAGTGAAGAAACTCATCAGATCTGAAGGATATTTTACAATGGAACACAATTTTTTTTTTTTTTTTTTTAAATGAAGGATGAAAATTAGCTGGAAACAAGCTACTGTTAGAAATATTGTAGTTATGTATTAGAGAGTATTTGTCCTCTGCATGTATTTTTAACTTATGAAAAGAAATTAACATAATATCAGTGATTGCCACTGTGGGGTCTGAATAAAATACTTCCCATAATTTTTATTTTTTTTTTAATTTTTCATGACTAAATCTTACCAACTCTAACAGTTATATAAATATCTGGCCAGGATAAAGAAGCATGCTACATGCTCTATATTAGTTTGGAATAACACCTTCTTATATATTTGTACTGAAATGGCCCCAACATGTCCCCTTTATTTATTACAGTTGTTTTAATTCTTTTCGGATTCTTGATACATTATTCTTAAAATATTGCTAGCCAGAACTTTAGAAAAGAACACAGGATTTCCAAGAGTTAACTGAGTGAACTTGGTCAGTCCCTTGACCAAACAGATTCATTGGATTTTTCTATTTCAGTGACCTTTTGACTTATAGTCATCTGCATTCTGTTCATGCTTTATTTCATTTTCTTTTACTGGAGAGCACTTTGGAATATTTGTCATGAAAAGAGCTACATAAATATTAATGTATTGATAGTGTTATGGCTTTTCAAGCCTATTTTTCATTTCATGGGTTTTAAGAGCAACAAAATTTACTGACTATACAGAAAATATAGTATAATGGACTTTCTGAAATGCCTTGGATGAGATAAAATACATGAATTATTAATCCCATGGAAGTCAGTGCTGTCTTGCTTATAGACAAAATTTCTTGTGCCAATCTAAGATTTTATTTTTCACTGTACAAAGTTTGCAGTGAATACACTTTATGCCTCTAGTTTGTAAGAAAGCATATGTTCCTAACTACATTCCAAAAACAGTTATATGAATTTTGTGTCTATAGTGTTGTCTTCAGGATGCACTTCAAAGCTCTAAAGTCTGCGGAGAACATGCAGAGAGACATTCATGTGGGACTGTGTTTCCTACAGGTAGTGTTAACAGACATCCTTCATCATAGAAAAGCAGCTTCAGATTATGAATGAGACAAGGAGCGTATGCTTTAGTGGTACCTTGAGTCAGTTTATTCCCCACCATTTTATTTTTTTTCCCATTACCTGCTGATTCCCTGTATTTAGGTTTTTTGGGGGTTTTTGTTTGTTTGGGTTTTTTGATGTTTGTTTGTTGGTTTGTTTTTCTTCTAGTAGATTTTCTGCCATCTGGGCTCAACAGCTAAGTTATAAGCTGTGAGGCTCATTTATCATGCCATGGGAAGGAAGCCATCAGAGCCTGTAAATCTGCAGCAGAGCATCTAATACAGGCTAATGAAAATGAATGGAGCTCAAGGTAAAGGCTACTCTCAAATCTTAACTCATCCAGATGTTTTCAAAATCATGAATGTTTAAGCTCCCGGAATCTTTGATAGCATTTATAAGGTGGTGGTCAGATTCAATTGAACTAGATAGAACGCATCAGCCTTGGGACCTTACTTCTGATTTACATCAGTTGTCAACCTAGTACAAGCTGTGATAAGTTTTCCTATTGAAAACAGAACTCTAAACATTCTTGTTCTATGTCAAAGAAAGGCCTGGAAGGTGTTGAATGACCTTTTCTTTCCCCCACTCACTCAGCTGCTATCAATTATATTCACTTTCTCATAGCTCGCTGTCTCTTGTTTCTTCATTCCTGGTCACTGTCCTGTTGCATCATGGAACATTTTGTAGGAATGCTGACCCCTTGAAAGACCTGGTTCCCCTTTCCTGTGTTTTAATGATGGAGTAAGGGATAAGATATCTAACACGCTAATGAATGCTTCTGCAGGCACAGAAAACAACAGACCAATACTTGATATTCTTCCCTACACAGCTTTAGTCAAAACCACAGTTAAGTGGAAACGAGCATCAACTCTCAAACCAGGTGGAACTTGTGTAGTCAAGTGCTAAGTCTTCATTTGAAGACAGTCTGCAGCTCTATATTATCCATCCCTTCATCCATCCACCTGGACCTGCATTATATCATATATCACCACAGCCTGAATGTGTTGGCCTTTAGAATATAGAGCAAGATTCATCTACTAACTCAAGGGCTTCCTGAAGTGATATGGAGATTCATGTGATCACAAGTATATATTTATATTTTAATCTCTAACCATTCTCTCAGAATTTTTGGGGTAAGTGTATTTTAAAAATCAATCAATAAATAAATGCCTCAGGCTTACTTCAAGGGCAGAATGCACACCTCCCTCTGAGTCATAGCTACGACAATATTGCATATAACCTCAGAAAAACAGCAAAAAGCAATACAGCAGTGTGGAAAACTTAAGAGCCATAATGTGTATTTCTCTACTGTTTTATTTTTTTAAACTGAAAAATGTAAATGAAAGAATATAAAAATGAAAGAATCTCCAGATATTTTGTGTATTTAAAATAAATAATATTTCTAATTTAAGCTTGCACAGAACTATGTAGCTAGGTGTGAAAATAAACTTTGCTTTTTCTCCACAGCAGGAATTTTGTTCCTTCCACTAGAAAAATTAGGCAGCTATTTAAGTTATTGAACAACTCTGTTCCATGCTTTTTGTCTGGACTATGCATGGAGAAAAAAACAACCAAATAAACAAACAAAAAAACCCCAACAACGAAAAAACAGCCCAAAATTCAAACTACTCAGCTTTTAAATACAGATGTTTTGACTACATGTAGAGCATGTGCAAAGGATTACATGTGGTGGTCATTGGTGTTTTCTAATACACTACAAAAAATTACTGTATTATTTTTTGTTGCCAGACTTTCCTACTGAATTACTGTGGGATGAATGGAATAGACATTTTTGTGGAGAGAAGTAAACAATAGATACCTGGCTACAGAGAAGTGTATATTTTTTCTTTTTCTATGAAATATATTAGAATCATTGCCTTTCGATCTGACTTGTTTCTTTCAGTCCAGACAGGAAATATGAAGAATCTACCTTAAAAGAGGTGTATTTTTAACAATCTCACACAAACTACCAACAATTAGTCCAGATTCTGAAGTGTTTTATGGGTTAATTTGGTACTTATCTTCCCAATTAAATGTAAGAGACAAGTATCTTAAAATACCCCGGATGTGTTCAATGGTACTGAAGCACTTTCTCAGAAGTCCCCATTTAAAGACAGTATTTTGACATTTTACTGTGAAGTTGTTTTCAGTGAATGCATGTTGGTTTCTTTTCTATTTCTTACATCAGCATTCAGAAAATTTATACTATCTTCTGAAGCTGACTTATACAGGACTTTGTTGAGTATCAGAGATGGCCTCTAAAACTCTCATTTTTCAGATAATTTCTTTTAACTTTCTAATTGATATTACTAGCAAAATTTTTTTTGAAGTTAGTTGTTAATTCATTTTTATTCCTTACCCTTAAACTTTCCCTAGGAATATAGTTGTTACATTAGTGTTTCAGTGACTTGCTTGCATATGTATCAGTTTCCTATTATCATCCCAAGACTTTGAAAGCTCCAGTATGTTCACTTTATGACCTGGCAGTACAGTCCATGCAGATCTTTTTCTCAAAGTCAAAATCAACTTCCTCCTTCTCATGTTTTGGAAGAGAATAAAGAATAATTCTGTGTATTAGAAATTTAAACATTTAATTGTCAATGGAAGCAGTGTATACAGAAGTAATGAATATGCATCACAAATCTGATGACACTTTAAAAAAACAGTGAAAATTAACAGTATTGATTCTAGTAGCACTGGCTAGGCCTCAGATATAAAACTTCACAAAACTGAGTGGAAAGAAAGATGAGTTCAATTTCATCTCTGTGCAAGCGGAAATATGTCATGTGAATGCCAATTGTCTAACAAACTAAGATAAAAAAAGTATAAGGTTTTTCAGACTAGTAAAATACAAACAAAAAAATTATGAATATTGACCTATCAGAGAGACATGCAACTAATTTAAGTCAAAGTATGCTGCTGGAATGATATCTAATGGGTCTAAAATTATTATGAACATGTTTTGGCTGAGAATTTAGAGGCTTTGAACTATCAGAGCTGTAAAGTCTATAAAGCTTTGAAACAAGGGTAATTGCAGGAAGAAAGTGGGAAGGTGAAGCTCATCAGGGGAACCTTGTGGGGGTAGCTCTGCATGGCGGAGAAGGCGGATGGCCTTCATCAGCCAGGACATCCCCTAAAATCTTGTGCCCCCTCATCACCTGTGTGCAGATCCAGTGGGCTAATTGCAGAGAAGAGGAAAATTGGCAGTCATTACTGGAGATATGATAAGAAGGGTATGACAGACTCAAATGTCACTTTTGTTTTAAACATTGTCAAAATCACAGAAAGACTTTTTCTTAAACTGCAAAGAAGTAACTGCCTGTCTGGGACCACCAAAGAACCCCTCTCCCAAATAATCCTTCTGACTGGAATTTGGACTGTGACTGGAACTTGAGATAAGGCTATTGTCTGAGGAGATATAGGTTTGAGGAGAAGCAAACAATGCTCAGAGAAGATGTATCTGTGTCAAGAATCAGCCCTAGCTGGCCTGAGCGGGTGGAGGAGGAGAAAGGTTCTGGATGTGTGGTGGGAAAACCTCTCCATACAACAGAGTAAACCTCCACTCCAGGAAGACGAGGTACACACTGGACATCCATGTGAGAGGCAACTGAGAAGGGGTGCTGGTGACTCCTTGCACTACTGCTTGTTCTCGTTTACTTGTCACAGCTGTCTTTAGTTCTGTTCCAGTAGCATTAGATATAGCAGAGTTTACTTTAGCCTCCTCTATTTTTATTAACCTTCTGGTTGATAAACACTGTCAATGAAGAAAGCTGTGCATGCAATATTAAAATATGTTTTAATTTGTAGTCTTAAAAAATTATGCTTTAATTTGTAGTTTAAGATATATTATTCTTTTAAATAAGAGAAGTCTTCACTTTCTGGTCTTCTTCACAAATTCTGAACTCTGCATACCACAATTTCAACCTCACTTGGACTGCTGGAGGGCAGCATTTGCTTGTGGGAAATGTGACTTTGGAGGAGGGAGGGGGATAAAAGAGAATAATGGGAAGATGAAATTAAGTTCAGCAATAAAGAAAAAGTTGGGACAAATATGATACTTAGCAGCTGAAAGGCAGAGGAGGGCCACCAGGATGATTAGAGTGATTGAGTACCTCTCCTATGAGGAAAGGATGAGCAAACTGGGTTTGTTCACCCTGGAAAAGAGAAGGCTCTGGGGTAACCTAATTATGGCACTCCAGTACCTGCAGGGTACAAGAAACATGGAGTGGGACTTTATCCCACACCATGCAGTGACAGGACAAGGGGCAATCAAACTGAAACACAGCAAGTTTAGATCAGATATGAGAAAAAATTCTTTACTGTCAGGGTAGTGAGGCACTGGAAGAACAGCCATTAATTAGGAGAGTGCCTACAGCTTGAGTGTTTTCAATGCAACAGGAAAGGTACTACAGAATTTCAAGCTGACATCCTACTTTTGGTGTCAACTGCTTTTCCCTGTCTATAAGAGAGGAATTGGGGTATTTAGGGTCTACCTAAAGAGTATAACATGCCAGCAGAAAATTGCGAGGGCACCTGAGTCTACAATCACAAGAGCTGGATAATTATCGTGTTCCTGGTAAGGAGAAGTATAGAATGCTATTTTCTCCAAAACCTGGTTTTGCCTACCAAAATACTTACTGTCTCTGAACTAGAACAAGCAGGGCTGACCAGAGGTTTGTTTCATTGACACTACCAACATTGAACTTGTTGACCATAGGACTAAGTTTTCACCTCAGTCTCAAGATACTATTGCAGCACTAGTGAAAGGTTAAATCTTTTTTTTTTTTTTTTCAGTAAAATGTTTCTTTTATATGAACTTATAGTTCACATACTGCTCAAGTTATTGAAATCTGAGTGTGCTGGAGAGTTGTGGTGACAGATTAGTTCTGAGTTTTGGAGATACTCATTAAATACTCTAAGAAACACCATGGCATTTGTTGAGATTCAGTCTACTTGAAAACACTAGATCATGTGGCAGTCTCAAATGTGAATAGTAAAATCTGCTCTGGTTTTAGAGTAGAACCTTTTGAAATGTACTTCCTGGAAAGACAGCATAAAAATGTAGCCTTAGTGTCTAATCTTAGTTGAGCTGGACCACGTAAAGCACTCCTGATGCAGCACAAGAACTTTAAGGACAGAAGCCAAAATAATTACATGGTGTAAATTTGCCTTTCAAGAGCTGCTCTCAGTTCTAACAATATGTCAAAAAAGTTTATTTTCTTTCAAAACAGACTTTAACTCAGAGCAGCAGACATAGAGTTCAGTGTTGGTAGCTGTGAAATGTGGGCCTGGCAGACCTCTGCCATCTTTGATTCTCCTAAAATCATTAAGTGCCAGATGTTTTTGAAAGAAGTAAAGTGACTGTGTCACTCAATAGTCTGAAACTGGTGCCAAGTAGTTGTAAGACTGTCAACCAGTGAAATAGCACTTACCCAAGATTTGTTCTTCTCGTTCATGCTGGCTGCTGTTTAAGATGATCCTTTCTACTGAACTCCTTATGGAACTCTAAAGCAATACTGAAGTATCAAATGTTTTTCTGTACTGGTGAATCACTATGGAGCATGGCGAAGAATTTTTTCACATTAATATATGTTCAACTTTATACTCAATTTCTGTTCAGATACAACTGATCATACTGTGACTATTCTTACCTAATCATTATGGTTCTTGACTAAGCTTTTAGGAATTCTCTACAGAGAAAGCTCCCAAAGTAAGGCCAATTGAACTAGATTAGACATTTGATTCTTAGAAAAGTTACTGGGATGATAAACATTTTAATAACTGAAGTATAGACCTCTGCACTGTAACCATTCTAAGCGACATAGTTTCTAACCTCACCCTTTCCATAACCATGTAAGGTATAATTTGCGAGTATTTCCAGATCCTTCTAAATTTGTATTTCTCTTTCTATAAATATCTGGCTACTTATGCACATATGGGCACTTCCACACTGATGGGAAAGCCTTGTGCTGCATCCTTGTGCTTAAGGTGACCTTAATTTGACCTCCTCCAATCAAATTATGTTTTCTAACACATAATAAATTTTCATATTGCTATAGGGCTGTATATTTAGCAGATGTAAACTGTACTGGCCATGGTGAATTACCTTGTCTATCTATACAAAGTGAGGATGAAAAACGCTCTAGTTTGGTGGGCTTCACATATATAGGCATGATATATCATGAGGGGGCACACTTGAATTCTAATTTTGTTATATATATTAAACCAGTCATTGGATCTAAAAATAAAATTCATTGGGAAAATAATATGGATAAACGGGGTGATTGCTGGAAATGAAGAAATTAATGGAAAGAATTGTATCCAGAGCACTACTAGGGCATATTATAAACTGTACTTCAAGGTTTTTACATAGGGAAAATTTATGAAGTGGATTACAATTGTTAGACAGCAACAAACTTTTCTATTTTATCTTCCAAAAAAATCTGCATAACAATGCAGAAGAGAAATAGATTTTTCTGGATGAATTTAGTGAATTTTACAAATGCATGTATTCAGATATGATATAATACAAAGATATCCCAGACTCTCTGAAGACGGTGCAAGAGGGAATGTCATATTTTTTCAATTAAAATAATATGATTTTACTGTTGTTCTGTTATTAGCTCAGTACTATATAATAAGCATATACAGCACTCCCAGACCACCTTTTCTTGTTATATTCTGTTTTTTCCTCTTCTGCTTCAGTTTATTTAAGCGAAATTTCTTTGCCTTGACTTTTGTCATATAACATAATGATACAGCCAACAAAGTATTGTGAAAGAATGTAATTTCTTGCAGGTGTTTGCATGTAGGGATTTTTTAAACATTATCTTCACATAGGCCATTTTCAAATTTTCTACTAGAATAGTCCATGCTCCTGAAGCAGCAATAAAAATGAAAGATTTGGTAAGTATATTTTGTTGCTTACATGAAGACGATTTGATGCTCTTCAAGACTATTGAATTACTCAGATTCTCTAGTATTTATTTTTCCATGGACTTAAGTCCTACAACCCTGAAAAAAAAAAAAAAAACAGACTGCAAATACAGAATGTTTTGGTAGGTCTATAACCCTCTCTGTGTTGATCAGGGCCAAAAGTACAGGGGTGATGAGAATACAAAACTACACTGGATCCCAATTTTATAATCACAAACATATGAATACCTCTTCCTTGCCTATGACAGTCCAGCTTACAGTAAAATAGCAGCAGAACTTTTCCTGCAATCTCTTCCAGTATTTCCTTTTGAAGTGTACTAATTCAATGAAAGAGTATGGAAAAGAGAGAACATAGCAGAGTGTTAGAGTGTTTCTCTGAGGACTGTTTCCCTGGCCGCTCTTCTTGTACATGCTGGTCTAGGAAGGGAATTAAGAGTAGGAACCATTTCAGACTTTCAGATTATCTGAAACTGCTCACTTCCTGATTATTGTATTCTACTGCCGAATGTGCTGCCTGCAATGTCTGGGATAGAAGCAAGGGAATTATTACTCATTGCTAAAGAGTTTCACTATCATTTGTAGCATGAAATCATTATGGAGGTGCTTAAAAGCAGATAGGGAAGATTTTTGTCAACTAGGCAAAAAAACCTTCAAACTAAATATCCTCCATTTATTATCTTCTTAAAATTGTAAAAATGTAATTATGAAAATGAGGAGCTGCAATCCCGCTGAGTATTTGTTCCATTTTTGAGGCATACACTTGCTGGATTAAAGCAGTATTTAAAAAAATAACAAACACACACACACACACACACACACACACACACACACACACACACACACAAAGCCATACAGCTGAATTCAGAGAATGTGAAAGAGCATGAGAAATTCCCATTGGAACCATTCCCACTACATTGCATAAATAAAAGATAGAGAAGTTTTGGGTTGTGCTTTACCTCCTCTGTTTTTCAGAGAATGCTAAGTGTGGGGTATGAAGCATTGCTAAATCAGTCAGCAGCACCTCTTCTTTCCTGATTTCTGCCTTGTTTCCCCTTTCGTACCCACCAGCTTACTCTTTCTTCCCTAAATCTTCCACAAAAGATTTCCAGCAGAGCGCAGCTGGTGCTTCGTTTTGGCTGCTTTCCCCAGACGCTGGGGGCTTTCACTAGAAATCAATGGCTGCTTATTTTCCCCAGTACTGTGTTTTTTATGTGTGGACTGACATGGCCTCAACCATACTGACCCGTTCTGCTGAGCTATTTCCATTCAGATGTGCCTCCCTACAAATAGCGGAAATTAGTAGAGGGCCAGTGTCAAACTGCTTGTCACATCTTGTTTTCAGTCTGTTGAAATCAGGTTTATATTGTCCTATTCAGAAGCCTAGGCTGCTTTCGAATACACACAATGCATTTCAAGCGTTCCGTCAGGCGATAAATGCAGAACTTCACATTGCTATTAAAAAATAATCAGAATGATTAGTCTTTTGAATTTTTTGAAGCAACTTATTTGTTTGGACTATGTTGTCTTAATGGCACTGTCACTTGCTCATAGGTATTCATCTCCACAAGATGTAAAATCATTCCTAGCTGATCTGTCAATTTAGCAGTTATACCATGTGAATAAGTTCTCCCATTGATTTAGCAGTAATGAATGAATGAGTAAGTGAATGAATGAATAATCAGAGGTTTGCTAGAATGGATGCAGTGAATCTGAGGTACTTGTATTCTCTTTGGTTTCTAGGAACTTCTGTCAAATATAGTTTTGGTTTTTATCTCCACCTAATGAGTAACCATGCCAGAATCTCAATGAGGCTGAATATGTCTGGAATTACACTAGGTATTATGTGTGCCTTCCAAAAAAAGAAGGAACTTTTCCAAAGTGCTTGTTAAAACTTCATGGAAAGATATCTTTTTAATGACATTTCTCAAGACTTTTCTTCTGAAATTTAAGAGTATGTTATTGGTATAGTTACATAAGCATGAAAGAAAACTTTATCACAACATTTAGAATAGACAATAATTTTAGTTCAGCTTGGAAGTTTTCACACCTGCCAAGAATTTTATCCTTGATGAGCGAAAATGCTTTGGGCATTTGATGACATTTGGTTGTCAAATAATAAAGCTATTGAAACAACATATGTAAATGTGCACTATGTGATTTTCCACTAATTTTTGACAATGTGCAGAAGTTTAGAGCTCCAGATACAAGGACGACTCTCTACATGCTCTAAAGCAGCTGCTGTCATGTACTTATAAGAGCTTTCAAAGGTTTATCCTAGGAATACTTATTTGAATCTCAGTATGTGTTCATTCATATGAAAAAGTCACAATTTCCCCTTTTCTTTGAAAAGAAAAAATCAAATTGGGGTCTTGAAAACCCACAGAATCTCACTACAGTAGTGGAAGGGAAGCTAACAATAAACCCCCAAATGTTCTCTAGTACACAGCACCCAAAACTGCTGAAAACTCTTTGTTCAGTTCCAATATTCAGCAACTGTCAGGTTCTTAGGCTTCATCTGCTAAGTGGGCTCCAGCAGTTAACACCAGGAACTGTGTGTTCTTGGAAACCAGTCTTGGAGTTCTTTGTGTGTGGGGACATTAGTTAAGGGTAGAGATTTCCTGTAGATTGAATTCTTACTCCCTGTACTTGAGCCTATTATCTTTGTTTTGGGTGTGTACACACTGCAGGAGTTGCACAGTTCAGCACTCTGTACTCTCTCTTTCCCAAAAGCAACTACTTTTGTAGATCTGAGAGTTATAGAGAAAAGATTGGTAGGGAAAGATGCACTCTTGTCTTACAGACTGGCAGGATTTGGACTAACTGGTATACCACAGAGCTTAGATGAGGTGGCATAAGTTCTAAAGTATATTCTAATGTCAGTTGTTATCTTTTAAGTCTCATGGAAGAGTGCTATGGCCAAATTCCATTAATCAGTGCTCTGACTTATGTTTAGCAAAGTTTTTCTCATGCTTCCCATGTATAACATTTTGAATTGTGGCCTGAATCCATTAAGTTCAGTCCATTATTTCAAGTTAACTAGATGCAAAGCCAAGTAGTAACATATCACATCATTCAAATGCAAGGATATTTTTGTACAGAGCTTCAGACCTCTCAATTTAAAAAAGTTTTCATAAAATAATTTACATGGAGGTTCAAAAAGCTTGTTTTTTTTCTTTACATCATAAAAAATGTATTTTCTTTCTGAAGTGTCTTTATGTTATGTCAAGAGACATTCATTGGAGTCACTGCAGGTCTGTATCAAAGTATATGGGTAAAATTTTTAGGACATTCTTTCTTACCTGGCCTGTAAAATGGGGAATCCTGAGCATTCATTGTCAAAGACTGGCAGAGATTAAATTTTACACACCAAAAGTAGCTTGAAAAATGTTTCTCTTTAGGAAAGTTTTGTTCTTTTATTTCTTTGTAAAGCCAATTTTTCCACTTTTACCAACTGTTTCCAAAAGCTGAGAATGTCTGGACTTTTGTTCTAAGAAAATCCTGATGAGAATATGGTTTTGTTCAGTGATTTTTAATGAATTTCTTTTAAACATTATTTCTTTGCTATGAGAAGGGTGGGGGCGGCGGGGGGTGGGGGGTGGAAATTGGGTATATTAAGCAAGGTTTTATTTCCCTCCTAGGTCACCTTCAGGATAAGACAGAAAGTATTCTGACAGAGAGCAGAGGGATATGAAAAAAAGGATATTTGGATAGAGTAGAAACAGGACTTGATACAAAGGGCTGAGATGCCAACTTCATTATATCGTCTCTTCATTTTGGCAGGGAATTTATAAAGACAAATCTTGGAAGAAATAGACATAGCTGTCTAATACTGCTGGAGATGCCTTTTTCTTCTTCTTTTTTTTTTTTTTTTTTCTTTTTTTCTGAATTAAAAAGGTGAAATCCGAACCCAGACTTGTGGGAGAAACTATGGCAAACTTTTTTGATTTTATTTGTTTGTTTTAAAAGACAAAATAAAATCTGAGCTTGATTAGGGAAACATTTAGTGCTTTCAAAATTTTCAGTAGTTCATATGATTAAAATGGTTTTGGACATGTAATGATTATTTTCCAACACTGAATTGTTTTGCCGACTATTTAAAAATGAATTTTTTTGTGCTCTTTATAAGTCAGAAAATACAGTTTTGAAATGAATGCATGAAATCTCATTTTCAAATACAGGAAATGCAAGTATCTTCCATCATTTGGGCTATTCCAAACAATTAATTTATTTTAATTTCAATTTCCATTTCTACCAATGTTGCCAAAACTGAATTTTTACTGCCAGTAGTTTGGGGGATTACTGAGGTTTGAAATATACATTAACTCATTAGGTATATTTACCCACTTCTTAGATTAAAAGTCCAACAAGAACGTGCTCTCTTAAGCCAGCTAAATGCACTTGCCAGTGTGCAGAATGTCATATGCAGGGAAAGTAAAAGTATGTCTCTCCTTACAGCCAATGCAGTCAATTCTGTAATATCTTACATGTGATGTAGGAAAAAAACAATCTTTAATAATTGGGGGCCATAGAATGAAATGTCAATTATTCCTTTTCCTGATCTTTAGGATTGCCAGCCATTGTGTACACAGCTAATAAAATGAGTGGAAAAAAAAGTGTTTCTCATATGCTTACAAGCGAAGATGCCAGGCATGGAGGACTTTAATAGCCAGTAAGTATTAAGGATACCTATTAGGCATATAAAGCAGCGGATGGTTTGCAGGACTGCATAGGAGCAGAATCAGAGTAGAGACCAAATCTGTGAGTATAGACTGTAAAGGAAATATAAGCACTTTGAAGCAATAATTTATTCCTGGAAAATACTGCTGTCTAGCGTTTTTATACAGCATACCGGTTTTCTCTTTTTTAGCACTGTTTTATTATAGTCAGAAAAAGAGAAACTATTTTACTGTATTCCGAAACAGTTCAACAACTCCAGAGGGTACTGGTACACATACCCCAAACAATACATCAAAAAGGCACTTCAAATGTAACAGCAAATTGAGTGATGAGAAGTGTATCAAACCAGAATAATTGATCCTGAAGATCACAATTTGAAAGCGGATGGCAAATGCCCTTGGGTAAAAACAGCATAGAGCTCTTTCTCTCCACAAAGAACCATCAGCAGCAATACGGATTTCCAGAACACTGAACAAAAGAAGTTTGCATGTTATTTCCTATCCTTCTTTTCAACAAGTAGGACATGCAGAAACTATAGTGTTAAATACATGACCTCTTAGTAATGAAACGTTAAATTAATGATGTACATAAAAGCATTAATTTATCTTCTTTCCAATAGCCGTATGATCTTGTAGTAAGTTACATAGCAGCACCAATATGTCTCAAGCAAACTATTACAGCTATAGGCTGTATTTTAAGGCAACCAACCTCTTCCATTCCTATGTATGCCAATACCAGCAGCTACTTCTTCTACAGCATCTTGCTTCCCAGAAGCATGAGACTTTCAGAACATCTGGACTGGAATTTTGAAGAAACTGGGTATATGCTGCATTCTTATGTGTGTGTTGTAAACGTGTACATATTTTGTGATTAGAAGTCCTTCCATCACATCTTAAGTCTGTTGTGGCACAATAAGAAGATAGCATATGTGATTCAGATCTGCATGCTAGAAGGTCTGGTTAGCTAGGTCTGGTTACATTACAGAGAAGGTACAACATAACATGTTTCATGTACTTTAGTACAACTTCTATAATGCTGAAAACACTTTCAGAGGAACAGAAACTATGTTTTCTAACTCATGGTCCACAGTTTTAGGATTCACTCTGCTATAATTTCTGTGTTCTTATAGTACAAGTGTAGAAGTGCATAGTGTTAGAAATAAGACTTTAAGAGACAATAAGAAGTTATGTGAGCCTGTTTTTAAGGCTTTGCAAACCCTACTGGGTTTCTTGATCTCAGTATTCTATCCCTGACCTAAGAAAGCACCATTATTGAAGCAAATATTTAAGTTTTCTTCAGTCACTTAAATATTTTCTGAATGATCATGAAAAGAAACCATTAGGGCAAATAGACATCAGAATTCACCAAAGTTTTATTATGTAATATAAAAATTTAATTTATGCCACTGCCTTACTATAAAAAATCTGTTGACTTTTCCTTATACTCAGTTTCTGTAGATGCCCTAAAGGCTAAAGATATGTTTTCTGCTTCAACCAAATGCTCATAATCTTTAAAAATCATCTGCTTGCATTCAGGCTGCCTGCTTTTTCTTAGGGTAGATACTCTTATTCCATTATGAAGGTTATTACAAGACTAGAGTCAAATACTCAATAAGCACCTGTGAGAAATTATGGGAAAGGTAGGCTTCAGCAAGCGTTTGATTCTTATTTGGCGTTTGCTCATAGAATATAAATAATCTGCCTTATTCCTATCATACCACCCTCATAAAGGATTGACAAAGCAGTAGCAAGTGGGAATTCTAAAACATCAAATATCCTGGGGGGTTTTTTTTAATATTTGTTAAAATAGATCATATTTCAAAGGAGAATGGAATTAAAAGATAATGGAAACAAACAAACACACAACAAAAACCCAACAACAGTAAAAAAATCACAAACAAACAAACAAACAAAAAAGAAAAACAAGCAAACCCAGAACTGGGAAAAAAAAAAGATATATATATATATACATTTTGAAGAGTGGCCTTGAAATGTCTAATCTGCAACTTTCAACATTCAATTTTCTTTTCTTTTTCATTCACAGGGAAGTTTTCCAATGATGTGTCATTCAAAACTTTTGACAGAAAAAGGAGTTTCTACAGGACTCATAGAAGCTGTTGACAAATAAAGTATGAAGCTGGCGCCCAACTATTTAGATACTGATTGTAGGTGCACCTCTACAGTGAATGTCAGGATGGTTACTGAGGTTAATGGGACCACTTAAACCAGAATAGAAGTCCATCCAATGAACAAAAGTGAAAAACAAGCAAAGCTCATATGTTTTCCATTCACGTTTCTGTAAGTGCTGCATGTGAGAGGACTTCTTTAAGACTCCTGCAATAACTCCACTGTTGGGTTATTAAAGTTGAACTGAAAAATCTTTTGCCAGTAATGATCTGAGCTGTCAATCTTTCTGATGTTTCAGATTTTTACACTTTTTTTCTGGGATAAAGGACAAAATACAGTATCCTAGGGCAATCTATGATATAATACCTAATATATAAATACTTAATTTTTATTATTGAGATAAAGGATTTAAATTATTTGGACATGTCCTTTCTAGTCAGTGGTGATTTCCGGGTTTAAGACAAAGCCTACAGTAACACAAGTTTGGCCATATAGCTGTTTTCCTACAATAATGATGTGAGAGGTAAGTCCATTAATTGTGAACTAAATAGTTTGATTTTAGTACTGAAATCTATTCCTTTGACTGTCCCATGGCAAGGGCTGGTTCCTGATTCATTGCCACTTAAGATATGAATTTATGTGGTTGATGAACAATCCTTCATGATCTCTCAACAGTAAAGGGTAAGATTTTAACATTATACTGTGTGCTGTATCATACTTGGTGCCTTCAATCACGTGTACGTAGTATCCCACACTGTCCTTGTATCCCAGAGATACTAATTGGTAAAATATTCTGGTTTTTCATTTGGGAGTTTCCCCACCCCCATCCCCCTCTCCCCCCACCATTTCTGTCTGACAGTATCTTGACACTGTGTTTTATCTGCTTTTCCTATCCTTCTTGTCTTCCCTTTCCGGTAGCTACACATGCTTACTGCACAACCAGAGTCCTATGTATACACTTTAATTTACCCTTCATTTATTAAATGAATAAAGCGTAACTCATATATATCACCATATAGTCTTAACAGGAAAGAAGAACCTCTGCAAAAGTCTGCCTGCTTGTAAAATGTTTATCACACAAGTCAAGCTCAATGTGGCATAGTAATACACAGTCAGTGTCTTCAGGTGGGATTCTTACTTGTTTGCAATAATGGCAACACTATGCAAACTGAGTAAACCCTGTTATTTCAGATACAAACCTTATTTCACATGCATATATATTTCATACACAGCAGTATGCTGCGTTTGATACCCTGCTGACGAATGCTCTGTTAAGCTGCAAAACAATTTCAGTGAGTTATATTGTTTGGACAACAGAATTTATTGGCCCATCTCCTCAGGCACTGGTTACACTTTGAAAAAAGCTGGTTGGTGCAGCTACTTTGCCATCTCTGGCAGCAGTAAGAAAATATGAGAGTGATGGTCATGATTCTTACTGACATCTTATATCCTGGTATCTAATAACAGCTGACAAAGAGGCACCTGCATAAGTTCATTGAATTTTTTAAAGGTTACAGTCTCAAAGGTAGAAAAACAAAAGACCACCATGCAAAGTGGTTTTGAAGTGCAAATTTTGTTTACATGAACTAAGTATTGCAGAAACCATAATAAGACCAACATCTAAAAAGTTTATCAGTAGCAATACCACCAGGGTTTTTATTTCTAATGAGCCCAGTCATATCAAAGCTCTGGCAAAGATGAGAAATGAAATAGCATAATGTATTTTTCTTTAGTTGAATTCCTTTGGGTTCTATTCCTACAGTATTTATCAAAACAGCACTTTTCAGCAGCTCCTCTGAGGAAAACAGCATTCCATTTCACTTCACAATGTTAGTGTGGTATTGTTGGACCAGACTGAGGCATGTGGGAGGGTGGTGGTGGGGAGAAAGAGGGAAAAACAAGCAAAACACATCAGCCAAAAAAAGGAGGAATGATATCTTTCATATTGTGCAGTCCATCAGTATTTTTTTGGAAATCAGATGAAAAATTTACTTATTAACTTTCATGGAGTGGACAATGGCAGAAAGGTAGATTTTTTGTGTCAGATCATAACAAGTTATCATATCACAAGTTAACACAGTTACTTCTTTGAACACTGGGATAAAAATACAGATGTTGTCTATTCTGTCTCTTATCTATTAGCTGTGTTAATCTACTTTTTCTTTTGTATCTTAAAGGGTTCTCAATATTTTTGTGAAGTAGAAAATTTTGTATATGGACGTAGTATTATGTTTATTTCTCAGCTTGCCTGTTAAAAGTAGATTGTGAATTCATCAAAGACAAATCCTGCCTGATCAACCTATTGGCCTTCTGTGTTGGAGTGACTACATCAGTGGATCAGGAAAGGGCTACAGTTGTCATTTTTCTAGACTACTGTAAGGCCTCTGATATGGTCCCCTACAATATCCTTCCCTCTAAATTAGAGAGAGATGGATTTGATGGGTAGACTGTTAGGTGGAAAAGGAATTGATTGGATGGTCATATGCAGAGGATAGTGATCAATGGCTCAATATCTGGAGAAAGACCAGTGACAAGTGGTGCCCTCAGCTGTCTGTGCTGGGACCAGTGCTAATCAGCTTCTTCATCAATAACATAGAAAGTATCAACTGCAGCTTTAGCAAGTTTGCAGATGACACCAAGATGGGTGGTGCTGGGTGCTCCTGAAGGACAGAATGCCATCCAGAGGGACTCGGACAAGCTCAAGAAATGTGCCCATGGGAACCTCAAGAGGTGCAACAAGACCAAGTGCAAAGTGCTGCTCCAGGGTCACAGCAACCCCCAATATCAATACAGGCTGAGGCATGAATGGATTGAATGATGCTGAGAAGGACGTAGGGGTGCTGGTGGATGAGAGGCTGTATGTGAGTTGATAATGTGCTCTTGCAGCCCAGAAAGCCAACCATGTCCAGAGCTGCATCAAACCTGTCAGGTCAGCAGGTTGAGAGGGGTGATTTTTCCCTCTACACTCTATCGAGACCCTACCTGGACTACCATATCCAGCTCTGGGGTCCCCAGAACAATTTGGGCATTGACCTGTTGGAGTGAGTCCAGAGGAAGATCACAAAAAAATTATCAGAGATATGGAACTCCTCTCCTGTGAGGAAAGACTGACAGAATTGGGATTGTTCAGGCTGAAGAATAGAAGACTCCAAGGTGACTCTGTAGCAGATTTCCAATACCTAAAGGGAACCTATAAGAAAGATGGAGAGGAACTTCTTGCAAGAACATGTAGTGACAGGAAAGGGGGGAAACATCTTTATGCTGAAGAAGAGTAGGTTTAGATTGGGTATTAGGAGGAAATTCATACTGTGAGTGTAGTGAAACAACGCTTTCAAAATACTGGAACTGTCTACCCAGAGAAGTTGCAGATGGCCCAACCCTGCAAGTGTTCAAGGCCAGATTGGGTGGACTTTTGTGTAACCTGGTCCAGCAGGAGGTGTCTCTAGCCACAGCTGAGGGGTTGGAACTAGATGATCTGTAAGGTTCTTTCCAACCTAAACCATTCAAAGATAGTATGATATCCATGAGAATATCAGCTCTGGTGTGGGATTTTACCTAACAATTTCTACTCTAATTCGTGAGTACTGTGGCTGTTAAACAGGAATTTTATATCATGCTTCATGTGAGAAGGAAAGGTATCCATTGTATACTAATTCCTGGTTTTAGCATTTTGAACTATAAAGTAGAAGTTGTAAGGAAGCTTTCTTTTTTCCTCTATGTTTTTTCCCCTAAACTGTTTTCTTTCCAATATTAAACAATAACAAATGTTAGATAGAAATATAGTGAAATAAAGTTCTAAAAATCTTTCCATGGGATCCTTTGTGGATGGGTTCATCACCCCTCACTTTAGACATCCACATTTGAACCATTTGTTTAGACTCCCTTGAAGCAAATGGAAAGAAATAAACATTTTAAAAGTATGATTCATCTTAGTTATTTCAGTCATCTACTTTAGGGTGATATATATTATATTCTAGAGATACCAATTTTTCTCCATTGACTGCAAACAGTATCTAGATTATTAACCTAGAGATAGGTGTCCGTAACATCTAAATTTCTAATGCAGAAAAAATCTGAAGTTAAAGGAGATGAATCCCACCCCATATTTCACTCTAAAACACTCTTGCCAGTTCAGTTTAAGAAAAATACAACTGTTAGGTGCAATGCATCTCTTTTAAGACAAACATAGCACCACTGATACCTTTTTGTTCTCACTTTATCCATGTAGCTGTCAACGACAAATAACAAGTTTGTGCTTACGGATAATGTTTGTAATTCAGATTTATCACTGAATCAGTGCCAAGGCTGAAGAGTAATTTAGAGTTATATCAGACATTTTAACATGGAATACTGTGAGACTGGGGTTTACACACCAAATATCAGCATACATAACAATTTGAAAATAATCTTCTCTTGTAACTCCTGACTTTTTCATACATCCTGGCTGAATAACAGTATGTAAGGCAGAGAAAATGTGACTAAGGAGGTAAAATGGAGCCTCTTTTAGGAGTAAACTACATCATGGACCAAAAGGCTTAGGATCAGATGCATAGATTCAAATCCTAGCATGAGAATTCTAGAAGACACAGGACTGGAGATCTGCCCTTGATCATGCCACTTACTGACATGAACAAATTGGAATTGTGGCAGACACTGCATGTGCCAAGTTGATTGTGAGGGTTTAAGAAGGAGTCTCAGAAAGACATATCCTATTACAGGGTTAGCATTGTATGTCGTGTTTTGAAATTTTCAAATGTATCTTCAAAGTAAAAGTGCTTCATATTTGGAAAAACTGACATCTTGATGGGCTACATCTGGAAAATAGCTTAATATCATTGCAATAAAATTCCAAATTGAGACAGAGAACAGTCACCAAGAAAACAAATCCCTCTGTGAGTAATGACTTAAGCTAGTAATTCTTGAAAATTTAAAATGTTTACCTTCATAAACAATGCAATGTTGCTCACTACAGTCTTTTCATGTTCTGTAGATTATTTCAGTAAAACAAGAGACAATAACTTTGTGTTCTGTAAACTTGAAATTAAAACCAGATATGCATGTTCAAGCCACTTGCTGAATGCTGTTTTTCAGGAGAGAGGTTGAGCATATGGATTTTATGGCTGAATATGCCACTGAAATAAGTGCATGGATGTAGTCTCCAATTTAGAATGCAGCTGAGAGGACCCGCTGTTACATTTTTTCCTAAATACGGAGAGGATTCTGATTAAAGGGCACTTCAGTTATACTATGAAAAATGGTAAATTTGTAGCCAAGATTGTTTCACAGGCACTAGAAAGACA
>JAWWEU010000091.1:20233306-20261026 GCA_035583155.1 Acropternis orthonyx
TGAAGAAGCTGAGTGAGGAAGAGTTGCCCTGCTATCTGGCTGCCTTGAAAGACGTCTGCTCAGATGGCAAGTGCCCGAAGTCCATACAAACACCCCTTTAAAAAAGGCCATGGACTTCCACCTCTGTGCTTTCTGAGGCTGGCATGTAACACCACTGCAGCACGGAGACAGGAGTATGGCTCCAATCCATGCCCCTTGTTACTTAAAGTGTTTTTCTTCCCTAGAGTTTTTAATCTCTCCTTTGCAATTGCTAGTTTACAGTGCTGCTAGCTATAGTAACTTTAGTCTATTCTGGCAACACTCCAGAGAACAAACACAGAAATGCATGAAAGAAGATGTGTTTCATGTGCCAGTGGAATTTTGCTTTCACTGAACAAGTGCAGTGGCTTGGAGTCCTTTCTGAGCTGGAAGTTTGCCACAGAAAAGATTTGTATAAAACCCTCTGTCATGAATAAATGCAGGGATTTTGTTCCGTGACATCCAGCACCTTAAATGAAGTGCAAAATGACAGCTACCTGTGCTGTAGAGCATTGGCAACTGAGGCACACAGAACACAAATCAGTAAACAGTTGAAGGACAAACTCACCTTCTTCCTACATAACTGTCTGTATTACAATTATTTGTTATGACTAAATCAATACAATTGGCATAACAATTAGACACCATTCTTAGAAACATTAGTAAACAGATTTCTTGTGGTTTGCTTTTCAATAAAAGAAATCTTTCTGTGAACTTGTTTCTCAGACATGTTTTAATAGCATAAAAATGCACTAACAAAACATTTCCTTAGAAGCCTCATACTTCGAATTGTCATGTGCAGCAGTGGCACAGAGAAATGCAACTGAGCTTGTTTGTATTCATAATACTGAGCACAAGTGAAATGCACCTTGTTCCTTAAGTCCATCATTATCAGCCACTAAATTATACACAGAATAATAAAGATCCAAGGCTAATGAGGATGTTCTATGGTTTTTACTGTTGGGTTGCACACACAGTCTTCAAAGGAAGCAAAAGATCCAAAGGAATAGGTTAGATATATTGAAGACAATTAAAAGGCAGAAATGCTAAGACTCATCCAGAGAAAATTTGTGAATGGTTAGCATAATGTAGAGGCCCCCTACCTTGTCAAGAAACCCATGTGGCACATGTCATCACAACACTCTATGGACTTAGGCTGTGTGCTATGGCCAGAGATCCTTGAAATGTTAGGGCAGTGGCACAACCAAAGAATACAGACTTGTGTAAGAACAAAGTTGCCCTGAGTATGTGTCCAGGCATTAGGGAGCAGAACTAGCTGTTGTTGCACTATGAGAATTGTTTCTTACCTTCGTGTCAGGCTACATCATTCCAGAACAATAGCAGTTAGGTACTGTGAGTGTTCCTCATATTGGTGTTTTCCTAGGGTCAGATTAGATAGAGCTGGAGAGCTCTTACTACCTAGACTTCTGCCTCTGCAACAAAAGAAGCATGGTCAGCAGGTCAAGATAGGTGATTCTACCACTCTGCCCTCATAAGACAACACCTGGAGTACTGCATCCAGCTCAGGGGTCATCAGGACAGGAAGAACATCAACCTGTTGGAGCAACTCCAGAGGAGGACACGAAGATGATTAGAGGGATAGAATGCCTTTCCTATGAAGAGAGATTGAAGGGGAGCTGGGATTGTTCTGCCTAGAGAAGAGAAGGCTTTTTGTTGACGTTATTGTGGCATTTCAGTACTGAGAGGGGGCCTACAAGAAAGTTGGAGAGGAATTTTTTGCAAGGGCATGTAGTGATGGGACAGGAGGAGATGTCTTTTAAACAGAATGACAGTAGGTTTAGATTGGATATCAGGAAGAAATTCTTTACTGTGAGGGTGGTGAGGCACTGGATCAGGTTACCTAGATAAATTATGAATGCCCCATCACTGAAAGATTTTCAAGCCAGGTTGGATGGGGCTTTGAGCAACCTGGTTTAGTAGAAGGTGTCCTGGCTCATGGCAGTGGGGCTAGACTTGATTAATTTTAAGGACTCTTCCAACCCAAGCCATTCTATGATTTCTTGCTTATGACTACTGGTATCTTCAAATAAACATCTGAGGATTGGGATTCTCAAGTAATATTTCATATCTTTCTCTTTTATTCAAAGGCAGAATCATTGTTTATGATGGAAAGCTCAGAGTTGGATGTCATCATTCGAGGCAAGTAATTGGAAGCAAGTAATCCATTTCATGTATCAGAAATAAGATAAAAGTAACTAAAGGTCATGAAAAAAAAAGGGGGAAACTACCTTTTTATGATCCATTTTATGTGTTATGTGACAGATTATCTTAACATGTCTTAGGCTTTGATTCAGATCTCTCCTCAGAGAAAGGGTAGATTTGAATTTGGATTGAGTTTCCAGTAAATCATACTTGAAAATCATAACCCTCTGTACACTTTGTTTCCTCTGTCCGTTAATCTGTGCCCACAATGTAGAATAGCATCAGCACACAAATGAAGATAGCCTCAAATGAGAATAGTTTGGTGGCTAGCTAGCTTGCTATTTTTGGGAATGCAAGGCTTGTACCTTTTTCCTGCTCTACACATGGTTGAATGAGGCTGACCTGCAGTCTTAAGTGCTTTGGAAGTGGTCATGATCTAAGACTGCTACTATATGAAACTTCATAAATAAAATTGATGCCAGCTCTGAGATTTGATAGGATACTGGAGATGCTGTTCTCATCCAAAAGTATGTGAATGTGTTGCTCTGGACATTTTGCCACAAACCCAAGAAGAAGATAAACAACTTCACTTGATGTTGCACATCTAGCCTCAGGCAGGTCTGCAGGCTCACTCTATAAGCAAAGGAAGTTGTCTGTGGAATGGAAATCAGAGTTTTTACTGTTGTGATTCTGTCATTTCTAGTCTTGAATACCTTTCTTTTGTTTCATGGAGTTTGTTTAGATGTCATATAAATGCAGAAAATCTATTATTATGAACTGTAGTCAATTCCAGCGGACGACTAGTAACCTACTGACAGTAGATGGGACTTTCAGATGCCACAACTGACTCAAAATATCTGCCCTCCTCCTCTATCCATAGAAGGGGCTTGCAAGTCTAACAGAGTAACTTTTAGAGAATTAACCTGCATGAGATGAACCCTAAATTCATTGTTACCTAAAAATTGTATTGAGATGTCTAAAATAGCTGTTGGTGCTCACACCCCGAATGATTTACCTCAAAAGCAGAAAAGAAATAATGGAAGAGAGGCTTGCAATAGCAAGCAGATGCTATTGAAATTAATCTAGGCACTTAACATGACTGCCATTCTACTGAAGCATAACAGTATACATGGTTTTTATAAAATCTCACACATTAGCCTTGAGATGCCATGCTTAAAAAGCTGATTTCTTTTAGTATTGTTATTATTAGTTTACTAAGCTCTTGATTGAATTATTATGTCAGTGAAATTTGTGGATTAAAATTAACATCTATCTAATGAAAATCTAGAAAAAAATAAAGTTTTTTAATGTTTTGTATTTAATGCATTTGCATTTTCCTCTTGTCATTCATGGCTGGGAGTAGCGACATTTCATTGACACCTTTAGTAGTGCTTGGTGATCTCTGAAGGCAGAGAAAGAAAGAACTAAGTTATCATAGCTAAGAGAGTGATCAAAGGCTTGCGCAAGGGAAGATAAAACAATTCTGTTGTATTGATTTTTATTTTCTATTATTTGTGCTGTTTGCTCCTGTCTTTGATTGCATTTACCCTGAAACTGAATCCTGAAGGCTTCTGGAGATAAAATTTACAGAAGAAACAATGTTTCAACACTATAACTGGCCAACTGGCTGTAAAGTTTGCAGAAGATTAATAACTCACACACTGGTTGAGATCTAGCACAAACAGTGGGTTTCACTTGCCAGAATCTGGCTAAACTCAGTTTTGTATTCAAACTATGATTTCATAATTTTATTTTAACTATTACCAAAGGCATGTTTTCCTGCATTTGTAAAGCCTTTTAACAGTGGTAAAAGACTCTGACCTTCCAATGCAGCTCCTTTTGAAAATGGTTCTTTTGCTATTTTCTGGGTTTCCTAAAGCATTTCCAACGAAGCCCTGCAGCATGCACTCAACATAGCGTTTCCTGACTTTTTTGTCTCCCTGTTTATGGGATATTTGAAATTAATTAACTGGAAAATGTGCTGTGCTATCCCAAATTTTTATTGAATTCCTCCTACATATTTGAGTGCTGTCATAATTCTGTTCCAAGTGTTTGGCCATCACGAACTTATTACATGAGGAGTAATTTGAGTTTTACTGGTACAGTAGCTTGTGCCTGAAGACCACCCTCAGAGAGGCCCCAAGTGGCTTTACACTCGAGTGGACTCATTGTAAAAGTAACGAAATAGGATGAAGGATGGTGTTCAGGGAGGAGGGGGAGGGAGGAAGTGCTGCACTACTCTAGCAGTCGGTTTGGCAGTACTGAACAATTGAAACAGCCTCATACAAAATCAAAATGCAACCTGACTTTTCCTGAATTTGAAAATAAAGACAGAATGAAAGAAAGCAGGGAAGAGTAAAGATGACAAAAGAGTGTTTTGACTGAAACATAATTGCCTCCTATTTCTGTAGGTCACATGACCATGTTTTCCCTGGTATGCTCTTTCGTGTAAATTTTAAACCTCAGTACATGGTTAGGTTTATTTAAAAAAAAAAGCAAAAGAAAAAAAAAAAATAAAGCCACTGTACACACAGAAGAATATCCATGTGTCAACCCAGCTGTACCACGGTAGTTTCAGAGTTATCGATCCCCCCTCCTTCATCACCTCCTATCCCATATGCTCTCCATCTTCCTCTCCCTTTTAATCGTCTTTCAATTGCTGGAGGAACAATATGGTACAGCTTCATGGCAGTCTCATATTGACCTAAGTACTCCACTGTTTTGCACCATTTCTACCTTCATGGATTTGCTCCTTAGAACTCAGTACCCAAAATATTTTTTCATTTGTACTGTAAGTTTTGTAGTATGCCTCTGAATCTAGTTTTTTGTCTTTAGATAAGATAGTTCTCAATACCCTTGCTTCTTTTACTCTTCATGACACTAAAATTGAGTGAAAAGTGAGCTTTGTTTCCATTCACATCAGTTTGGCAATCTTTAGACTTTTCTCTTGATTTATTAGTCTTGCCATTTTCTTAGCTATATTTTTGGAGCAAAAGCAGGACTTTTCTGTTCCATCAGAATACAGCTGTTCCTCTGATTTACTTCTTGAATTATTTTTTGGCTTTTCATCTGAACACTGAAAGGACTTCTCGTTC
This sequence comes from Acropternis orthonyx, assembly GCA_035583155.1. NCBI lineage: Eukaryota > Metazoa > Chordata > Aves > Passeriformes > Rhinocryptidae > Acropternis > Acropternis orthonyx. The sequence goes on from JAWWEU010000091.1 coordinate 20,238,583, forward strand.
TTCCCCTGTCTCAAGTTCTTATTAAATATATATAAGGTTTCTTGGGAAACCATTGATCATATGTGATATTTCAGAATCATTCTTCATGTTCCACATGGACACTGTCATGAGACTATGACCCCTGTTACCCAGTTCAAATGGCCACTTTTTTGGTTATCAATGAATTTAACTTTTTTTATATTTGGCCTCATGCTGTTTGACGGATAAATTTTAACTGTTAGTAGTCATTTGAATCATTGCAGGTATATGTCAAGTTGTTTTTTCTTTTGCTTCTGAAATGTAGTCACAATCTACTACAGAACTACATTAATAATAAAACTGTGGGTTCACTGTGACAGGTATAAGATTAGAACTTGATGTCCAGACCAAAGTATATGGAGTAAAATGAAAATTATTTTCCCAGGTGAGCTGTAAATGGAAACTGACTTACTAGTTGAAAGGTGTCTGATTTGAAACTTCTGAATTTGGTTGTACCATGTAGTAGCACAGTTGTGATGTTATCCAGTAGAGGACACAGGCCATATAGTCATATTTTCTTTATGATATTTTAATATATGGCTTATGTGACCACAGGCAAAATGTCATCATCCGTTATCCTTACTTCAGGAAAAAGAGATAAATCAGGGAAATTGTATGACACCTGTGTGTATGTACACCTTCCTAGCAAAAAAAAAAAAAAAAAAAAAAAAAAAAAAAAAAAACGAAAAACCGAAAAAATCAATACTGACTCTAAAACAAAAAGTAATGTAGAGGAGAACAAACAGAATAAATAACTACACCTTTGGTGGAAGAATTAATAAAAATGGTTTGAAAAGAGTGTCTGTGATGAAGAGGAGCTCGAAGCTTTGGCCCAGTCCCAGAGGTTTGACATCACTGGCATAAGTCAAACCTGGTGGGATGATTTCTGTGACTTCAGTGCTCTGTTGGATGCTTACAGGCTCTTCAGCAGGGATAGGCAGGGCAGAAGAGGTGGAGGGGCTACACTGTGTGTAATAGCAGGGTTAAAATGTATGGAGCTCACAGCTGGCAATGGTAGAGTTAAGATCCTCTGGGTAAGAACCAAGGGGCAAACACATAAGGCAGATGTCTCAGATGGGAATCTGCTATAGACCTCCCAGCCTGGATGATGATGCTGACAAATAATTCCTTGAGGAACAAAGGGACACTTCCAAGTCAACTGTCCTTCTCATGGCAGACTTCAGTTTGCCAGAAATTAACTGGGAACATCACATGGTTGACATGATCCAGACCAGAAGATTTCTAAAAAACCTAGAAGAAAACTTTATGGAACAGGCCCTAAGGGACTTGACTCATAAAAACACCCTCCTTGATCTGTTGCTTGTCAACAGAGTGGATCTCATGAGTGAAATGGAGAGTGGTGGCCATCTTGGCCACTGTGACCACAAAGAGATTGAGTTTAAAATCTCTGTTGACAGAAGGAAAGGTGCCAGGAAAACCTTTGCTCTGGAAGTGAGAAGAGCAGGCTCCAGGCTGTTCGGGGAATTAGTAAGTAAGGTGCCCTGGGAAAATCTTTTTGCAGGTGCCTGGGTCCATCAATGCTGATCACCTTTCAAACATCACCTCCCAAGGCCACAGGAGCAGGCAATTCCCAAATGTCAGAAGTCAATAGGCAAGGCAGAAGGCTGGCTTGGCTGAGCAGGGATCTTCTCTTGGAGATAAGGCAAAAAAGGTAGGTGGATGCCCAGTGCAAGCAATCTCAAGTGATATGAGAAGAATACAGTGATGCTGCTTGTTGTTGTAGGGAGAAAATTCATGCAGACAAAGCTCAACTGGAGATGAAGGTGGTCAGAAATGTGGCGGACAATAAAAAGAGTTTTTTTCAAATGTGTTATTGGCAATAGACAGTATAGAAATATCATCAGCCTGTTTACAGGATGAGGATGGTCACTTCACAAAGAGGGACAGGAACAAGGCAGAGGTGTTTAACATTTTCTTTGCCTCTGTCTTCAACACAGGTTAAAGACCAAGGAAGGTCTCAGTGCCCTGAACTGGAAGACCATGACTGTGAGAATGATCAGCTCCCAGTTGACCCTGAAATTGTGCAGGATCTGCTGCTCCAGTTGAATCCCTACAAATCTATGGGGCCTGATGGAATTCACCCCAGAATCCTCAAAGAGCTGCTGATGTCATTGCATAACAAAAAATCACAATGATTTTTGAGTGGTCTTGGGAATCTGGAGAGGTCTCACCTGGCTGGAAGCTGACAAAGGTTGTCCCAATTTTCAAGAAGGGCAAGAAGGGCAAGAAGGAAGACCCCAGAAACTACAGGTCTGTCAGTCTCACTTCAGTATCTGGTAAAGTTATGGAGAAGAATGTTTTGGGAAGTATTGAGAAACACCTGAAAGACTACCCTGCCATCGGTCACAGCCTATATGACTTCATGAGAGGAAAGTCCTGCTTATCAAACCTGATTTCCTTTTATGACAAGCTATGGTGGGTAAACCTTGTCTGGATGCCAGGTGCCCACCAAGCCTCTCTATCACTCCTCTTTCCCAGCTGGACTGGGGAGAGTGAATAAGGTGGAAATTGACTCCTAGGTTGAGATAAGGCAGTTTACTATACCAAAAGCAAGAGCTTGTACATGCACAAACAAAGAGGACAATAAAAAGGTTTATTTACTACTTCCTATTAGTAAGCAATTTCTGGCCACTTCCTGGGAAGCAAGGTTTTCAGTATATGTAGGAGGAGGGCCAACCATGTCCGGGGGGGCATCTGGCAAAACATTACCAGCCAGGTGAGGGAGGGCATTGTCCAGCTCTGCTCTCCACTGAGGTGGCCTCACCTTGGGTACTGTGTGCAGTTTTGGACACCACAATATAAGATACTAAGCCATTGGAGAGTGTCCAAAAGAGGGCAGTAAAGATGGTGAAGGGCCTTTAGGAAAGCCATATGAGGAGCAGCTGAGGTCACTTGGCGTGTTCAGCCTGGAGAAGCAGAGACTGAGGGGAGTCCTCATTGCAGTCTACAACTTCCTCGTGAGGTGAAGAGGAGAGGCAGACACTGATCTCTTCTCTGTGATGACAGAAACCAAGGGAATGGCCTGAAGTTGGTCAGGGGAGGTTTAGGTTGAGTATTAGAAAAAGGTGCTTCATGCAGAGGGTGGTTGGGCACTGGAACTCTTGGCTCCCCAGAGAAGTGGTCACAGCACCCATTGCAGCAGAATTCAAGGAGCATTTGGATGATACTCTCAGGTGCGTGGTGTGACTTATGGGGATAGTCCTGTGCAGGGCTAAGGATTGGACTTGATCTTGGTGGGTCACTTCCAACTCAGCATATTCTGATTCTATGATTCTGTGAATCAAATTGTAGAAAGATATTTCAGGAATATTTAGTGGAATACTTACAGTCTTTAATGACTTCTTTAAGTTTTGATGGACCCTAGATTAAAATTTGAAATATGAGGCTTTTCAAGATTAGCTGTAGAAGACCACAGCAGTCATCTCAAAAATGTTCAAATTTTTATATCTATAAAGCAACAAATCTCCATTAGATATCTAATGGTTATTGAGAAAACCTCCCAAAGATATAATTTTCTTATAGAGGACAGAGAGGGGATAGAACACAAGGAGAAATAAATAAATATCCCAGTCTTGCATAAATTCCTCCAATTCAAAAGATAGAATATATCACAACAAACAAAACACAACACTGGATGCTATGAAATCTTACAGGGTAGTGTTTTATGGGAAGTATAAGAGGGTTAAGTGCAACACAGAGGTCTCTTTAGCTAAGAAAACACTTCTTCATATCATAGAAAGTAGCTGTTTACTTAATTGAGAGCATTAACCAATCTGCCAAGCTTCAGGGAAGGTCACTCCACCCAAGTAAGTGGACTGTTCCCAGTGCAGTCATTTTTCCTATTTAAATCCTATCTTCTTCTAATGAAACAGTCATTCTGCAGTTTTTCTTCTATCTGATAGAAATCAAATGTATTTTCTCAGCATCATACTTCTAAACTCCTTTTGAATGGTGTGATCCTGCTTGTTTTGGAGTTCTTTGTTGAAGGTCAATAAGGTCTTAAAGTGATTTGAGATGCAAAGATAATTAATGAGATTTTTTTTTCCCCATTGCAAATATAAAATTGCTTTTACAGTGATTTGTTGTGTTCTTTACTGGATTCTTTATTTCACAGATTATGGAGCCAGTGGTCAAAGTGTTCAGTTGTGGTTTCTCAGCCTGAAAAGTAGAGAGTAAATGGAAACATATATGGTTTCCTGGGTTACATGTTTAAGATACAAGTATATTGAAAACCAAAGCCTCTAGGACATCCTGCTGCAGCAATCTAAATATGGCCCTTCCAGGGTAACCACCATAGAAAGGGATACTTCCTCTTTTGGCTATTTTGACTAGAAATGTGACAGCCCCCAGCAGAAGGACACAGTGATAGCTGAAGCTGGTGATACTTTACTACTCCATTAATTATGTATATCAGAGCCTACAGAACCCTTTCTTAAAAAGGCAACAGCTTTTTATCTAGCTTTGGGAGTGAAACTAGAGTATTACATTTACTCTGTCTTAGTTAATTGCATTCCTACATCTTCTCCAATCGGGAAAGGTATTCTTTTACGACACACCTCTGTGAGTTGAGAGCGTTATCCTAACTTACACTGCAAACCCTTCCCATGAACCATAATGTACTTGAATTACTTCTGTGTAACTTCATGTTTTAATAAAATCTAATAAGATTTAGGAAATTTCATCATTGCACAAATTTTTCCTTGATGTATTATTATAATTTTCTGGGTATGCCTGTTATCAAAAGTTGGTTGTATATTTGCTTTTTTTTTTTTTTGCTAAAGTCTTCGACCTCTGTTCGCAGTGCTCTATCTACATTGTTATAACAATATCAATAAAAATCCTTATATGTATTACTCTACATGAAACAAGCAGAATCTGGCTCATCAGCTATAATCTCTGTGGTGGAAGGGACCTTTAACTTTCTCCCCTCTCTGTAGTATTATAGAATGTTTGAATATCTCCTCTCTGGTGAAAAGGCAGAGCCATTTCATAACACTATTTCAACCATTTACATTTGAAGCCCTGATTTTAGTTTCTCTATAATTTAGGCCTGGATGACTGTTTCAACAAGTGAATTTCAAATGTAAGTGCTATATGACAATTAGCCTAGTAACAAATGTTATCTCCATTTGCATGGTAATGAACAGTTCTCTTCCAAGGCATGCCAAAACAATCAGAAGAGACTAATGTGATTTTATGTGAACCAAGTGTGGGACATTCTCTTGTATTTGAAAAGAAGTCTTGGTGGGAGTGGACTATTATCTAATTTGAAACAATATTATTGAAAGTCTTACTATAAAATCATCTGACATCAACCTGAGAAGACTCAGTGAAACAGTCTGTGTGAATAAATAATTGTGAGTAAACAATACTTTTGTGACAAGACACTGGACAGTGAGTTACTTTAACTGAGATTGAGATGAAGACTGCTCCATAGGAGATACCTTGCCCTAGAAGGACACTACAGTACAAAATCCCATCTGCTTTGTATTCACAGATTCTAAGTTTTCTACAAGCTCAGCCAAAATGACTCTTTGGACTTTTCACAGACCCTTCACAAGATGTGGTGACAATTTAGCTCGAGATTCTGAAGACTATTCCCAGAGAAAAATAAAAGATGCAAAGCTTGTGAAATATCTTTAGTCTAATTGAATACAGTCCAAAATCTGAGATGGCTGCAGTGGTGCCCTGGTAGCCTTAGAAGAGAGAACAGGTTTTGTTGAAGTGTATTCATGGTAATAACCTTTTGTATAGCCTTCCTCTTATCCTGCAACACTTTATTGTATGGTGAAATAAAGTCATCTTTTTGTTGTTGTTGTTGGCCTTCTGATTTCATTTATACTTCAGGTAATTAGATGTGGTTTTTAACTGTGTTTGGGTTAAATTCTTCTTCAGAGCAGAGAATGATGCCTGACTTTAAGGGAGATGAAAGAAATAAATTTTATCAAAGGGAAAAAATTTTACATTGCTTTCCCGTGGCATGCAGTAAGATACTGTCCTTGGGCATAAGTGTCAGATAGTACAAGACCACAGGAATCAGTAAGATTTTGTCAAGCTGCAAATGAGGAATACCACTGATCTAATGGCTATGCACTTGTTTTTCTTTGCAAGGTATTGCACGTCTTTCAGAACATCTTCAATAAAGTGACAGAGGCTGGGCTGTTTGGGTGTTCTTTCTACACTGCTGCTCTAGTTTTTCACAAGTAATAAGCTATTCTCTAATAAGTCACTCTGAGTTTGGAATGAGATATCACTGTAGTTCAGGATTTCATTGCTCTATGTGTGAACTTCATCATTTGTGTTGTGTGACTGGTTAGTGGCCTTACATAGTGTTTTGCAGGGATCCTTGTTTCTGGTGCCAGAAATGTCCATAGTGTTGTTTTTGGCTTGGCCTACTTTTCCTATGGATTAAGTGTCAATATACCATTAAATTATCTATTTTACTATGTAGTTCAATCAAAAAAAGCAATATCACAATCTTAATTAATTGGAATCAATTTCCAGCGTCACAAAGTACCACACAGGAAGATGGCTTAAAACACAGTAGAAGAGACAAGTGAAATTTCTGTAATGGCTTTGTAGTTAACCATGTCATCCATACATATATATCAAAAGACATAACAGAATAATTTTTTAAAGTGGGGAATTCTTTATTTTGGCAAGATATATCCAATACTCAAACCTAAAATCTTAATGTCTGTATGTGCATGCTTAATATCTACACTATTGCTTCACAGTCAGCATGTCCAGTAACAAAAGAGAGGCACAATGGACATGAAACTGGGAAGAATCAAAGGGGTTTGAACCAATTAGGGTTTGATTTGCAGTACTATGAAATATGATTTTTTTTTTTTAAGTTTGTAGCAAAAGTCTTTTCAGAATTTCTGAAAAATGTTGCTCTATTAGCCCCCATACCAGAAGTAACTATAGGAGCTTCATAATTCCTATGGTTATTAATGGATTGAGAATTGTAAACATGATTCTTTTAAGCATGGGTTTATTGGTAGTTTGTGACAACTGATAAGGGATGGTTGATCAGTAGGAAATTAATAGTTCAATTTTTTTGTCTTATCGGATCTCTTGTGTCATAAAAACAATAGATTTTCTGACTGCTATATAAAGAGCAATGTTTTGCTTTATAAAGCTATCAGAAAATCCGTGCAGTGCAGATACCCATATGAGCAGAAACCCTAAGTTAGAAAATCCCACACTTCTACTTTTGTGACTATATTCATCCTTGTGAAGTGACAAAATGCTCAACCTTGCAAATTCTCATTTAGTGGGTTACTTCATCAACCAGTGAAAGCCACACTTCTGCGTGTCTTATTATGTCCCTTCATACTTTGAACTACCCACTAGGGGACATTTCAGCTCAGAAAAAAGCCAACAGAAGCCAGAACATAGTGTTGAGAAGCATACAAATTTAGATGATTAAGGAACACCACAGAGACTGTTATGATCAAGTTTTGTCATTCCAGATTTGATGCCATTCTTGGGACATACTGATTTGGGGATTTGCCTCTGTCAAACAGATGTACAGAGACAAAATGGTTTTGAGAGAGCAAGTTACCCAAGCAGTCTTTCAAGAAATGAAAATACACGAGGTGATGTCAGTTGTTTCCCATACAAGCCAGTCACCAATAAGCGGTGGAGCAGCCCTTCTGTCTGATAACTCCCTCTTACTCTGCAAGATATTTTATGTCATTTCTAAACTCACCATGTGTGAGAACTGAGTTCTCCTAGTGTTTTGTGGAGTACATCTTTTCTGGTATGTGGCCTGCTTAGAAAACCTTCTTCAGTGTCACCAGCCTGCACCTTTTACATCCAAGCTCAAGTGCCCCTCACTGAGAGTGCCTGTGATATAATAATGAGAATCACCACTTAAGTTTATGTTCATTTTGAAACTTGACAGTGAATTCTATTATTTCTTCTTTTACAGCCTTAGTATTTCTTTCTCAAAGACTTTCAAGCACATGGACTTCACAATAATGGAAACTTTTGGTACCTTAAATTACATAATTAAATACACTTGCTGAGAACAGTTTCAAAGGTTTATGAGAATCTTCAGAGATACTAGGTGACTTCCATAGACTTTGAGTTTATATTCATTGAAATCAATTAGAACTTGTCTAGTTGATTTGTGAAAGTGATAATTAGCATAGTCCCAGTTAATTAAATTGATAGTATCATGCAATTAAAATAACATGATATGCAAATATTCTCAGCAGCATTTTCATGCATAATCTGCAGGCTTTGAATTATTTGATAGAACTTATTCTTAGCAGTAGAATAAAAAATAAACTGAAGATTGTGGTGGTTTTATTCTCAAATGCTGATTGCAGGAAAGCATGTACTCACATGATGTGTTAGTTTATGAACTCTTACTCTACAAGCTGCTCTCTACATTCAGGATCTTTGAATGTAGTTTGCAGCAGCTTTACTAACCATATATTATCATGATGGTCACCAACAAGAGCACAGAGCGAAGTGGTACATTATCCCCAATACAACAGTATCAGCAGCTCACAAGGTTTTATAAAGTCAGCAGAATTTTTAAAATTCTGTCTCGTAAACCAGTAATTTCAGCAAAACATTTGAATACCTTCAGTAAAACATTTGAATACCTTTAAAATAATCTCTTTTATCTGGAGTAAAAGAGCTGACACATGGGTCTCTTAGTTCTGTGGTCTAGGCTATAATAGTCATAGTCTTGTGGCTGTGTCAAAGTAATCCTGCTAATTTGAAAATGGCCTGAGCAGCAACCAGTGGCAAACAGGTGACTGTTTTGTATCACAGTACTAAACATAAATGAAGGACATTAAAATATTATCCAATAAAAACTCTCCTCATACTAACAGAGTTGGGCCTTCTGAGTGATCTTGTTAGTTATAGTAATAAACAGTTGTAGAAAAGAAAATACATTATTAAAATTACTTAGTAAAGACATCAATTCCCTCAACTTGGGAGCAGGAGAATTTTGATTTTTTTACTGAAGTACTGTAAGTTTGAGAACTGAGTAACAAAATTTTAATTCTAAGATCATATAATGCTGTTACATCAATATGTATTGTGACTTTATGCAACAGAATTTAATAAATATTATGTTAAAAAATCTCTTCATGGATGACCAGATTCAAAATCAGCAGCATTTGTGGCCTGTAGTCAGATATGCATTCAGTACACACCAGAGACACAAAATTATTATTAAAGAATATCTCATCAGGAAAAAAATAATTTATACTTCTAATCAACTCACAAAGACCAATATATTTACTGTAATATCTTTTTCTTGTAATGTTCTCTTCAGATCATCTTATTGCTTTTTAAAAGTACAAGAAGCATCTGTTTTATGTAGTGTAATAAGGATATTTTTATAGGCTTCAGCAGCGTGTTTTTTATACTTGCCATGATTTAATTTAACGTTTTGATCACCATTTCTTCCTATAGTCTGTGATGTCACCCTGCTTGCTGCCCATTTCCTTTTTATTTAGATAACACCATTAGGAACCAGAGATGAGTCTTTTCAGTTTCAAAGTACAATCTGAGCAGTCCCACAGGATATGGGGCTTTCTGCTGTCTGCAGTATAACTTATTAAGTCAAGATTTAAATTATATTTTGGAGAGGTCACCAGTGGTGTAAGATGGTCTTAATTTCACTCTAGAGTTTTAGGAACTCTTTTTTGAGGGTAGTTAAGTAAAACCTGTAATTGCAGCAAGCCACTTAAAGGTTGAACTAGGTATTGCTTGTCTTGTAACACACAAACTAACATAGCCATTATTAGTGTTACAACTCCTCATGACATGAGAAGAGGAAAACTGTACTACGACTTCTTCTCAAATGTACACAATTTTTTCCCCCCTCATATTTCCTTTCAACCTGCAGAAAGCATGGTCACAAACAGTTTCGCTTAGAAAAGTAAAACTAAATTGCAGAGAGTTTATTAAACTGTATTTATATTACACCTGCTTCCAATTCAAAACTGTCTCATGTTTTGGCACTATCTCAGTTGCAGCTAAGAGCATTGCCAGTTAAATACAATCACACTAGGAAAGAGTTGGACTTCCAACCTTCCATGTTTTTTTAACATTAATTTTATATATTTTATCAAAAGGATTCCAAATTTGAGTAACTGCTTTGATTTTCTTACTTCCCCCACACACACCCCACCCCTGCCACCCCCAGCTGGCTAAATTTAGGAATAACAACAATGACCATAACTGACTTGATTATATCAGTGTTAACAAAGGTACCACATCACATTTCATCCCTAAAGGACCAGGAATAGAATGCTTTAGGCCAGAATCCAAGCTAACACTATTAATAACAGCTGTCTTGCTCTCAAGGTTTGCTTCTTGTGTGGTATGTGGTGAACAGAGACAGACTTCTTAAATTGTTTTATTCAGTCACTGTTTTAAAAAAGCTTTCTATTTTTCACCTGTTTCTTGTAAAGAAGATAATGCAGTTCATAGCAAGTTATGAAAAGCTTGTCATGCAGTTTTGCATGCACATAATGTGAAAGAGGGCTTGGCACAGAGAGGATGACCAGTGATAATTTCAGATGCGGAGTTCTGTGTACTTAAACAGCAAATGACAGGAACACAACTGTAAGAAGTAACACATTTGAAAGTAAAGTTGTGTTTGGGGGGTTTTGGTGTTGTTGTTTTTTGGTTTTTATCTCTTCCTTTTTGCTTATTATAGCAACCTTTACCAAGAGAGTTAAAGCTCTAAACAGTTGCACTTGGGGTATCTTAGTATGAGTAGTTGCAAACAGATGTATCTCTGTTCTCCTTCCAATTGTATGCATCATAGCATCCCATATGGAATATGAAATATGCTTCCTCATATTTAACAACAGATACAAGCATAATTGTCACCCTTTCCAAAGGTGGTCAAGACATAAGGGCACATGCACAATTTATAACACGGATCAGTATCAGTATATTTTTTTAAGTACTGTGAATGCCAGGAAGTTGTGGTTACCTTTGAAGATTCTAATGTACTTCAAGAGGGGAAAATTTGAATTGAGACTGGAAAGTGATGGTAAACATGAAATTATTTGAGGATGTGCAGTGTAGCATCTGAGGTTTTGCAAGATTCAATAAGTGCTATATAAATAACTGTCCTGTATCTTCTGTGGTGCGTCAGTGGAAAAAAAAAATATAGCTTACTAGTTTGCAATAAGTCATTGCAACACGCTGGTGGCATAATTTCTTGAACTCAGAGCAGATGCTGACTTGAATAGTGGCCTATGAATGTGGTTCTAGTGAGATCTTTCAGCAGCTTGCATGTCCCATTTTACTGCTCTTTGAAGTCAGAAAGAACATTAAATAAGGACAGCAACAGATAGCATCTGCTTATCTCATACAAGATAGAAGGGAGCTTATATGCAGAGTCACTAAACTGAATTAAAATATTGAGAAGATAGTATCATTTTAAATGTGATTTGTTCAGTGATATAAGATTCATTAAAACAAACTGGAAAAGATACTGGGGTCTTAATAGGGTAGCTCATGTACAAATTATGTGTGGAAAATTCAAACACATGACTATATTGTTATTTGACAACAGAAAAAAGAAAGACCTTTCATATGTTCAAGGACCGTTATAGACCGCTAAAAACTTGTTTAAATGGAATAAATTTCTATCTTTAATACAGCTGATAAAATATAATTGGATTCCCATTGATGGGTCCCCTTACGAAAGAAATCAGAAAACCAAATTATGAACGTTTTTTGTGTTTATTTTTAATGTTTCTTTAAGAAACATTTCAATATCCACAGAGAGTAATGGTTTCAAAAATTTTGATTTTTGAAGAAAATTATTTTGATGTAATTTCGTAGGTAAATTTTAAGTAGAGACCTTAAATGCCTGAGCTGCATAGGTGTATTCAGATTGTTAAAAATTCAGCATTTTGGAGGCTAGTGGTATTTTGATGCTTTTGCCAAATGTAATGAGGATGACAGAATAAATTAAATTTGAATTATAATTTTTTTCTTCATGAAATGATTTCTTGTGTTGACTTGAAAAAGTGGAACAGTCTTCTGGACTCTTTCATTTTAGAACGAACTTCTGCTTAGAGACTTTTCATTTTTAGGTCACAAATCAACCTTTTCCACATTATTATCCTCCTTAAAGTAAAAGACTACAAAAGAGCATATATGCATATTTCAAGATGTTTCATGTCTGCATCAGCAGATAACAGAAACAGTAAGAAGTGTGGATGTGCAGGGTAGACCCACCATCTTCCTATAAGCTCTTGGACACTGCAATTTCACTCCAACTCAAGTCAGACTCCATGGACTGTACAGTGGTGGGGTGCATCTTTTACTATAGTTCCTCTACAAAGAGGCCAGCATGTTCATTCAGACCACTCTGCAATGGGAGCCCAAATACTCTAAGCAGAGAGTATGTGTATATTTACTTGAATACTACTCTCCTGATTCATAACAAACAAACAAACAAACAAACAGAACCCCCTCCCCCCCAACATTAGTAAAGGGGTATCTTCATTTCCCTGTTAAGTAGCACAGGGGTATAGAGAGTATTTGAACTCTGATTGTTGCTCTTGTAGGAACCTTTAATATTTAAGCTGTATTCATTTTCAGATATCAATGTTTCTTCTTAACAAAGACATTTTGCTTGCTCCTTGTTATTTACATATTTAATGAATCATTTATAATGTGCCCTTTACTCTAGCATATGGGTTGCTCAACAAAACACCAAATATTAATATTTAGTTGCCTATATTGGGGAGTAGAACTAATTATTTCCCCTATTACCTAGAGTCAAGTGCTTAGGAAAATATAGAAAATGAAGCCTGACAGAAAAATGAAGTGTGCAGCATTTTCTGAGTGCAATTGGTTCTGGGAGAACCCGTGTTCAAATTATTTGGTGTTTTTGATACTGTCATTTTTTCGTGTTTTATATAAATATATATTAACTGCATGCTATAAGAAACACTTTGCATAAGTGGAAGAAAGTCTCAGAGGCCAAAATTTTGTACTGAACTTCCTTCTGCTGAGAAATTACTCTTTTACGAGTGGGTTTTACTGACAAAAAAAAGTCAGCAGAATTTATTGTGGAACAAAGTGCCAGTCTTAGAAGGGTCAGGTTGGCTGTCTGTTGTCCTGTATTCTTTCCATGTCTGCTTATGTACCTCCAGTCTCTGTTTCATAACAACTGTCCCAGTGAGCAGAAATAGTTGCTGTTACATTTCTAATCTGCAAGCTGTTAAGGAAAACTTCTAAGAAAATATTAGAGCCAGAAAGGACTAGAGCTGATACTGTCTGTTGTATCAACAACCCCAATTTTAAAATCTTCTCTCTTCCCCTGAGATCATGTACATGAAAGCTAGTCATCTCTCACTGTTTTGTAAGCTTTCCTTTCCCTTTCAAAATAAGAACAAAGAGGTATGAATTTGAAATAAAACCTCATTTGTAATTCTGCCTGATTTCATGTGTTTTGTGTAGATACTTCATTCTAGCATAAATACATGAGTGGTTTTAAACTTTGTATATGAAATACACTTGATATGGAAAATATTTCAGCTTCTGCAACCATTTGGTGTGATGAAGGTTAGCACATACTGTATGTAAAATCTGAATCCCTCTCAGGGAGATTCTTATTTGACTTGTAGATGAGAAATTTCTAAAAGTATAATTAGCTTTTCTTGATACCTTTTTCTCCTCATTTTCTGAAGAAATATCACCCACAAACACGGAAAGAAAAAAAAGATGCTTTCTCTTGCCTGTTAAGCAGCTGGAAAGCATTGCACTGTCATGTTCTCCTGTTCATACCTCAGCTCTTATTCAGTAAATCCCAAGAGTGTTCTGGGTTTGGAGAGTTTTAACAGACTGAGCAGTAAAAAGAAGAAATAATATAATAATACCCTCCCTAATGGTGGCTGATGATAGTGCTCCAGGAAAGCATTCCAGCAAAGTAAAGTGGTTTCTAAACATGTACTGGTTTTCTCTGATTTGAAAGGCAGTCAAAATAAATACATCTTTTTGCAACATTTCACTTAACTTTGTTGCCTAAAATTGAGGCGGGGAGGAACTTTTTGAGACAACAAGGTAAAGTATGGTGTATATAGGCGCGTGGTGAATGTAGGTGCAGACAGTATATTGATGTGCCCACTGCATAGGGATGCTTACTAATTTTATAACACTAAATTACCTGTGATGGTTTTTTGTAGGCCTTCCTTAGCAACTGGGGTCAAAACACAGGAAGTATACCATCCCATTGCTTTATGTAATCAGGTGTATAAAAGTCAGGGGAGAGAAGTGCTCTTTTTCTTTTCCTTCTCGGGTTAATTTGGAGACAGGTCTCAGTGTTTTGGCCTTGCTTATTTGTGTGAGCGAAGCCTGTCTGAGAGCTGTTGTCTGGGCTGGCACAGAGACTGAAGAATTTGCTTTTCCCAAGGGGAGTGTGTGAGATTTTTATTGTGTTGGTTGTTTTATTGAGCTAATTCCTGAGTTGCAGTTGTGTATATCTGTTTGGTTTTACCCTTTTTTGTCCTTTCTCTCATTTCCCTTCTCCTCTTTTCCCTTTTGGAATTGGTTGGGATTGTTTGGGATTCCTGTTCATATGTACATAGTGTTTAATTGTATATAAATGTAATATATGTAAATATATATATATATATATATATTTACTTTTCTACAATTTTCTTTTGCTATTTTTTTTCATTTTGGGAGGTCAAAAGCTGATTGATTAGGGTTTGGGTTTGGTGCGGAGCCACGCCAAACTTATACATTACCATAACTAAAGGCTACATCCAGCTCAAGAACCGTCCACCCTCATGCCACCCTGGTGCCACCCTCAGGTCTGCCCTTTGGCACACCTTCCTAGTATTGAGTTGGGCGTCTCAAGTCTCCTTACTTCTTTACCATCATCATCTTCACATCACGTGCCCTCCTTGGAGCTTCTGCAAGATCCCTGGGTCTTCTATCTTGTTTTGACTACACTATGTATTGTTATTTATATTTATTTATATTGTTATTATTGTTATTCATTCTGGTGCATGAGTCTCAAGCAAGATGTTCTAGTCACTGTCTTACCCTTAGCACAGAAATTCAGGAATGTAGCAGAGAGGTAGAAACTGCTAGTTGCTACATCAAATATGAGAAGCTACACAGCTATATAAAAATTCACAAATATACAAATACATATACAAATATATATAAATATATACACATATATACACAAATACATAAACTCCTAAGGCATCAGTATATAGCAAATGTGTGTAAGGAAAGACAGGAGAATTCAACATCTTCTTGATGACCAAAAACATGGCCCATTAAGACAAGAATGTGGGTCCCAAAATTAAGGTTCTTACTCAAATCTCCCTAGAATTTGGAGAGAGGTTCAGAGCAGATAATTTTGAAGCATGTATCCCTCTTAAAGGAAAAAGTTAAAGATTTGAGGCTTATACTTCATATGAAGTTGAAAGGAAGGAATCAGTGCATCATGGCAAGGAGAAACAGAAGGTGAACTATGTGGCTGATAGATGGATATTTTACTGAACAATGGAGTGAGCAGACTAGGGAAATTATAATGATTTAAAACTACATGGAAAAAACGTGAAACACTGCGCTTTCTTTAGTGGGAAGCTTAAGTTAGAGGTATATTATTTGGTTTTTTTAATTTGAATTGTATAACAGTATTTAAATAAAAAAACCCTAGAGATAGTATCAACACAGATAGAAATTAGGTGATTTATTTGCTTTTGATATATTTTACTTTTGCTAAGCTCCTTCACCTTAAGGAATGCTGAGGTTCTCACTTCTTAATGCGATCTCAGGGACTCAGGACTTGAGATAAAATCTCCAGCCCTTTGAGGGTCATTAAGACTATGCAAAAATTTAAAGAATTGGAGGCAGTGTTAGAGAGTTCTAAAATTAGGGGGAAATGTCTGAACTGTTTAGGATTCACAAAAGGTAATTTGAATAAGGTTTGACTCTGGGAAATTTAGTAAGAGAATAAAAAGAAATTGCATCAAAAATTTATGAATCTTCTCAATGGTTCTTTGGACTAGAATTAAATAAAAGGCAGAATTTACGTTAGAAATATGAATTCTTACTGCTGAGAGCAAGGTTTCATTTTTATGATTAAACAAGCATTAATTTTATTTTAATCATTAAAATAACATCAATATTGTTTTTTAATGTTAAACTACACAAGTTTGATTTGATTTTTAGATAACTCTCCTTTTCAAGTACTGAGGTTTTAAAAAAACAAACCTGGGATCAATAAGCAGGATCTCATGTTCCAGAGGAAAATAAGAAAAACAGAAACAGATCACCTCATAGCCTCTTTGTTGACAGTTTTTAATTTATTTCTGTTCAACAGATGTTCTACCTTTTTTCCCCAGTGTGTGTTACTTCTCACTTGCTAAAAGGAAAAAAGGTATTAAAAAAAAAAAATAAGAAAGAGTGAAAAATGTCTTTATAATCCATCTTATCATTCTATTTCTTGCTTACATTGCTTAGCTGTTAGTAGACATGCTCTGAAGTAAATGATTGCAATTGTTTGTGTATACCACAATTTCAGGGCAATTTTGGCACATTTGGGCTTTTTCTAATGACCTGCAATTTTGTTTTCATCCACTTAACTTCACAGGGTGGATACCTTTGAAGTGATCCTTGAACCTGTGTTTAAACTATAAACTTTAGGTGCAGAAAATCTGCATTCAGAACTAAAGCAGTCTTAAAGACAGCAGCTGGCAAGAAGATAATTTCACTTGTGGCTTGCCAAGCAATCTGGGCAGCAGCACACTGAGGGGTGGAATTGCTGCTGCTGTAACAACAGACATGTTGGCTCTTGTCTTGTCGATCAGTTTAGTTGGCTGAGTTCATGCTTCTTTGTCTGTATCTTTCTGTATTTACTTGACAGACTCTTTCACAGTGTGTTTTCTCTGGAAGACAAAAAAATGTATCACTTCACAGGTTTGAGCAAATAGTCTTTTCCCTATTAACATGCAAAACCAGTATTTGATTAGTGTTAATATAGTATTGTGAAAAGTCAGGATGAAAGTGAGAACTCTAATTTGCTCTTTCTGTGCAAAAACTTTAATTATATTTTCTGTTTATCTCTTACTCCTGTATTCCTAACTCCCTTTCTCCATCTTATGTGTGGGGGGGATTTTTGAATACCTTAAAGCTTTTGCAAAAATAGTCTTTCAAAAAACCATTTAAACTCACATCTTTTTAAGTTCCTTTAGCATTTTGAAAAGCTCTCTGAAGGTGAGAAGTGAGATTTATAAGCCAGTCAGATTTTCTTCTAAAGCTGCCTTTTTTTTTTTTTTTTATTCTGTATTTTTTATTCTGTTCCCTTATCTTCCTCCTTTCTCCTTCCATACAGTGACAAGACCCTGCAGTCCAACCTTTCCCTCCCAACTCCCATGTATTAAAGTGTTTTTGAGTGGTTTCTGGTGTTGAGCTCCTGGGCCATACTCTACTGAAATGAAATGTCCTGTTAAAATTTAACAGTGTGCGAGGAAACTCAGTATTTGCACAAAGCAAACAATCAGGTTGTGATTCTAAGGCAGCAGGAAGGAAGTGGAAGGCTTTTCCAGGAGGGCTGAGAAAGCCAGAATGTGCATGTGGAGAGAACATATTTTTCACCACCGAAGGACTAAGCTGAGGCAGCTGCTGGTGCAATTCAGCACTAGTGGCATGTGATGCACAGCATTTTCATCAGATCCATTCAAGACTGCCTTATTGAAGTCCCTAAACTCTCCAGAGGTAGTAAAGTACTGAGTTACTTATCCATTCAAGAACGTCTAGTTATTTGCTATGCTAGTGTGGTTTTGTTGTGCATTCAGTACCATCTATTCTAAATGTATTGAGCAATCAATTTAAACTTGTTAATGTCACTGAGGCTTGAAAATTTAATAAGCAATTACCAGAGTCCATTCCTTTGTTTTTAATTTTTACTAAGATGTTGTTCAATTTCAGACCTTAAAGCAATCATGCTCTCCAGATTATTGAATTGCATGAGTCCATAAGTCAAACCAGCTCTTAGCAGTATTTTTCTTCACTGATTTATTTGGCTGAATGGTACAGTACCTCCTTGTGGAATGAGCGAAAAGGAAATGCAAATCAGAAATTAAACCATAAATATAAGGCACTGCAATGCCTACCAAACCAATGGGCAGTAGACCTAGTTTTTGTTACTGTATTTCTCTCCTTTTTGTCAGGATGTGTGGGGGGAAAAGGTGTCCTCCTACAATTTTTAAAGGCATAAAATGCAATTTACTGTGTAGTTTCATATGTCTCTCAATGATCTTACAAGAAAATAGCCAGAGAATCTAGGACTGCATAAATGAATTATTTTGGTTTCCCTTTTCTTTTCCTATTTCCATTTTTTAACAAAACATTTTCTCCACTGTTTTTCTAGTTTAATTCTGACCAAATTTAAAAAAATAATGCTTAATTTGTTTTCCTTTGGTATTATTCATCAAGAATATCAGCAGACTGTTCCAAAACATGAATGAATTATATTTTAAATTACTAAAATGTCACTTAGACACATTTAGGCTAATGCTTTTAAAAGATAATCACGCTCGCATTCTTATTATGCCCATTTCCATATTGCTCTAAAAAACAATTATTTTCATGGGATGGTCTTCAATGCCCATCACACTGGAAATAAAAAAGATTGAAGTAAAGCCTCCACAAATAGTAGTTAAGGCTGGAGAGAGACCAGAATTACTATTCCAGAAGGTGACCAAGCCTCTGAGAAGTGAGGGCATGAAGGACAGAATCCTGAAAATATCAGAAAGTTTTTCTTAATTTTTCCTCAATATTTTACAAAAGCTGACAGGTAGATTTCAGCAGATGGAGAACAAATTCTTCATGTGTTTTCTTGAAAATTGCATCTTAATATTAAAGCATAATATAATAAATAATAAAAGACAAGAAGTAGTTTTCAAGAGTTGTGGAACATAATTAAATTAAAACAATTCAAAATGTCTCTGAAAGTGTTCAGTGGACTAAAAGTATATTATTTTTAAAAAGGATGTTGTTACATTCAGATTGAATTATTTTTTCTCTGTATTTCCATTTTACCACAGAAATAAAACTATAAATTGTGACTCTGGCAACAGTGTAAAAGTCTCAGTATCGTGCTAGGAAGAGTTTCAGCATCTTGTACATTCCTAATTTTCTCCTAAGAAAATCCTTTTTTATACCATCAGCTTTTGTTTCTCCCTAGGAAAAAAAGTATCCCATCTATTCTCAGTTATAAGAAAAATGTCTGAGCATAATCTGTGTAGATATGAGCAATTTTTTTTTTTTTTTTTTTAATTTTGGGGAGTGGGGTGTGTTTCCTGGATATGTAAAGGGTCACTTTCAATCATACCCTGGCTGGAGCATCTTTGTACAGTTAGGACCAAAATCTTTCTGTTGAAGGTATTTTAAAGCCAGATAACTCTCTGATTGACCTCCTCCATTTAGACTAATTTTTCCTCTTGGAGAAATTTTTCCTGTTTTCTTGTTGGAAAACATGGTGCTGCAAGTGCAACTCAAAACATTGTGCAATATCATGGAAAAATTATCATGCCAAACAGAAGGAGAAGTGTAATTTCTATTGTGTCTTTAAAGAAGGAGACTAAAAGAAATATGTGATGGAGATTATGAGGAACTTCTTCACATTTTCCATTGTCTGCTTTGTTTTGTTTGGGTTTTCCAGTAGGGTGGGCAGATTGAGGAGAAAGCATGAGGCACCATTTACAGAAAACCCTAGCGAAAGAAAAACTTCTGATGTATAAACATTATATTTCCTTGAAAGACTAACTTGTCTTTTTGTTTTAAAGTTTATTTATTTTTCTTTAATTTCTGAACTGTAATTTCTTGTAAATGAAACAGTGTTGCTTTGTCGACCTTTCTCATTGCCATGTAGGCTGATGTTACACAGCTGAGAGTGAACAATTAGATTAATGGATTTCATTATGATTAATAAAGGGTTGAATTTTCTATCTCCAGAAGAAAACAAGTCAACTGGGGAGCAGAATTTATGGCATGGGAAGAACACAGAACACATTTATCCAGTGCTCATGTGTGCAGATGTGTCAGTCATTTTTGAATACATACATATACATGTACATGCATTTAATAAATAATAATTTTATAAGAAAAATAGCTTTCATGGTCTTAGCAGGGTCCATTCAATTTTTTTCTTTCTTCTATGAACGTCAGAACCTGCCTGGATTACAGGTGATGCAGGTTAATCTACTCATGTACTATCTTCCTCCTAAAATGTGATTTTAAGAATGTCTCATTCAGATGTACTTTAGGGACTAAATTTGAATATTTGCAATTTATTACAAAGATTTGACTTCAAATAACAATCAAGAATCTTCTTGCTCAAGTTTAGTTTAATTTTATAATGATAGCATGTATACATTTTAAATTAATTTCCCCAGTTCCATACTTAGGTATCTTATACCTATACCGCTAGAAGAAAATGGAACTTCTGGATATATTGTGATATTTGCTACCTGTAAACCTAATTTTTTGAAACAGAGGAACATGTTTGCTCTTCAACATTCCCACTGAAATAATAGGTTACTGAAAGCAAATGTTATTGATGTTCCTTTTGCATATTGTATGAGCACTGATTTACCAGGTAGTCTTTGTTTTACTCTCACTATCTGCTTTTGCATATTGGTGTCACTAACTTGCAGCTCTTTTAGATGCAGTTAGCAAATGTAACATTCCTGGAAAAAAAGCTAATCATCGTTTTGGAATACATCATAGGTGAGAATATGTTCACTGGTGGGAGAACGACATACAGCCTCCTGACAAGTGGAAGCAGAGGGGAAGGCACCAATCTCTTCACTCATAACAGTGACAAGACCCGAAACAATGGCATGAAGTTGTGTCAGGGAAGGTTTAGATTGGATATTAGGAAAAAATTCTTCACCCAGAGGGTGTCTGAGGATTGGAACAGGCTCCAGAGTGAAATGTTCACAGTACCAAGCCTGGCAGTTCAGAAACATTTGGACACTACTCTCAAGCACATGGTCTGATTCTTAGCACTGTTCTGTTCAGGGCCAGGACCTAACCTTGAAATAAAACCATATTTTTTCTCTGCAAATACCAAAATATGAAAATAATTCCCCTGCTCTATCTCTGCTCATTATGTGTTCACCCATGTTTCTTATTTCAGTCTAACTTCTGCATCTTATTTGTTGTTGTATGAATCCACCTGAATGTTTTCCATTGTTCATCTGGTTATTTCTTCAGACACCACGATCCATTTATTCTTTGTTCTCCAAATTCTTGTCTTTAACCTTGTTTCTAAAACATTACTTTGTTTTTCCCTACCATATTTCTCCCACTTACTTGCTGTCTTTCTTTTTTTTTTTTTTTATTCCCTGTGATTATGCTTCCTTATAAGTATCTGACTTTCACACCTTTGATTGAATATGGTATGTAATTATTTCTTTTTGTTCTGATGGCAACAGTTTTTCGTTTTTCCTTTTCTGTCTATATCCTTTTCCCTCACTCTTCTGAGCTCAGGACACTGTTTCTCAGCCAGTTAATCAGTGACTTGCAGGGAGACAAGGTGCTAAAGAGTTCTGTGCTGCACACAAAAAACCTTCTTTTTGCTTTTCCTCAGCACCCACCCCCCCCACCCCCATCCCCCACCCCCACCCCGCTGCTCCCCTCACTCTTCAGCACTTTGTAGTAACAGGCTGAATGTCCTCCTGGTAGCTGCAGTGTGCAGCTTTACCTTCCCCATCCTTCTGTCCCTTTGTAGCATTTGGGCCAACAGCAAACCTTTAACCCTTTGCCTGAACTTCATATCTCCTCTAGTTTTACTCATACTTTCATCTTGTATTTAAATCTTTTGAAACAGACATTTTCTGAAGGGTTGGAAAAGTTTAGCATAATATATTCTATTTAACAGAACAGTAGAGAAATGTAATTCTTCCTTTTCCTAAGGCTCACATATTATGTGGGTTTAGTATCTACTTTTATAACTTCCCTGTCATTTGGAGTAAAACCAAGAATAGTACGATGAGATGTTTCCAAAGAGAAGTCTTCTACCCCCAGCTTCTAAAAACACCATAAGAGACAGCCCTTCTTCTCTGTCCATGGACATGAAAACCCTATTGTTATCTATGCAATAAGATGATAATATTAAAAATAAATGAGATAAAATTAATAGACTCAACATGATTTAGAGCAAAACCTGTGGGAAAAGAGTAAAGATGCAGTAGAAATGCTATGACTATCAATTGGTGAAGGGGGTCCCAGGTAACACCTCTTGCACTGCATCACTGCTTTGGTGCAAGGAAGGCTGTTCAAGGAAGCAATACATACCAGTAAAGGAGAAGAGACACATGAAGAATATAACTGCAGTAATACATCAGGAAGCATATTTGAATAGTGA
>JAWWEU010000091.1:20261142-20272698 GCA_035583155.1 Acropternis orthonyx
TAACAGCATTGTTGATTATGTGGATTGCAGCTTAAAGACCCCTGCTATTTCCCATTCAAATAAATTAGAAAGCTGCATGAAAATTTATTGCTATCTAGTGAGTATGACTGTGCACAACATGTTGGAGATTATCACTGCTGCCTGTTTTTTCATGGTGTTTGAGAAAGGATTATTTTATTTCTGTTTCTTTCACAACACAGAAGAAAAAACATTAAGTCCTGCATCTAGAAAAAGACAGTCCACCTTGTTGATAAGAAAAAGATTTTTTCTTTTTTAAGGCTTCCTTTGAAGCCCAACACAGCTTATGCAAAACTGCTTTGATAGTCTAGTATGCCATTTATTCCCAATAGCAACTGCAGATATGTTGACTTACACTAACGTAACACAATGGACACAGCTTTTGTATGTGTTGTTCATCTCTTTCAGTTAGCCCCTACTGGAGCAGAGAGTTTGAACATAACACGTATCAAATTTCACATCAAATATCAGAGCATGCACAGTGAGTGCCATAGCACAAATATCCCAAAGCACTCAATTCTCCCTGACACTATAGAACTCTTACTACTCACTCATGTATTTTTTAATATGTGGTTCCTCTGGTGTGTAATAGTAGGTGAGCTTGTACAATCAGTTACAGTGAAAACATCCAGAAGGTACCAGTGCCAAGTGTTTCCCTGATGCATCATTCACAGACTGTGGAGCCCAATGAGAATTGAAATCCTTCCAGGGAACTGCAATACAAGACCACCCTGAGCAGCAGTTCATGTGGGCCAGCACAAAAAACCAAAGTTTATGCCAGGTTGTCCTCAATGAAATCTTTATATCTTTATATCTTGAAAATACACAGCACTTTTTCAAAGTATATTTTCTGTTAGGCTGGAAAATAACAAAAGCAGGGATAACATGGAAACCAGTGACCAACTGTGTTTTCCAGTAACGTGGGGGTGTTCAACTTGCCTCTCTCCTTCCCAATGGCTGTGAATTCAGCATGCAGCTTTTTTGGCAAGCCTGTGATCCTGTACTATAATGGCTATCTGTTCCTAACAGAGTAATGTGGTTAGGTGACAAGGCCCAGACACTGTGAGCAACCATAACATGATGGGTTATGCAGAAAAGCATGATCAAATAAGAAGGTTTTGTTACATCCATTATGATAACTAGACAATGTCCTAATCACAACGAAAAGTGTAAGTGCTATACAGGATAAAAAACTCCATGGTATTTTTATCTTTCTTCCATAGAAGGCATTAAAAACATAGAATCTGGGGAAATTTTATATTAGATGGGACACCTAGACATCAATGAGTTCAACTTCTCACTGAAAGGGAGGCTGACCTCAAAGGTTTGGATCATTTTGGATTGCTTTGAAGTTAAAATTAGCTTGATGAAAGAGGTGACAACAACAGTGAGACTGGTAGGAATGGAAATCTTTCTTGTGTAAGAACACCAGAAGAAAATAACAGTAGGGCAGCAGGTATGAAAGCACTCTGCAGTGATGATGAAAGAGCAGCTGTCAGACTTGTGTGTACTGTGCTACTAACCTCTTTCTCAGACATTCTCACAACACAGATACTTGAGGCTTTTGTTGCTTCTTTTTCTTGTCACAGATGAAGACTTTCTTATTGCCTGAATCCAGTTTTCTGACATACAGTAAAATACATTGTCAAGAGTGGTGTCTCACTGACTCATCTTCCTCAGCTCTGTGGCTTTTGGTTACAGAAGACTGGCTGTGAAACCCAATAATCAACATTCAGAACAGAAGTCTGAGTTCCATTCAGAACACAGACTGATTAATACAATTCAGTTAGTATATCTGTTGAACTAAGGCTGCTATTAAGGAGTCAAATTTCTCACTAGTCTCCTATCCTCTACTTGACTGGGTCCTGAGTCCAGGTGTACCTTCCCAATAACTAAGGTACTATTACTGATATAGAATCCTTTACTTATGATGGCTTTGCAGGAGTAACTCAAATACAGTAATGAAATAACTTAAAATACAAAATTTCATAAAGAGGACTAAAAGCATACATTTACTTCACTGTATGATCATTGTTAAGGATGTTCTTTAGGAAAAACGTGGCATAAAGTACTGTCATTCTTACCGTAATTCAAAGTTTTATATTGGAATATGGTGGGGACCATACATTTTTAAATAACAATCCTATTTTTAAATTAGGTAAAGGAGGACAGGTGTCTATAACTGCTTTCAGATGAAGAATATGGAGAAGTCTACCATGTAAAGAGGCACAGTCTCTCTAGTTTTCCCATCAAATTCCATAGGTGGGAATGTTGTAGTGTATCTGGATAGGACTAGGACCTGTGAATTTGTTTGACTTTTTTTCTTCAGTGTATTTTGTTATACTTCTGGAAAACAGAATATATATCAAAGATATTTAATGTGCATAACTCTTAAAATTGGCACAACATAGACAATGTTTGTCAAGATATCTCTTTAAAATCATGGAAATACCCTTTAGCTTGGACCAAATGTGCTTTAAGATGTTTTCCATAGGCAAACTGAACATATTAAGATATATGACTTGCAGTTCTTACCCTATTCTTCTGAAGTTTTAACTTTACCTTAAAATTAACAATTTCTACTCCTCTGAAGAGGTACTCTCATGCTGATAAGTTATCCAGCTTTTATTTTTTTCAGACTTAGTTATCATCAGTAAAATTAGTAGTATGGAAACAGACAAGCATACCAATCTCCTCTCTGAATTTCTGCCTTCTCTTTCATCCAGTTCCAAACATTAAAGTTTCATGAATATAGTGCAAGGGAAAAGGATCAGTTCCTAGGAGCTTGAAGACCCTGGCAGCAGTCCTGATGAGTTGGAGACAAGAAGCAATATTAATTGTGTATTTGGAAGCTACCCCATGCACATGTGAAGTTAGTTACTAACAGTAATCTGTGTATACCTATATGTAAGGGTCTTGTTATTTTTGCCCCAAAAACCCACAATATTTACCATGTATGAAGAATTAATTTCAGTCTTAGTATAAGTGGAGGAATAACTTTATGGCATATAAAGTACATTTTTTTAAAATATTTAAAATAATAAATTTTAGTAAGAGTCTGAACAATGGTGTAACTGGAATGACACACTACATTGATATCAACAGTTCCAGACTAAGACCATTCAGGTGTAGGGTTATCTTTTCAAATTCCAAGTTCTTTCTGCTTAAGACACTAAAAAAAACCTGTTCCCTGAGCAGTGCTAATAAGGCTTTTGTCTTTATGGATTTGCTTCCTTTGTTCCTTAATGCTTTGGTACATCCAATTACTATTCTCCATCCCTTCTCTTGTAGCGACTCACGGGCAATCTTGTAAATAGAGAGCTCCCTATACCTTGGTTGGCCCATCAGTACATCTGTGATGTAAAGCAAGTTACTGGTAAGCTGGATGCTCACAAAGAGCCTGTACAGGTTTCGTTTTGTCTAAGGGTCATCTGGGACACTAGTTTGAGACTCTCCTGCCTTTTTGTTCATCTTTCATAAAACTTGTAGGAACTTAACACTGAGTATTCTTTCAACTTTGGCTGAAACTGGCAAGCAAATTTTGAGGTATGGTAGAAATGACTGAGTGTGTTACCACAGGACATGTTCTCACAAGAAATGAAACTGTCATTTGATTTAATCACTTTCTGTATTAAGCACAAGTCACCTTACTGTTGGACTGCTTCAATCACATAAAATATGAATCAGGAATAAAATCTTACTTCTTATGAATGAAAAGGACGAGTTAATTCATATTTGTTTGATTTTTATTTTTATATTTCTAGCTGTGATCTTCATCCTTTTGTAGGTTTCTTAAACCATTCTCTCAAACAAATGTAGACCCTTTAGGTTCACATTCACTTGATATACTACTGGAATGTTCATATATGCTGTCAGACTCTGACAAAGATGCACATCTCCATCTGTCCTTTTTTCTAGCCTTTTCCTCTGTTTCATGAAATTTAAATCATATATTTTCTTTAAAATTTTTTTTTCATCCTCTCTACCCTGGCAAACTTCTTATTAATCCCCAACTCAAGGTCTGACCCATCATGGGGTCAATATTATAGAGTTGTTTATATCTTTTGTATTCCATTCTTGTTGGAAGGAGTTCCCCTGAAACCTCCACAAAGTTGCACTATGCTTAATCTTTAAATTTGTTTTTTCTTCTCCACAGTGTTTGTGAAAATTTGATATATGGATATTACTACAAGGGCAGTCAGGCTGAACAAGTTTAGTTGCCCTGTTTCCTTGTGCTCTACATCTACTCTAAGTCCATGTACTTAATGTCCATTTACTTAATCTGTAAGATATTTGTGTCAGAGAATATTTTTGTGATTTCTGTGTAACATCTGTCCATATTATCTGCCAAAGGAACTTGGGCATTTCAGCAAGGTTGATATTTCTATAGAAAATGACAATTTAGAAGCTTAAAATACATACACTGTAATGTGTAGCAGCAAAACTTTATTAATAAAAAAAAAATTTAAATTAATTTTTTTAATTGAAATGTTCTAGAAATATCTATTTTTCACCTTCTCTGGTATTCATCCATTTTGGTGATTGCTTAACTGCTTTTACTAGGACATATGTTCAAATGGAGCCATTGTTGTGGAATCAGAAATGTTGCATCCATTATAGCTGGCAGAACTGTCCTCAGACTCCACGTGTGTGGGAAAGCAACACCTGTAAAAAGATATCTTTTTAAAAGTCATTTTGTCTTTTACACAGTCCCTTTTGACTGTATCTAGGCATTATATAGGATGGTTTCTTAAGACTGCTCCATTTCCAGCTGCCAGTCTTTCCCAGTAATGTTGGAGAATATACAGGGGAACACAAGAAAACCCAGCTCCAGGTTTCCTTTAGCTTGGTCTTGCACAGACAAGCTCTGCTAGCCTCCCAAGAACTCTTATCAGCATTTTGTAAAGGAACTGCACAAAACTGAAGAGTCTCGACTACTGTTCACTGACAGATTTTTTAAGGGAAAGGAATTAGGCTTACATGGAAGCAGATTCTGTATATGAAAATGTGACTCCTTTAATCTCTTCCTTCTTCTTGTTTTGAGTTTCTAAGATGGAGAGCTTTTGTGATAGGATACTTTTGAAATGTGTCATTCTTTACAAGACACATTTGCAAGTGATGAAATTTACTTGTTTGTATAAGTTTTTTTGTTCTAAAAATATGAATCGTATTGTGGGTTATAGTCACAAAATTAATCTACAGACTAACAGATCCCTAGCTCCACAAGTTCTTTATGACGATCCAATACTAGAAAGGAGGTTGACTGCTACCATGAACTGTGGAAAGCAAAAACTGTGAACACCAAAATGTCTTAATTTTTCACATATACTTTACAGAATTGCATTCCCTATTATACTCCAAAAGCTATTGTAAGCTAAGACAGTATAAAGAGTTTGGATTACTGTAAAGAGTTTTACTTATGTTTTCTGAAACTGCTGAAGGACTGCACTGCTGCTGAAAACAGTTGTATCAGGTTTTGATGTGCAAAATTAAGGATTTGTAAGTATTATTTAAATGTGAATAGCAATCTTGGACAGGGTTGAATGACAGTACTGTTATTGGCATAAGTCACTAGACGAAGCACTTCACTCTACACAGATATTTAGATGTTCTGTAAGCTTCATAGAATGCTTCATGTTTAGTGTGGGGCTAGTAAGGCACTGGATCAAGTTGCCCAGGGAAGTTGTGGCTGCCCCATTCCTGGCAATGTTGAAGGCCAGGTTGGATTGAACTATGAGTAACCTGGTCTAGTGGGAGTTGTCCCTGCCCATGGAAGCAGGATTGGAACTACATGATCGTTCAGGTCCCCTCCAACTCAAGACATTCAATGATTCCACAATTCTATGATTCTGTGTTAGAGGACACTGACTCCATCACAGAAATCCAGTCATAGACTTCCATACCTTATGGTTTAGTAGATGTAAATAAAATAGTATCAGAAGAGTTTGTCAATAACTTTGAAAGGCTGAAGTGCCAGCTAAAATGTGTAGAGGTGCATAGTATGAGTTTTTAAGTTTACTTACCCCATAAGGTCTCCTTTCTTAAGAGGATGAAATACTTGGGAATCTTAGGCAGCCTGATTGAAGCAGAAGATCCAAATCTTACTCTGAAAATTAATGAAAATATACCACCACAGAAAGTGTTTTCATCCATTCTCTCTACCAGTGAGAGGAAGGCAGTAATGAAACCTTTTCTCATGCAAAATTTCTTTGAGGTTTCATATTTGACTTTGTGAGAATATTTGATTTTACCACCATTTGCTCTTTTCTTCTGACATTGAACCTTTGAATTCCCCTTGAGTGAATTTTAGGCAAATTAGGTAAAAATTATTCCCTTTTTTTTTTTTTTTTTCCAAAATGGGGAGTTAACTGTGTGTGGCTCTTACATTTACTTAAATTTACTTGACCTGAAAAAAAGAAATTTCCCATTAGCTTTCAGCAGAATAGAAGGTTCAAGATCAAAACATGCAGAAACTCTACTAACCTGAAGAATCAAATAGGTTTTTGGCATCAGAACTTGTGAATATTAATATCATTATAATTTTTTAAAAAATAGTGGAATAGTCCAAGTGTCATACCTAGTAGTTTTCAAATTTTAAACATAAGTTCTGCTGCTAGCAGGGGAAAAATATCCCAGGCCTTTCTTAATAATAACCATTCAATAACAATACTCAGATTACAAGATTTACTCAGACTTTGTGTAGCTCAGTCAGTTAGAGCATGGGGCCAAGTAACACCAAGGTTGTGGGTTTGATCCCTGTATGGGCCTTTCACTTAAAGCTGAACTTTATGATCCTTGTAAGCCCCTTTCCAACTCAGAATCTTCAGCATAACACTTTTTAGGGAGAAGGTTTCAAAATTTGTTGTCTTTAAGATTTGCTGGTGTTCCCAAACTCTTTTACAGATAAGGCCTACTTTTAAGCAAACCTGGCTCTGATTTTCTGCCTTCAAAACATGACTTCATACATAGTAAGGATTTAGTCTGCACCCAAGCTGAACAGTAGGCACAGAATAGAGATGTTGTAGCGTAGTTTTATGAAACTACTGGATCACAAACAGTGAAAGAAGCAAATAGAGTACTAGAAATTATTCAAAAAATAATACAGAAGGGAAAATGTTATTATGCCACTGCATAAATTCATCATACCACTACTCTTTGAATACTTTCATTTCTATTATATTATTTTTGAGATGTGAGAACAAGAATTGAGGAAAGTGCAGAGAAGGGTATCAGGGACAATCAAAGTTAAAGAATAATACTGATAGAAGGATAACTAAATAGACTTGAACTCTTCAGCCTGGGAAAAATATGACTGAGAAGGAATAGAATTAAAGTCTATGGAATTTGTGAGCAGAATGAAAAATCATAAGGTGTTATCATTTCCTCTCTTTTCCAATAGAAGGGCTAGGGGCAGGGTAAAAAAAAAATCAGTAAGTTGGAAAAAAATAAAAGGAGATACTGCTCCACACAGCTCCTCAGGATATTTTATACACTCAAACTTTATGTAGGCTCAAAAAGAATCTGGGCAAATTAATAAGTCTTAAGGACTAGTTAAAAGCAAGACTTGTAACTCAAAAAACCCTGAGTCATAGTTTCTAGCTGTGGAAATACACAAAGAGCATCTTCTGTATTGTCTGCACTCTGAGATGGCCTTATGGTCACAAGTAAACTTCGCTCTTACTCAACAGGGTTACTTAAGCATATATTTACACTGTGTGTATCACTATGTACAGGCAAAAGATGGACTTTCAGAGTACAAACACATTTTGCCACTTTTTCAAAGGTATCTTGGCTTCAAAGGTTACTCTGCTTAGTAGATTTTTGTGAAAAACAAACAAACAACACAAAAGAAACATTTTTGTATTGCACTTTATTGCATCCCTTACAGTACTAAAATCAATAAATCATTTCTGTTACACACTTTTTCTAGGAGCAGTGGTTTTATTTGACTTAGACAGTTTAGATTCTGAAACAGCTGAATTCTCTCTCTGTGAAAAGATAGATAACATGATGCAGGAATAGTAAGACAGTTTATGGGAGTGTGGACTTGCATTTGACATTTTTGTCTAAAAACACCACTCTCACACACACGTACACACAGACATCCCCCAAGATCACTGCAAGATCTACAGCATTTACCAGTATAACCAGGCATAACTCTCCTCAATTGTAGTTTCATTTAAAATGCACTCATTCTATGTGTATTCTTTGGATTTTCCCTTTAACTGTGAGCCAGATGGTGCCAGTGGGGGCTCGTAATGTGAATCTGTTCTCACAAATAAGGCACTTTTGAAGACATTGCCCTTCAGTGAACTGCTGTAATATCAAAGACTACGGAAGCTTTTTTTTAAAGCAGCAAAGCTTGGCTTGCTGGTATTGTATGGGGTGAGAACACAGATTTCCTCTTTTTTCCAGGTCTGAACATAAAGATGGTACTGATTATCACCAGCTTCTGCATAGAACAGATCAGTGCAAGGCTTATTGTATATAACACAGACCACCATGAGTATTGACACCACTTCATTTAACTTCTCTCTATTAAGCTGGTTTTTTGGAAGATGCAATGTGTAAAATGCTTAGCACAAAAGCATGTAATTTCAGCAGATAAATGACATTTAACTTCTTTGTGTGTTTTCTGCTATCCTAGCCATTCTGACTTGCTTAGTTACACTAGCAAAAAATGCCAGTATTTCAAAATTGAGAAATGAAAAACTGTTTTCAATGGTTGCAATAATTACAGCTTCAGATAAATATAATAATATAAGCTATGCTCCAGCACCCTTACACAATGAACCAAAGAAGGTTCCAAAACTTGGTGTTACATAGTGAGGAAACTAGAACCATGGCAGTCATCCCAAAGATTTCTCAGTGATCAAAAATTGATAAATTTCATTTTATCTTGAGTCAAGGATACTTTACCTAGTAGAACTGATAATGAGCTTCTACCTCTGTGAGACAGCTGATATTTAAATATTTTCCTTTCTTTTGCAAAAATTTCCAGAGAACTAACATTTTCAAGAAAGGTCAGATAAGCAATGAAAGTATTTTTCATTCTGCATGGGCTCAGATGTATTTTGTATCCACTTAAGCCAGGACTGTGGCTTACAGGAAAAACAACACAGCTGTCTCATACTTTAAAAATTTGACTTCTCAACTGCCAGGGAAATGTACTTCAGCTGGAAGTATTCCTTTGTGGATAAATTTGCTGAGATATATAATGAGAGACATAACCAAGTTGAAGCAGTGAAGTAGCTATACTGTACTACTTCAATGAGGCTCTAAGTCTGCTTAGGAAAAAACAAAATGCATTCGAAGCATCCAGATTGAAATCTTTTGACATGGATGATCATAATCTGGAAAAATAAATATCACAACAGAAAGTGATATGATAATATACTTTGCCACAGACTTCTTGATTGGAAAAACATACATTTTGTTTAAAATATGTCTTTAACTAAAGTCATATTTTAAATATAGGGAGTATGAAACGGGGCCACTCACAGACCAATTTCCCAACTTTTACTTAAGTTTAGTGATTCTTAAATTAAATGCAGTCCTTTTGATATAACTGGTATTTTGGTATAAATTTACATCTCTCACATGAATGAGCATTGAAGAATTGGATCCCAAATTATTCTACAATACAGTTAAAATTGAACACAATACTTAGAGATATTAAGACATCCTGTGAAATTATATAAACACTAGTTAAATGTTTTACTTAGTTTTGAATGTTTTCGGCTGTATCTACTGGCAAAAAAAAAAAAAATTTCCTTGGAGCACAACTATGTGTGTTACTTCACTTTATTCTTTAGGCTTTTCTAGAGAAGTAACTTACAGTTACTTCTAAAATTTTCTCTTCCTAAATTTCAAATTCTTTGGAGGCATCACACTTCTTTTGTTTTCAATACTTTATAAGTGCAGGAATTTGAGGAAACTGAGTAGTAAATAAAATAAAAGGAGTGCAGTATTTATTTTTTGTTTTTGATGTTCAATATGTATGTGTTATCTGTGATTTTATCAACATTTTTATTGATTCCTATGTTTAAAGTCATTTCTCTTTTCGAAGAGTTTCCAAGATTTTTTCAAACATCATGCCTTTGACTGAATGAAAGAATAAGCAACACTTAGGAAGTCCAGGAAAACACCTGTTTTCAAATACAATTGCATCCTCATTTATGCAACAAGCCAAATCCTTGTCAAATTGCAGTGTTGGAAACTGTATTTGTGGTATGGTAATATGCATGTATAGCTCACAGTTCTATTTAATCTCTTAAAAAAACCTGACTGGATTTTCATTCACATTCCTAGATTCCTAAGTTAATACTATCCTTCTTGAACAAACCCCGGCAGCTTTTGAAAGTGAAAGTCATGGTCGAGTTGTATAGCTAACAAGCCATCCTTTCTCTACATGGTTTTCATACTCTAATAAGAACTCAAACCTAACACAGAATAAATCACAAAACCTAGGTATATCAAAGTTGGCATTCTTCATTTTCTAAAGCCTATTGTTGTAGGAAATGGTTTTCTTTCAGCTAAAACTATAAGGGAAGCTGTACATGGACAACTGTATTTAGACACTAGGCACCATGTCACAAAATAATTTAATGTGGGATGCATAAAATTTATTTCCTCTCACAAATCTACAGATTTTTTTCATTTAGTCTTCTGATAAGTCTTTTTTTCAATTAAGCATTTCTTTTGCCTTTACTTGAGAAACAGCAGTATTAAAAATATAAGCTATTTCAGACTCTGGTCAAATTTCTTTTCTACACCTTTATTTTTTAACCAACTGAAAACAAAAGGAGGTAGGAGTAGGTGGTTTGTGATGTCTATAGCATATTTCTACTTCCTGACAAAATAAAGTGCTAGCAGCACTGGAAAAACCTTTTCCATTATGTTAGTTTATTAGGGTAATGACCAGTTTCACCATGCCTAAATAGCTGGCTTCTGTAATTAAATATTACCTGTTGCTTTCTAACTTCTACTGCTTCATGCAAGTGCATACACATGCATGTCCACAAAGAAGCATTCTTTTTTCACAAAAGCTGTTAGAAAAAAAAGACAGGCTGAATTGTGTTTATGGATTTTTAAGCATTCTTTTAATCTTAGTTGCAGTTTTCTTTATCCTAGTTCCAAGCTGCTCATTACCTTTTCATCATTTTTTTGTTTGTTTGTTTGTTTGTTTGGGTTTTTTTTGCATTAATACAATTTTCAATAAATAGTTTGGCAGAGATCAAATTCTCATACCAGAATAAGGTGTGTGGTGGGTTGACCTTGGATAGACATCAGGTGCCCAGCAAAGCTGGTCTATCTCTTCCCTTCTCAGCTGGGCAGGGGACCCAAAATATAACAAAGGACTTATGGGTCAAGATAAGGACAGGGAGAGGTCACTCACCAATTACTGTCATAGAAAAATCAGACTGGACTTGGGGAAATTAATTTGTCACCAATCAAAAGAGAATATAATGATGAGAGATAAATCCAAATCTAAAAACACTTTCCCCCCCACCCCTCCTTTCTTCTTGGGCTTCAGTG
>JAWWEU010000091.1:20272798-20290106 GCA_035583155.1 Acropternis orthonyx
GCCAAGATTAATTTAATAAAGCTCCTGCATCATTAACTGCTTATTCTGAGCAATGACAAATCATTGAGAGAGCAGATCAACAACTGAGTTTTTGAGTATCCCTTGAGAACTATTTGTTTAATGAGGTTTTGATTCATTATATAGGTAGTTTCTGTAAATCCTAGAGGAGCTACCTATACTTCTTTATATAAAATGCTAGTTTTGCATATTTAAATACCAAATTTTGCAGGTTGAAGCCTAGGACATTCAAATAGTGTATTTTAAAAGTATTTTAAAAGCCAAATTGTGCAAGTAATCCTCTGTCTTCAGATTCAGAAAATAAAACCAGTCTCTCAATTTTATTTTGTTCATCTAGTAATTGTCTTCAAAGACTTCTAAACTATTATGAAAATCAGACCCAACAATGTTTTAGCAGCTGTTTAATCCTTGAGAATATGTTTGACAGCTCCGAGGGGTTTTCTGAGGACTCAGGCCTTGTTTATGAATTTAGAAACTGTAGTTCTTGGACAGGGAAGGTAACCAGTCTCTGTTTTTCCTTTGGTATGAATTGCAGTATACAATGTATACTGCATACGTACAATGCAGGTAACTGCAGCATAGCTGTGAAGAGATGAATGAGCTGCAGGATCACATACCATACTGTGAGAGCCAATTGTGGTAACAGCACATGCACTTATGCTAACCTACACATGATGTATCCAAATCATCCCCTGCAACCCTGAGCACTGTCATGGTCAGTATCACATAAATCAGCTTGGTTCTTGATAGCTGTGTTGCAGTTCAGTGCTGTAGGAACCAGCATAGCAAGCAACCTCTCATTGCTCAAGAGTAAGTCTTCTGAGCTTTCTAAGAGAGATCCCATTTGTGCAGTGAGTTGCAAAAATATCAGAAAAAGGTTCTATATAAGCAGGGTGACACATGAAAGTAGTCCACTGCACTGCTGAAAAAGCAAACAGAAGGCAGGTCTTGCAGTGTTGCATGGGGGAAGTTCGGTTTCTGTAATATCAGCCTACTTTTTCATATCAGTTCCTTTGCATCAAAATCAATGAAGGTTTGAAAGCCAGTAGTAGCAAAGGATGACATTCTTTGCTAATAATTAATATACAGACTTCAAATCCAAAATGTTAAAAAGAAGGAACTGAGTGATTTTGCTCAGTGAATTCAGTATTCCAGTTGGTTATCCAAACGCAAATCCTCTGGGAGTTGATCAAATATTGTTTATAGTGTACATAAATAATATTAATTGTATAGTATTTCTTTAAAAAAGTTTTTTTCCTTGAGTCTAAAATGTCTATTTGGGAGTACTAATATTACCAGCTAAAAATCAGGACAGGAAAGATCATGAATTAAACTCAATGTTTATGTGTGGAATTCCGTATACTTGTGATGGGGATGTGATTATTTTGTTTTAGTCAAAATACGAAATAACTTTTTCTGTTTCCGTTCAGTTTCCCCAGATGATACAGAAAGCTAGCATTGATTTGTCTTACAGATGGATGAATGTCATGAAACCTTGGGAAAACCTATATGGCACATGTAATTAAAATCTGACTCAGATATGAGGTGAGAAAGCATTATGGTATCATGAAATGTTACTTTCCAAGCAAATTCATTGCCAGATGATGAATTTAGAAGGACAAAGTGTGGCACATTTCTGCTAGCAAATAGAACATTGTGGCTTTTAAAAACTGTAAGGTCCACTGCTTTGTGAGTGAACCCTGGCTCTGTCCCTGATTTTATTCAAGTCTTGTCTGTATGATAAAGAAATATTGAGAAGATAAAAATTTAGAAAATATTTCAAGAAGTTGTCCATTTGGTGAGGTACAGTGAACATTGAGAATGAAGTTTTTGTGACAGCATTTTATAAAATATTGGTTACATTAAGGTAAAATCTGACCAAATCAATTTATGAAATATTTTCAGATTTTCAGCTTTACCAGTTCTGTCAGCAAAATCATTTATGTTTGTGAAAAGCATATTTTGAGATTTTGAAAAACCAAAATGTTTTATTATCACAGGGACTTTTTTTGAAACTTAGGTCTTTTAAAAAAATTTTATTTCCTTAGATAGAGTAGCTTTTTTGATCAAAACTTTGAATGTTACCCAGAACAACTGTAACTTTTAGAGACTGAAGGCCTGTTATTTATTTCAACTTAATGGACTGTTTTAAGTTAGAAATCAAATGAAATTTTGTGTTTGAACATTTGGCCCTTCTACACTCTAAAATATTGCTTTGCTTTCCAAAAAAACTGTTTTGTCATTAGTATACGACACGTCTTCTCAAGTAAGCAAGAAATTATCATTTATTCTATTAGGTTCTTCCTTTTAATTCTTTGGTGATAGTGTCTTCCTTCTTTTTCGACATGATGCAAACTTTTGGCTATATTTTCACATGTTGGGCCTGCATTTCAGTTAAATCTGATTCCTACCAAACTGGAAACCTTTTTTCCAGTGGACTTTGGGCACAGTAATTCTGCTTCAAATTCCCTGACAAATAGCCAGGAATCATGGTAATCAGTTTCATGAAAAAGCACTGGTCACTTCTAAATGCCTCTAAAAGTATGGTTACATTAGATGTAAGCTGAAAAATGTGTTAGTCTGAAAACTAAGTAGAAATTATTTCTCTATAAATGTTAGTCACTAAACTTGCCCTTTGTTCTAGTGGTATCAGATGTTTAATTCCCTCAGAAGTTTTAAAAATCGTGGTCAGAAAACACACCATATTTTTAAAATTTATATTTTAATTCTTGCCAGCTTGCTTATTTCATGTATCCACTCAATTCTCATCTATTTTATCTATTTATGTGTAAGCAGTCTCTCACAGCAGATATTCTGACTCCTACTTACACTTTTGTTTTCATTATCAGGACTGTGGTAGACATTGAGACTTCATTCAGACTGTCACTTTAATTAGGTATAAACTATTGTGTTTTGTGATCAGGCTGAACCCTAGTTAAACACAAAGGAGTAAACTATTTTATCATGTCTGTACTAGTGACAGACTGTTAATCTAAAAAATAGAATCCAAAGTTTCAGATATTTTAACATGTTTGTACATCTATTTTTAAATTATATTATAAATTTTGCTTAGAACAAAAAAATACCTAGGAGAAAGTATTGAAACTACTTGAAATTGTTTAAAAAATTGTCCAAGGGCTTGTGACGTTGTCTAAAATTATCAAATTGTACGTGGCAGTCAACCATCTCAAAACACAGCTGATTCTCTGAAAGATGAAATATTATTTACCTGTAAAGAAGAGAAAGCTTTACCGATTTGTGGCATTTCTTTGGGATTTTTCCATATGAGACTTTTACATGTTTAGCTAAGTATGCATCTGTCCCATCATGAAGTATCATTTATTGAATCATAGTAATCATATTTGGCACATCAATGTTTTTGGTTTCTTAGAGCATGTGTGCTATGTATATATATCCTCCAGATTTCATATCAAACAAATTTGGAAAAAAGCACAAAGGTTTTTTTGAATTTTGTTCCACTTTACGGAAAGAATACTATTTAACGCATCTGGGTAATATGTGGCCACTTCCTAATCAACTATGTGCATACTCAAGTATATTTTTATAACGGATGCAAAAAGATTTTCTAAGGCTAAATTATACCAGAGAAAAAAATAGACTACCTGTTGTCACTCATTTAAATTAATAAACTGATATTTGTGAGCTGTTGCAGAAGGTTAATGTCATCTGATTGCCTTTCAGGTTAGATACAGAAATTCACTCCGACAAAATTGTCAAAGACAGGATTAATTGCCAGCATTCCATATTAAAATTCTCTGGATTGTTACAGCATGCAATATTACCATATTAAGCACTGAAATCAGTTTCTCATTGTATACACATCCAGAATTTCAGCTGAAATCAATGGGACTTTATTGTCTTGAGTACAAAGTAATTTTGCTGAAAGCTAAGGGTTTTTTCTATAAATAATGTTTTGGTTTGTATTATTGTTGTCTCTGATTGTCCTACCCAGTCTGAGTGGTCTCTGGACCTAGTAGTAGATGAGATTGCTATATCAATAACTTCTTGCTATTTGTAACTGTAGTTTTGAAGAGGGAGAACAAAACAGCGAGTACAGTTACATTTGAACCTGTAAGTGTTTTCCTAAGAGTCTCAAGAAATTTCCGTACAGAAACGTTCAGTTACTGTCTGTGTCTGCATTTGTTTGGATGTAAGAGGTGTGTCTACTGTACTTACAGCTACCAGAACCTGTTATAAAGTACCATTGCAAAGAAATAGTCTCTGTAATGAAAGCCAGCAAGCTAAGTTTATTTTAGAGATTTTTGTGAGAAAAATTACCTGAAATAATTAAAATTACGAAGAGGAGCTTAGTTTTCTTTGTTAATCACAGAATTATAAAAGTAATTGAAAATACATACTATAGTCTGTATGTATAGTATTATGTACACACTGTTAGTATTCTAACACACTGTATTTATAATGTTCCTGTTGTTTTATCTCTGTTTCTACCTATGGTTTACTTGTAGACTGTTTTTCCATGGAGGTACAGGAGGGAATCAAAAATCTTTCAAGGTTTTCTATTGCTTCTAGGACTCTTTAAATCTCTTTGCCTCTTTCTTTGAGATTCTAGAAAAGAGAAGGAAACTTCTTCCAGCTTTACTTTCAGGGTTGGAGACCTGCCAAGATTTTTTCTTCAACAAATAAAGTCACTTGACTAATGGTAAGAATCAATGACCAATAAAGCCATTCTGCAGCAATTGTTATAAAACTCTCCCAGCATTTTCAGATAGTTAAAGCATATGAAAAAGCATATATGTATGTATATATAGAAACATTTACACAGATATGTATCTGTGTAAACTTTAAATGAAAGAAATAGCAAACTGAATTGCAAGGTTGTACCTTTGTTCCCAGTAATATATTTATCCCTGCAGTTATCTGACAAAGTATTCTAAGATGGAATCCAGATGCCTAAATGTAGGAGTCTATAGTGACTTGAGAACCAAAAACTTGTTCTGTCTGTCCTCCAAGGGGACACTTGAGATCAAGGCAGCTCTCCTGGAAGTCCTGTGTCATATATGCCAACCTTGCAGATGTGTCTGAATACAACCACTGAAATGGCACTGTAGTACTTTTTCCAGGCAACTAAGTTTAACCCTGGAGTCTGATCTTTTCCACAAAGCAGGAGGTTCAATATGCATATACTCTTAAGAAGCTTTTTGCCATTCAAATGGAAAGAAATTAATTTGGTTTCTTGATGTATTTACTTATGCTGATTTTTAAAATTTAACTTAAATTCTGTTGCTCTATGAAAAAGCTGTTTGTAAGGAAACAGTGTTGGATGAGAGAATCATTTCTTTTGGCCCTCTCTTGGCAGGCTTAACTTGGCCCCCAGTTTGTGATGTGAGTTTAAAATCCATTCAACCATGCTGTTGCATTTGTGTTCCCTCATGAAGATTCTAGGCCTCCATCTTAGCATCTTAACTTCCACTGCTGCCCAGGCAAGGCAGGAAACTGCAAAACTAGCTCAGGTGCTTGTGCACAACCTCCCTGTGTCCCATGCATGGCTGTGCAGAGTACAACATTCTTTTCCCTTCCCACCCTGTGCCAAATGCCTAAGTCACCCAGAGGAGGAGTAACCAAAAGATGCTGCTCCTGATTTGACATGGGGGAGAAAATGGGAGACCTACCTGATCATTGACAGGATACATGATCATTGACTTCCTTTCACAGCCGTGTTGGCAGCTTTCTGGTGTCAGCAAGAGCTGTGTCATTCACACATAGCAGGCAAGGTAGTAGAAGGCACAGTGTGACTGAATTTGCTTCTTGGGCAATGGTTGGTGTGTTATCCTACACACAGCACCCTCAGAAATATACACCACTGTCACAACCCCACCAGCGAGCTGCTCAGACCCAGCACAAAACCAGTTGTACTTTACTTGCAACTTCTGTTCCTTTGGCTGCTTTTGTTTTATTTTTTTCGTGGGGAAGCTCAGTTTTGCTCCTCAGTGGCTCTTTTTTCCCTTTTTCTTCCTTTTTATTTTTTTACCTTTTTCCCCTTCTTTTTTCTTTTTTTCTCCTTCATTACACAGAAAAAATAATATAAGAAACTGTATCAACTTCTGTTTTATGCTGCTTTGAACACCAGCTCCTTGTGGACACTGCATCTCGTGCTGGGATTTTATCAAGGTACAGATGAAGGTGGGGGGATTTCATCTGTCATCTCTCAGTGAGTACTTTGGAGCTCCTCAGCTGCAGTCAGAGATTTAGCCCAGGGTGCCCATAGCCAGAGATATCTCTCCTTACTGAGTTGCATTTGACAACACAGCTCAAAATTTCCCCCTGAAAGAGAGGCTTTGTTATTTCTCGAGACAGTAAAACAGTATTTATTGTGGCCGCTGCTTGGATGAGCTTGATCATAGCTTGAGGGCCTAGCTTGGAACTAAAATAAATAGTCTGTGCAGCAGGTTCCCATGGTCTGCTGGACAGTCATGTAGAAAAAGCAGAATTGCTTTGACAAGAGTTGGTGAATAGCATATGTTTAGACAGACAACCTGTTTTTAGCAATTTAAAAATACTACTAACACTGCCAAGCTGTCTTTAGAAGGTACTTACAGGGGGTTCAGGTCAATGCCAGTGGGAATAAATTTGAATTCCACATACTGAAGCTGAGTCTGGAGCGGCATCAGCTTGTTTGGCAGCATGGGTTTACCATCCAGAGCTGTGGTCTGGCCTCAGATACTGGATGAAAGAGCCTAGGAAAATCTAGGAAAGTGTATTGTGGTACTAAAAGAAGTAATAACTCAAAAACTTATGCATGAGGCAGTAAATTGGGCATTGCAGTAAATTGTATTAGGCAGGAGAAAAGAGGGTTCAATTTGAGGTTTCTCTTACCAGTTACATATGTTATGTGCAGTAATTACACACAGTTACTATGAGGTGGAGGCCTGGTTAGAAGCATACTTTTAACAGATAAGATAGAGAAGTCAGTGCTATTCTTAGGACTATTAATATGAGTTTCTATTAAAAACATGAGGAAATAATTTACAAAATAGTACTTTTTCTTAATAATAAGTTAATAAAAGATAATAGTATCTGCTGTGGTTATTCCTTTTTTTAACTTGTTAAGCACAGTTTACAGGGTAAAACAGAAGACCATTAAATTTCTCAAAAGTAATGACATACTCCAGTATCAGCTGTCTAAATTCTGCCTGGAATATATGTGTTTGCTGTTCAGTTTCAGGAAATTATAACCAAAGTCACTGGAAGGAAACAGATGAACGCCCGCTTGGGATCGGTGCCAAGCTGAATGTTATTCTAAAAAAGTACTTATGTTGTGTCAGAATATCAGGGGAAAATTTCCACCCATCCTTCCTTTTTGGTACATACAATTATAAACACATGGGGTTCTCAATTGTACAGAGCTCAAAGATAGTGAAAATAAAGTTGGGTGACTATTGGTAAGAATCAGAGTAGTAATCAGGCAGACATCCTGGTGGGAGTCTGTTGCCTGTGAACAGAGAAGGGCTGATGGGGAGCTGGTGTGGTCAGAGGCCATTTTGGGCACAGCAACCATAAAACTATAAAGTTTTCAATTCTTGGTGAAGGAAGGAAGGAGATCAACTAAATGTCTACTTTGGCCTTCCAGAGGGCAGACTTCGTCCTGCTCAGGACGCTGGTTAAGAGATTTCCTTGGGAAATAGTCTTTTATAACCAAGGGCTCCAGGAAGACTTGGATTTAAGACTGAAATCTTAAAGGCACAGAAGGAGGCAATTCTCTGTGTGTTGAAAGATGACCTACT
This sequence comes from Acropternis orthonyx, assembly GCA_035583155.1. Lineage (NCBI taxonomy): Eukaryota > Metazoa > Chordata > Aves > Passeriformes > Rhinocryptidae > Acropternis > Acropternis orthonyx. The sequence continues at coordinate 20,280,580 of JAWWEU010000091.1, forward strand.
GGAGAAGAAGACTGGCCTTGCTGAACAGGGAGTTTTGCTGGAACTCAGGGGAAAAAATAGTTCATGACCTTTGGAAGAAAGGCAGGGAACTCAAAAAGACTATAAGGATGTCATTGGGTCATGTAGAGAGAAAATTAGAAAGGAAAAACCTCAGCCAGAACACAATCTAGTGAGCCACTGCTGTAAAAGATACTAAAAGCTGATTTTATAAATTAACAAGTAAAGCAGGGCCAAGAAAGCTCTCCATCTTTTATTGCATGTGGGAGGGATCTTTGTCACCAAGGATGAGGAAAAGACTGAGGTACTGAATGCCTTCTTTGACTCCATCCTTAATGGAAAGTCTGATTATCCTCAGGGCAACCAGGCCCACGGGCTGGTAGACATGGAGAGAGAGCAGAGTAAACCTCCTGCAATCCAGAAGGAAGCAGTTAGTGACCTGCTGTACCATTTAAACGCTCCCAAATATATGGGTCTGAATGGGAGCCACTTGGGGGTATTGAGGGACCTGGTGAAAGAATTGGCCAAGTCACTCTCCATCATTTTAGGTCAGTGTTGGTTAACCAGGAGGTTAGATAATGTCATGCTCTTATATAAGAAGGCTCAGAATTAGGATCTGGGAAACTAAAGGCCTGTCAATCTGACCTCAGTGTCAGGGAAGGTTATGGAACATATTATCCTGACTGTCATCATATGGCATGTATAGCACAACCAGGGGATCAGGCCCAGTCAGCATGAGTTTAGGAAAGGCAGGTTCTGCTTCAATGACCCAGTCTCCTTTTGTGACCAGGTGACCCACCTAGTGGATGAGGGAAAGGCTGTGGCTGTGTCTACCTGTACTTCAGTAAGGCCTTTGATACTACTTCCACAGCATTTCCCTGAAGAAGCTTCAAGTTCAACCAGGCCAAGTGCCAGATCTTGCATTTGGGCCACAACAACCCCATGAAGTCCTTCAGGCTGAGGGAAGAGTGGCTGGAAAGATGCTTAGTGGAAAAGGACCTGGGCTGCTGGTCAACAGCAACTGAACATGAGCCATCAGTGTTCCCAGGTGGCCAAGAAGGCCAATGCCATCCTGACCAGGTATCCTGATTTCAGTCAGCAACCATGTGATCAGCAGGACCAGGGCATAGACTGTCCCGCTGTACTCAGCACTGCTGAAGCCACACCTCAAATCCTGTATCCAGTCTGAGTCCTTGCACTACAAGAAAGACATTGAGATGCTGGAGGTTCTCCAGAGAAGGGCAACAGAGGCTGAAGGGTAATTCCTATGAGGAGCAGCTGAAGAAACTGAGATGTTTCACCTGGAGAAAAGGAGACTCAGGGGATACCTTACTGCTATCTACAGCTACCTGAAAGAAGACTGTAGCAAGGAAGTTAGTCTCTTCTCCCAGGCAACCAGTGACAAGACAAGAAGAAATGACCTCAAACTGCACCAGGGGAGGTTTCTTCAGGAAGAATATCTTCACTGAAAGTGGTTAGACATTGGGAAAGGTTTCCCAGGGAGATGGGGCTGTCGTCATCCCTGAAAGTGTTAAAGAAATCACTGGACACAACATTTAGTGTTATGGCTGAGTTGACATGATGGTGTTCAGACAAAGGTTGAACTCAATTATTTTGGTTGTCTTTTTCAAATTTAATGATTCTATGATTTTATGATTCTGTCATTCATCAGGTTTCTTTCTTCTGCCCTACTGGCCGAGAATCTGAAAGGTTTTTCATGGATGTCTTAGAAAGTAACACAAAGTAGGTATCAGTTATGGAGATGAAAGTATGTGCAGTTTTTAAAAGCAAAATTAGTGGAAACAGAAAGCCTATGCTCACTGAAATGTCCCGGGGTTAAAAAGGCGGCATATCTAGAACACCTTTCTTAAAATCACAAAGGGTCTTTAGCATCAACTCAGACAAAGTTTGTCCAGTTGGTTTGAAAGTCTAACATTTTGATGACACGACTGTGACAAACTACAGCCATCAACTGGTGCAGTGCTTAAAGTAATTCTTATGTGGGTATATGCACCATCCAAAAAAAGCCCTTTGTAAATATGCAATAAAACAGTTTGCTTAATGCAATAAGATGCAACTGTGAATTGCATAAATGGTTATAAGATCAGATACAACAAGTAAGGCTTCTCCAGTAGATTTTTTTTTTAATGTAACTCTGTCAGTTTATGTGTATGAGCAAAGAATTTGAAGAACATATTTTTTGTTTGGAGAAACATTGTACTGCACAGACCCCAGGGAACAGTTGGCACAGTTCCCTGTACCATTGAAGTAGGGGTACAGAGTATCTGTGCTGTTTTCTGTATGCCTCCCACCTAAATGTTGACTGGAATAAGCACCAGGATAAAATTCTCACTCTATTCTCTGTTTATATGATCTATGCAAAAAATATACAAAAGGACAACAAAGACTTTATACTTCTTGAATAGTACCATAAGATGAGAGAACATAAAAAATGAAGTGTCATGTCTGGGAGTTGAGAGGGGAGAATGTTGGATGCAGGATGTTATGTTGATAGCTTATAAAAGATATTCAAAATAATAGTACAAATAAAATAGGAAAATGTCTTAGACCTAAACAAGCAGGAGCAAGCAACGCAAATTTGGATTTCAAGTATTCAAGCAAGACAACTGAGTAGCAAAGAGGGAGGGAAAGGGAAGATGAAATTCTATGGAAAAGATGTCTGTTGGGATCTGCTGATGGCAGTGTTGTGGAAAACCTAGTGTGACCAAAAGGGTGTTTTCTGGCTCTGTTTTATGTGAAGCATATCTTTCTACTTCCTCTGCAGCTACAGAAAAAGCTTCTCCGCTGCAGGACTGCTGCAATGGTATCACTGTGGGAAGAGTGTAGGAGTCTTTTTATCTATTTATACTAATTTTATGCATGCAGCATTAGTAGAGGTGGTCATGTAAAACTCAGTACTTCTAGTTATAAGTCAAGCATTTAGCTGCATCTGTAGGTATCTTGAAAAATGGAGTGAGAGGAAAGAAAACTGTTGTTGAAGAAGACTAAACCTCTGTTTTTGTAAAACTAAACTCTGAAAGGGAAAATTTACATTTAATGATTTGTCAACACAGTACGGCCAGTGTAACAGGAAAAAGAAAAAAAACATTCTTAATTACTAGATTAGCTGCATGATAATCCTTATAAATACACATTTTCATAAAGTGTTGTAGTAAATATTTATTATTCCCTAGATCCACTCTGTTTTTATAGTGGAATTGAAATTGCTCTAGTATTAATCTGGTACTATGTCCAAAGTCACTTTATAAATATCAATGACAATTTATGGAATAGTAAGTAATTTTTCACTGACTCTCAGTGTTTATACTAGCCTTGAAACCTAGCAAAACCTGCCCATTATTGAAAAATGGAAGATGTTGCTGGAGTGTGAGAAAGCATTATGACAGAAATGGACTGGGCCACCTAAAGTAGTTTACCTAGATCAAATATATGGTTGGTGTGTACTCTTCAGGCAGCAGTAGTTTGAATCAGTAGAATGTGTAATCTGTCTCCTGTTTCAAAATAATAAAGCCACAAGTCCACCAGACCTATTCAGGAGCAAACCTTACTATTACTTTAGTATAACTTTAGTGTGTGGTTCTGTTCAAGTGAACCATTTGCTGTGTTGCCATTTGTTCCCAGCACAGTGAGTTCTATTCGTATAAAGCTTGAATAATGTACTATCAAAATATTAGCTCGATATGACTCCATGCTGTCTAAGTGGCTTATTGCTGTATCTGTCTAGTGCAGCAGTATAATGAAAGTACTGATGGGGAGAGTCCTGTTTCACACAGCATTGTGCTAAGCTATTATGATGACACAGAAACTTGCTAAGACACTGTATGTATTAAAATATGAATATTTAATATTAATATACAGAATATATGAATGTTAATCTTGCCTATTGTAGTTCCTAGATACTGCCTTGGGGCATTAGGAAATAGGGTGATTCTGATTAATCCAAGACTTCTACCACATGAGCACATGTGCATTGTCCTGATAAGGTTAAAAATTACACTTTGCCATGTAAACATATTAGGAAGCTATTTTGAATTACTCCTGACTTCGAGGCTTTGATAAAAAGTTATTGACTTTTCTAATTGTGTGAAGAATAATTCTCCCTTTGTTGTCTCCATTGGAATTTATTAGCAATTTCTGGAACACTTTAAAAGTCTGTAAATGAGTTATTAATGGTCTTGCTCTATTTGTAGACAGAAGAGCCTGAGCTTTGTTTTTACACTAAAAAAAAAAAAAAAAAAAAAAAAAAAACTGAAAGAGCATGGCCTTAGATCAGACATTAGGAAGAAATTCTTTACTGTGAGGGGGTGAAATACTGGAATTGGCTGCCCACAGGGATTGTGGACCCCGCATTCCTGGAAATATTGAAGACCAGGCTGGATGGGGCTTTGAGGAGGCTGGTCTAATGGAAGGTGTCCCTGCTCATGCTGCAGGGGTTGGAACTAGATGATCTTTAAGATCCATTCACACCCAAACCATTCTAGGATTTGATGACTCTATAAACAGAACCAAACAGCTCCCTGTTATCATAGGACTGTTCTGATCTATGATCCTGGTACATGCTTAGTTATTGCTTAATCATATGAGAATTAACAAGTCTGAACAGATATGAAGAAAGAAAGCAGTTCTGAATGTCTAGCCTTTGTCAGACAGGCACTGCATAACTGCCTCATAACTTTTCTTCATGCAAGATTCTAACTTTTTCTGAAAGCGTTAAAAGAATTAAGGGCATATTCAATGAATTTCTGAAAGTGACTGAAAAATGGTACATATGACAAAAATTTTCCTGTAAAACTGCTTGAGAATTTGAGACTGAGATTAACACTGTCATCCACTATAGCTGTGTATTAGTCACAGGAGTAAAATTTCATCATTTTCACATATTTCCAAGGCAGCTTTTAACAGAGACTCTCAACATTCAGTGTTTTTCTCTGGACTCTATTCAATTGTTTAGAATTTTGAATGATTTTGATGAAGTATCCTGTGTCAGCTGAGAAATGTTTAAGATGAAATTAGTAGAAGAGTTTGGGCTGGGAAATTGCAAATACCGTATGGAAATTGTATTTGTATTACCATGAAATACGTAGTATTACGAATGAAATGCAGAGATGTCATGAAATTGGCACATGAATAGATACACAAAACAGACACATATAGGCATATCAGTTTAATATAAAATGAATTGTGTATGCATATAATTTACATAAACACAAAAGAAGTTGTTTTACCATTAATATAGACACTAACTACAGAAGATGTATAAATGCAGCTCTGGTTAATGTAATACCCTGCCAGGCATAAATGGTCACAAATGTGATTGACCTCTGGTACCAATATGGGAAAAACAGTTCAATAGTAACAATGATTTACAGGTACATAGAGAACACACTTACCTTAATGTAAGGCACCAAGAACATGGAAGTGAAATCAGCAAAACAAGATCATCAGCTAGAGTGCTCAGTGACTAAAATGAAAAACTGAACATAGCCAAGTACAAAGGAAGGCCATAGGTGTCAGGAAAAAAAAAAAAAAGAAAAAAAATCTTACATTGGCAGCAGAAGAAATATCTTAGTCAGTAAGGGAGAGCATGCCATGACCTTAAAATTTAAAAGTAAATAAAATTTGGTTAAAAGTAATGGGCATTAAATCTTCATTTTAAAGAATATGAGGGAAATGATATTGTGATACTGTGTTGAGGATTGAATGTTAATAGAGAAAATTGACTGACTTGTAAACTAATTAACAGCTAATGAATATAAACATATCTAGTAGGTAACACTGAAAAGAGAGAAACAATATAAATGATTGCAGAGAGGAGCCAGCCTTTGGAAAGTGTTACATCTGCTCATGTCATTTTATTAAATACTGAAGACAATTAAAAGAAAAAATATTATATATAGTCTTGATTGATTTTTTTAAAAAATTGTAACTTAAAAAGTATTTTATTTCTATATAGCAAAGTTCATGGAGAGATTTCCTTCATAGAAGACACATCATGATAAATAGACTTTAGGAAACCTTGAAAGTATATCAAGTAGGTATTCAGAGATTTTGTTTCATTTATTCCCAAAATTGTTGAGAGAACCAGGTAAACAATACCTCTCAGACTGATAAGTCACAGGTCTGTCAGTCCCTGTGGAAATACCAGAGAGGCCTAAGGGAGATTTAGTAGAATCTGCTGAGGAAGACAAGAATAAACTTAGAATATATCAGAAGCCTCTGTTGGAAAAAGTGATGCTGTAGTTGAGGAAGGCATTTCTTCCTTCATACTCAAAGGACACAACAATGAGTTGAAGATACAAGCTAGCAGAAACCACCACAGATGTCTTTTTTAAACTTGGTAGACAAACAGTAAATGATTGGAGTGTGTGAATGCATAAAATCCCAGAACTGTGAGGAAGGGAGAGACATGGGGGAAAAGAAAGGAGTGGTACAGAATTTTTCTGAAGAGTTTACTCAAACTACATATGTCTGTGAGGGTGGGACTCTGGAATGACTATAAACAATAGACTTCTGGTCCTGTCTTTTAAGTGAGAGATCCAAAACTCTCTGATTGGCTAGAATAGCAACCTGGCTTTAAATGTGATTTTAAATGGAATATAGACATGCCAATTTGAGGACTTTGTTTTTAATCAATCAGTGTTGAATTTATTGCAAACATTAGAAGATAGAGTCTGAAGTGCTTTGTTTAAAAACAAAATACTTGGATTTTTTACTGCAAAATTCCTATTTGGTTTCCAAATTTTATATAATTCCAGAGGTAGAATGAAAAGTCCAAACAAACTTAAGGATGCGGTAATATGAAAACTTTGTGGAGTTTACCTATCAGCTAAGTCACTGGGATTGTATCCTTATTCTTAGCTATCTAAATTGGAAGGCAGTGTAGTCTCAGCTCAATTTCAGTGGAAAAGATTTTCAGCTATGCTGCATTTCATTGCAACTGAGAAAGGCTAAAAGCAATTGGTATATGGTGATAAAGTAACTAAAAAATCCATGTTTAGGCTAGTGTTATTCTCAGGTTCAAAAGGGTGATTGTCAAACTCACCATCCTAACAGCAGTTGTTGAAACCCTCTGCAAAATTCAACAGATACTCTCTGTGTATATACATCATAAACATTCCATATGACTTTACACAGAGTTCTTTCTGAGATAGTGAAGGTAGTCTTTGAATTAATATTCAGACACAATCTGAAATTATTAATTAAACAGAATGGCACGACTGTGTGTCATACACTGAAGTGACAGTCAATTCCAGCTGAACTTAACTGAGAGACAGAGTTCAGGCAAGTGGCTTTCTGAAGCCTGACATTTCCCTGACTCATAGAAACATAGAGTAGTTTAGATTGCAATGGACCTTTAAAGGCCATCTAGTCCTACCCCTCCTCCAACCCTGCAATAAGCAGAGATACCTTCAACTAGATCAGATAGCTCAGAGTCCTGTCCAGCCTGACCTTGAATACTGGACTGGCTCTGTAATCATATAGTTATTTCCTTGAGAGTTCTGATTTCTTCCATAGTCCAGTTTTTCAGTAGGAGAAAGCTGTTAGCACAGATATAGGTGTGTTTTCTTGTTATTAAGTAATGTCTGTTTCATTATGAGTAGATCTTATGTGTAGAAAAAGGTCACTTCTGATGTATGACTGCTGAACGTTATGAAGGGTACAATCCAAAATTCCTTCTCTTATACCTGAAAAGTTAGCACTACACATTATACCTAAAAACGTTATCATTGTCTTTTACTATTTAACTCACACAGATAGCTGAGTAATGCTATTTCTTCTTCCATAAGGAAGTGTCCTGAATGTCCTCAGGCCTCTGTAAGCAACTGTGCTGCATGTGTTGTCATGTAAACTTGTGAAATAATCTGACTCATTTCAGTTTTAATGACTTAGACCTATTTTTGATGGAAAACTGAAATTTGCTAAAATGACTATCCAGAAGTGATATATTTTTCATTACTTATGCATTTCATTCTCATTTACATCCTTCATTGCCCTCCATCTACTTACTGTTCACTGTAAGTTATTTTCTCAGGTAACTGTTCTTGTGGAGTTATTTTTTTAATCTGGTTTTCATTTGTTTTGCATTGGTTTTTAATTTTTATTTACTTTTTCTCTTGGTGTGGTCAGACACTTTTAGCAAGCAGATATTCTCATGTGTGTGGCACTTCCTTCATCCTATCTTCCACATCAACTTTACTGAACCTTTTCTTGAAGTCGTACTGACAAGCTAAAGGACAAAAAGAATCCACACTACTGGTGCTAATTTTCATCTGGGTTGAATGGTGATGAGACTGAAGAGATACCATCTCGCACATTCATTATTTCTATTACAAAGACATCTTCTGCTAAATTGCACGAATAAATTTACTGGAATTGGTGTTGATTCATATGACCTATTCAGTCATAAAAAACAGTTTATTCTCCACTTGTCCTGTGTAAACCACTTTGTTGTCTAGACACTTCCTTACTTCTATTTACAAGATGTGCATTGAGAAATGTGTATGTTCTTTAAAGGTTGATGATCATCAGCTATGTTAATTAAATTTATAGTACTTATTTAAATGTGTTACATCAAACATGCAAATTGTACATAAAAAAAAAGAAAATCTGAAGAGGAAAACTGTTTTGGAGTTTAAGAAATTAGTCATTGTATCATATAAAACATGAAAAATCTTAGCGTTGTTGCTTTTGCTTAGAAATTTCTTGACAGTCATACATGTGAGGACAGAGGCTAGACTGCCAGAGAGGAATCTGACAGGATTGTGTGCCAAGCCTTGGGAGACCACAAGATGCTGATCCTGCCTCAGCACATGCCTCAAAGACTCTATTGACATTTGACAAGATTGTAACTTCTCTGTCTCCGCTGGCGAGATAAGCAGTGTCCCTTGCCCTGTATCGAAACCTGTTTGGCGACATCCTATTGTTCCCCCTTCCCCTGTGTTCATGAATAATGGATTAGCTCTAGATACCTGCTCTCCCTGTAATTAACATAAAGTAATCCCTTAGTTAGCATGATCCACCCCCCGTTTAGCATAACTCGGCCTCTTAATTATAATGACCCGCCTACTACCTCTATATACAGCATATGGTGGTTTTAATAAATGTCTTTGTTGTAACCCCGAAAAGGAGAACGTGTGTTTAGAGACCATTACATCTACAGAAACAGCAATTGCTTGATCCTTCCCTGTTTATTTGGATATATTTATTTGATCTGGCTTTACTCAGGGAATCACCATCTATGTTGCATTTTGGGAATGCTGCTTTGTGAGGATACACCTTTGTTATTAGATTCTTTGATCATAGATACTTCTATTGCAATTTACTTTCATCTTCTGGTAGGAAGCAAGTGGCAGAAATTAGGGATAGAAAAGCCACTTAAATCATTCCCATATTTCCATTTTGCCAAAATGGGATTTTTTTTTTTCTGCAGCATAAACTGGAGTCTACATTGCTTTATACAGAAACAAGCACCAGCTAATGGCATATCATGCTGATACACGAAGAGTAGC
>JAWWEU010000091.1:20290730-20307402 GCA_035583155.1 Acropternis orthonyx
AGCTAATGGCATATCTTGCTGATACACGAAGAGTAGCATCTATAAAAAGCCTGTGGGGCTGCAAGCCAGAATTGTAGGTAAGTAACAAGATCTGCACCATAAGAGCAGCCAGAAAACTGTCATATACTAATAGAGAGGAAACTCAGTGTAGACATCAGCCCTAATATTTTTTGGCTAAAACTACCTTTACCGAAGAATGTAGATTCAAGTTCATGGAAACATTAAACATGTTAGTTTTGTCAAGATACATCACCTACAGAAGGAAGCAAAAAAAAATCCTCTATGCTTTATTCCAGTCTTTACAAAATGAAATAGTATCATCTCACTTGAAAAACAAAGCTTCTTTTTATAATTCACATCTTTTAAGTAAATTTGAAATAGAAGTCTAAAAAATTAATACTTTCTACATAGTGAAGTCTTCACTTGAACACTTTTTCAGCTGCTAGTTTTAGAACTGTGATAAAGCAGGATGACCAGCTGTTCCTATAAGTCTGGCAAAAGCATGCCTTTGTAGGGGATCAGATTGCAGGAACAATGATGCGAGGTCTCTCCACTTCCTCCCAATCCCCCCAACATGGCTGATTTATTCCACAGTCTCAGCCAGCTTATAAACTGTATATGCTACACCCTACAGATTCATAACCATCCTTATCTGTTCTCTAGTAGATCTGTACAAGATACTGATAAAAACATATAAAATGATGGAGTTTTAATTAAAAAAGCTAATATCTTGCTCAAATGTGTTCTACATATTTATATGATAAATTCTAATTATTTCCTTTATTCCCCCAAATATCTACTGTTTCTCTGTGTCTAATAATATTCAAATATTTGTACCTTGTGTTATGGTCTTTCTGGTTAATCAGTAAGCAAGGCAGTCATTTTAAATTTTTTAACCTTTCCTCACAAGATAATTCTTCTGTTTGGATTATTTTTTTGGGTTTTTTTCCACTTTCTTCTTTGTTTTAATCAGTCTTATGAATACCCTAACTGATTTTAAGTTCATCTGTACCTAATAAACCTATGGAAGCTCACCATGGCAGTGATGATAATGTAGGATCATCATTGCAAGAGACATCTCTCTGATTAAACTTAGATCCAGACATAAAAATGGCAGATGAGCAGAGTTACTTTTCACCTCCATCTGCTGAAAGCAGAAGGGTGCTGCCAGTCTTTCTGTGGCTCCTAATTCAAACCTCTTGTTAACTTATATTTTCAAGACGGGGCCAGTGAGCTGAGCTTTGAAATACTTTTAATTTCCCAATTATCTACTCTCCTTTGAAGAGGATCTGGAAACTTCCCGTCCTATTCTAGCACAATAAAATATTTTTGTTTGAGAGGAATTGGCCATGTCTGTCTCTATGCTTGTTTGGAACCATAGTAAATCCTCTGTTGTTTGAGAGCTTAGTAGTCCCTTCTGCAGTAAGTATCTATAAACATTTCTGGGGATGCATATCTAAAGGAGGAAACAGAAGGTCAAACCAAAATCTGTTGAATCAACAACTTTGAAGCAAGTAAAATCTAAGTGGACTATTGAAGCTTTGATTTTGCTGCAATTAATCAGGAATACTTTTCTTCCTACCTTGGCTCTAATATTTTTCCTTTTTTTCTTGAAAAAGCTTAAAAAAGCTTGTAATAATTGCTAATGATTCCGAAGAATGTACTGAAAAAATTTTAAGATGTGATGTTTTAAACGCTGGTTTAAGTCAGAATAGTCCTCTACTCAAAAACAGAAAGAGGGGGGAGAGAGAGAAAGAGAGAGAGAAGCAAAGGGACATGTTGAAAGGATTTCTGTCATGGCTGAGCACAGGACACTTACATGGGGTTTATCACACCTTCAACTGTATATTTTATATATAGTCATGTTTGCTATTTTTAAATTTATATGTATTTTGATACAGCTAAACTGATAGAAAAATGGGTAATGGCTCTTAACTGAAATAGGGCAAGTTTACATTAGATATTAGGAAGAAATTCTTTATTGTGAGGGTGGTGAAGCATGGTAACTGGCTGACCAGAGAGGTTGTGGATATCCCATTCCTGAAGGTGTTCAAGGCCAGGCTGGACAGAACTTTGAGCAACCTGGTCTAATGGGATGTGACTCTGCCCATTGTAGGGGAGTTGGAACCAGGTGATCTTTATTTTTACTACGCTTTTTGATGCAACTTTTAAAGAACAGATATTTTCTTCCTGATGCCAATTGATGACCCAGAACACAAGTGTGATAGTTATTTTTCCATTCTGCAAATCCTTTGCTTAAGCAGGTGCCAAGACCCATGCTTCATACACTGCCAAGCAGTAGATATTGCATAACAAAAAATGTCTCTGTTTTGAGAAGCAAAACCTACAAAATAAAATTAAGTTGGAAAGACTAGCAGAGCTGAGGCCCTTGATGAAGTAATCCATGACTGATGAAATCAGGTACTTTAGCATCTCTTTCTCTACAGTGTTAGGCACTTACTGTTTTGGCATGTGCAGTGGCTGCATGAGGAAATACTTGGTGGTTAAAAGGACTGTGTGAACAAGGATCATACCATACACCATATTGTCTGGCTGTGACCTATTTAATTTGAAACTACTGTGTGTGTTGTGCCAATCTTTTGATTAAAAAAAAAAAAAAAAACCTCATGATGAATTGTTGGCTATTATCTTGAAGCTCTGTCCAAGTCTAATTGATTTCTGGACTTGATGTATATTGACAGCTGACTAAAATTCACAATAACTTACTTGTCGAGGCTCATCATCTTCCCTTCAGTTGTCCAGTATCATGACACAGTGTAGCTGATCCATCACAGGTCTGTGTTCTTCTCCCATGAGGGAGCAGTGCTGGGGAGGAGTGGCGGGGAGGAAGGGAGAGAACCAGAGAAATCTTCAGCAACCTCCCCTCAGTAAGACTGTTGTCCCAGTCACTTTCCAGCTCTTTCCAGTGACAACCTCAGCACTGTAAGGTCATACTCACAACCCAGTTAATGCTTATCAACTTACCCAGAGTAAAAAGGGACTGACAGACCAGGCTGGCTAAGACTTTTAAGGAAAAGATTTTGAAATAATTCCAGTTGAAGAGATAATCAGATTGAGATCTTCTGATTAAATGTTCTGTATAGGAGTGGAGCTTATATGGGAATGAAAGGTAAAATTAGAAGAGATATTGGCTGCAAAAAAAGGATCAGAAGGGCAGCTTCACATCTATCTGCTTATAGGTGTCTCTGAGAAATGCTCTTTGGGTTTTAAAAGAAAAGTATTCAAAAAAGGTAGAACTATACCTTGTGAATAGAGGAACTCTTCCCTTGTCTTTCAGTTCAAGGCACAAAACCCCCATAGGAAGTGCCATTTTAGGAGTGGTGTTCCTGATGGCAATTCCTACTGGCAAGTGGCAAACTCTCTTCTTGGAAGTATATCACTACCTACACCTTGTAAAGGAATCATAGCCATCAGAATACACAGCTTGTACTTTGGAATGGGTGTAAAAAGCCTACAAACTGAACACTTCTATATTCTAAAACAAGACCCTTTTGTGGGTTTAACTTCTTGGACCCTTGACTGTGAACAAGAAAAATAAATTCAGGGAACTACTATTGTTTTATTAATATTTAATACACTATTTACAATACATGGAACAGTGAATTGGTGCCACCCTGGGATCTTCCTGTTGCAGGATCATGTGCTTTTAGCTGTCATTCTGCTTTGACTAGAGGCACGTGTCACATAGCAGAGTCATCATGAAGTTCATGGCAGGGCCAACTTGCAACTACTTTGCCATTACTAAATACATGGCCAGTCCACATGAAACTGGTTGAGTTATTGCATATGCATGAGTTCCATCAGGCCTCAGATACTCTCAATTTGTCAACTAAGCACGTTACCTCACTACTTCTATGAAAAATTTAAATATTACCACTTTTCTTCTGAAAGGCTGCAAAACCTATAAGGGTCCTTCACAAATGCACAGCACCAAGAGGGATATGGCATAATAAAAAAAGCTTCACCATTGTCTTGTTTATCAAAATACAATGGCTTTCTGAGTTTAAAATATTGCATTTGTAGCATTTTGCAACATATTGATTCAGGCTGAGGACTGTATTTACAATCTCATTGAATCATTGTGTAGTTTTGGGGTTTTTTTCATATGGAACACAGATGATATATTCTCAACTATGAATAATGTTTCCAAGACAAATAGTTTCCAGAGACTGGCCATTCCAATATTACAGACTTCTGTGACTGCTACATCAGAAACATCTTCAGAAGTAGTCAACCAGGCACAGATCTAACTGCCGCAACTGAAAATATATGTAATTTAAAATGTGACACAGATGTATCCAGATCATAGACACTAGAATATTTTTCCTTAATCTTCTGGTAATTTAGCAGTCATACCCTAACATCACTGTTGGAATTAGTGAGATAAGCTCCTCAGCAGGGCAAAACACATGTAGGTTTCCTGAATTTCAATCACAGTTTCTGCAAACTAGAGCACAGAAAAGGAAAACACTTTAATTCATTCCCTGTTATCCAGACACATAGATCCAAGGGATAACAAGTGTATAGAAGGTATTGCAAAAAACAATCCTGTGTTGTCCTTCGAATGTTTCTTGTTTTTCAGCAACTGTAGGACAGAGAAATGTAAGACAGAAGAGAACTTCAAGAGGTCTTACAGCTCACATCTGTGCTCTGAGATAGGATTAGATACACAGGCTCAGGTTCTTCCCTAATCTGTTTTTGAAAACATTAAATGTGTGTTTTTACAGAGCTGCCTTAGATAGTTATATGTGGCATTAATTACCCTTATGATTATAGAGCTTTCAGTAATATCTAGCTTCAATCCTCTTTGCTATCAATTAAGCTGATTAGTAGTTGTCCTACCCTTTAATAATACAACTCTAAATATAGCATTAAACATAACCCACTTTAAAATTTCACATGATGCAAGTATCACAGACAGAACCGTTTTTCTAATGCATTTCCCAAGCTAATCAGTGATTGAGATAAAAATGATTCAGATGTATTTTGTCATATGATAGGAAGATAATTCAAGAAATAAGGCTTTGAAATATATTATCTGTGGTTTCTTTCTTCCCACCAGACAAAAATTACTTAGGTCCCTTTTTCTTGAGGAAATATAATGAACTACCTTGAATATGAATAGCTGATTTTTCTGTCCTTGTATTTGATTTTTTGAAAGAAAATAGTGTAAAGAAACTGAAGCACATTTTCATAAAACCTTCAGAAGTTATGGATAAACAGTATTAAAAGTCACCTGGAGAACAAACTAAAAAGGAAAACTGAATTTCCTCAACATGGAAGTCAAATATAACACAGGTATTAATGTAACCTATGTTCACCAAAAGACAGTATTAAAACAATGTGATAATAAACAACACTGGATTGACTGCTGACCAAGCACAGACTATTACACTGACAGCCAAATTCACCTGCTTGCAGTATTCTACATGTTTGAAGAGAAATTCTTCCACATAGGATTTGCCCTCTTGAACATATATGTGTGTAAGGATTTGGCCCTTCCAAATGAGAAAGATAAGTATGCTTTAACACTGTGCACTATTTTAGAAAAATACTAGGTGACATGGCAGCTGTTTTGCAGAACACAGCATTTTTATGCATGTAACTGTGACTTTTGGAGTAATGTGCTAGTAATGTCTTCTTGGAGAGATTTACTGGTGACATGACAGATTTACAGTTGGAAACATATGTTCCTTGTTCCTTAATAGCTGTGGAAGGGTTAGGTTTGCTGGTGAAATTTCAAAATTATATACATGCAGTGTGAAATTAGATCCGTTATTGTTAGTAATGTACATTGGTTGTGTGATGTTTGTGCTTTCTAAATACTGGGGCAATTGAAATTCAGTATCAGTTTGGAAAATTCTCCTTGAAAATGGTCTCATAAACAAAAATAAAGCTCAAATTCATTTTTCCCCCATTATTGTCTATATGAAAGCTGTTAATCTTTCATCCATCCTGAAAATAGACCAAGGTGAAGTAGTTTTTGCACCAACAACTAATTATTACTTTCTCTATTTTATCATGAAAATATAATGGCATATAAATTATACAATACTTTTATTTAAAGTAGGTAAGCAAAATTTCTTTCAAGATACATTTTTCACAAAACAAACTTAGCGATACTTAGAACATGGGTTTAAGAAAACACTTAATGGTAAAACACAGTGAATATAGTGAGCCTTGATACCTTTGTAATAGGGTGCTCTTACAAATTGTATTAGGTTGACACAGCACTCAAATATTCCAATGCTGTTTAATATCACGTTGTTTTAATAGCAAGTTTTAGTCTAACATGTGTTACATTAATATCTATATTCGGCTTCCAAGTTGAGGACATTCAGTTTTCCTTTTTAGGTTGTTCTCTGGCTGATATTTAATAAAATCTATTCAAAAGACTCTGAAAGTTTCATAAAATGCACTCTGATTTCTTTGTATTAATTTTTTACAAATTTTTACAAAAATTAAACACAAGGTTTAATACTTTCTTTCCACAAAGAGAAACTTGTAGCAGAGGGGAAAGAGGTATATTCTTATGATTACTTTTTTGAAGGTGGTTCCTCCATCTTCTTTTGTTTGGCCTAAATGCTGTCTTTTTATTATAGAGAAGAAAAGGGGGAAAAAAATAAAAGCTGAAATCTTTTCTGTAACTTTAATTTCTCCTCTGCACTGCTTTGTGGTAATAAATTCTGCACTGTAAGACAAAGCATTTGCCTAAGAAAGAAGACACAAGCAAGCCTTAACAGTATGATCTGTGTTCTCTCTAAAAAGGGAAACAAATTTAGTGCTATGTATCAGGTGGTGTTTTCTCAAGCTTCTAGGTTTGCTTGATGTTTCAGGAAAAAAAATTAGAATTAGTTCAAAACCTCTTCCATTCAAGTCCGTTCATCTAATCCAGTCTAAGATCAGTGCTGACTTAAATTATGAAACTGAAATAATAGCTAGTTGGTTACCTTGGGGAAATTTTTTTTCACTTTCAGCAAGTATTTTTAGGGGAGATTTCTCTAATGTAAAACTACCCATGAGAGGTGGCATCTTGGCACATGTCACAAGGGACCCAGCATCCATGGGCACTGGAAACCGGAGACAGATTTGGTTCAGTCATCACATGTTGTGTAGTACTGTGCCGAAACTGGTGTAGGTACTACTCCATTATCCTATTAATATTTTGCTTCTAATATGCATTCTTTATTTGCTTTTAATAACGAAGAAGCATCTATGACCAACACCATCTTAAGTTCAATATTCAGGGGACGTAGATTTAGCTTTAATGGAAGAGCACTGTGTGAAAGGAGATACGGGAATGAAGAACTAACCTGGTGACAGTATTGACAAGAACAATTTTCGAAAATGCAGCGGAGCAGAAACATGAGAGCATTAGAGAATAGTAGGTGTTGGGTGTAGAAATCTTGGTCACCACAGAACAATAACTTCAAAGAATATGTAGTTTGGTAACACTCCACACAAAAGTAGGAGACTGACTTGGTCTGTCACTGCAGTCCTTCCTGCACAGTCTATTCCTGCCCTCTCAGGGTGTATATACTACAGAGGTTATGTAAGTTTGCCCCTCTATTTTTGCACGGCAAAGAACAGTTTGTTACCTAAGGAAGTAACATAGGCTCTATTTCCAGCTGTGTATGAAGATGTGTTTTAACTCAGTAGCACTTATCATATAGATATATTCTGGGTAAGTGTCCCAGAGAAGGGGTGAGTGTAAATCCTTTCCCCTGTTCTTTATCACTTACAGAATCATGATTTCATACTTAAAGTTTAATCTTGTCTAAGAATTACGTGGTAAAACAAGCACATCATTCTACATGGCAAAAGAATTTTCAAGATGTACCAGGAAAGCACTTGAGCTTTGCTACGCCATGAGATTTATAACACTATTAGTATATTCATTTATTTTCAGCCTTGATGACTGGAAAGAGACTACCTACATTAATGACAGTCTTGGTTTGGTTTTTCTGTTTGGGGTTTTTTTTAGTTATTTGTGTTCCATAGTCCTTGTCACTGGAAGATGCATAAACTATTTTGAGCAACCCTCTTACCTTTTCTCCCAGTTTGCAATAGTTGTTCTTGTTAGGTGCCTTAGCTAAAAGCAATCTGAAGCCTGTTAGTACTAAGACCCTCATATTCGACTAGCAGGCTGATTCTGGGCTAAATCTGTATAATTTTTTTGTGCTCAAATCCAACTCTTTCAAGGAAGTGAACACAAAATACTTATGTGTATGCATACACACTTTAAAATCAAAGAGATACAAATCTGATTTAGGCACTTTAGTAGATATTTCTTTCACTCCATACTTTCTTTCTTGCCATCTCAGGTATTATTACACTAAACTACATCATTTTATTTCTTCATTAAAATGAGTTCTCAGATATAATATCAGGACTATGTAATTAATATATATCTAGTTTACATAAATATCTACGTGGAAATCCTTATGAGGTAATTATCCACAGACTGTTAGATTAAATATTTTATAAGGTATTGCAGGTGTGATTTTATTCAATATTTTATGGGATTTGGGGGGAAGGAAGGGATTGAGTGGGTTTTTTTCTGTTTATATTTCTTTGGTGTTTCATGTAGTCTTTGGTAAAAAAAAAAACCGAAACTCTTTAAACATCATTGTTATAATTTTGTCTAAAGAAAAAATCTGTTTCCCTTTCCTGAAAAGAGCAATTTTGCCATTTCTAAATAGTTATTCAACAGGATTGTCCTGAAAGTAGATTAAAGTTCACTTAGAATCTGCGTGATTGGATTAGGTAATTAATAAAAAATGGGAACTTCACAAGACTACATGGAGAAGACTGTCCCATTTTGTCATGCTTGAGGTCCACTGTTAGTGTGGTCAGCAACATCTGTTCCACATGGAGAGCAGTAGATGATTCAAAGAAAGTGAAGGCAGCAAAATATTTTGTGCATGTGAAAGGGAGCAGAATGGGTGGAACTGTCATCCCTACCAGTTCAGCCTGTATGTATCAGAGCAGAATGTTTGGAGAACCCTTTTTTAAAAACATTACTATCAGCTAATCATTAAACTTAGCTCCCATGAACCCTTTTCCACTGAAATGACCATAAACTATTGGAAATGTAGCTGCAGGGTACTCACTGCCCAACTTGCCAGTTGCCTCTGCCATCTATCTGGGATTCAACTCAATGGACACAGAAGGGTAGCTAGAAAGGAGATTAGTGTCCTGTATTTTACGTTCTCGTATAATTAACCAACAGTTCTACTTTCTGTAAATAATAGAAGTGGTCCAAAGTTAAGAAACCCACAGCCCAATCATGTTTAGGTCTAAAGTTTTGCAAATTTAGTGATGTTCCAATCTGTGGGTTTAATTTGGAGTCAGATGAAATTAACATACATTTAATAATAACTACAAAGGCTGGCTGAAGGTCTGTTTGTGTTAGTAACAGCGACCCTTTTAGTAGACCTGTTCAAGCAGTGAAATTCATTAATTACTACATACAAAATAGTATGATTAGTTATATTCAGTGACATTGCATCATTCATTATTTATGAAGCCCCTAACAACAACCAGGTGTCTACAGATTTTCTGGGTTTTGTGCTTATCTTAGCATTAAGTAGTTACTGACTGAACAAAATTCAAACCAGAGATGATATGTTGTTTCTAGAAGATGTCAAATTTGAGAGAATAAACAGCAGCATGTAATTCATTTATGTTCAAAAGTAGAGTATGATGAGAAGTTATTTTCTAAGAAAATTTACTGTATGTTTCTAAAGGACTGAAATTGTAAGACCATAATGGTTGCCTAGGATGTGGGTCACAAAACTGTAAAGTAGGCATCATATCTAGTTCAAAAAAAAAAATTCTGACAAAGATAGTAATGCATCACTTTTCTATACTGCTGCCAGGCGAGACTACAACCATTCAGATTAAATTGTTTTACACTTTCAGTTATTATTCTAAGATACTGCAAGGTAAACTTTATGAGAAATGTTAGAAATCATGGATATTCTGTCCATAGAACAAGTCCTACAGTCAAAAAAAAAAAAAAAAAAGAAGGCAGTATAGTAACAGTAAACAATAAAAGTTGTACAAGACTGAAATGTTTTAAAGAGCTGTGATACTTTGTCTCACTGCGAAGAGTTGAATGACATGGGTCTTTTGGGTTAAAGAGATTAATCTTTATTTTTATGTCTTCATATATATCGCTTAAACATCTCTAATGTATTTGTTCTCTTGATCTCTAATTGTCATATTTTAGCTACAAAACTACCATACATTTTCTGAAAAACCTTCATGTACATCTGCTTCTGCTGCTTTAATACATGCTGCCCCTATGTACTGCTTAAGGCTGATGAATTTCTATTTTTGTCTCTTTGAAAATGGTGTTCCAGTGGTATAACCCTGACAATAATTTTGACTATATGGATTCCCTTTCTCAAAATGTTCACTTTTCTTGTCCTCATAATTCTTGAAATTGAAGAGACTTTTTTAACTGTGCAGTACATGTTACCATGTCTTGGACAAGAGAAGGACACTTTTGACTGTGAACACTCATACCTGCAGACATACACATAATGCAGTCACCTTTTTCCAAGATATTTTTCAAACAGTTGATTAATTGATTCTTGTGAAGAAGGTCATGTGAGGAATTTTTTGTTGTTGTTGTTCATATTGTCCTTCTTTTTCATTAATCTGGCAGCTGCAAAATCCAGGCTGATGTGTAGGTTGGTGCTGCACGTGAGAAGCATCATCTAACATCATCTAGCTGGATCTGAGAAAAGTTAATTGAAAAGTACAGCTTTCTCTGGGCATTTTAATGGAGCATATTGGTATTTCCCATCTTCTGGAAGCCTTGATAGTCATGAAAGGTTCACTTGAGTTTTAACACTGAGAAACAGAACAGGAGAACATGCTCAAACAGTATCTTATTAAATTGATGGTGATGGTGTGTACAAATTAAGGATCCGGTTTTAGCTGAAACAGCTATAATACAGTTATATGTGCTATTATTTGGTGGATCACAAGGGAAATCCATTCCAATTGCACCTTGGCAACACCCTTAGAAATTACAGTTGCCTATGGATTCAGTGTGTGAATACCAAAATTTTATTTTGAAACTGTTTTCTAATAGCAATTGAGAGAGGAGACTACTATCTGAACATAACTTGCTAAAGAAAGCTATTGTGTATGGATAAAATCACAGACTGAGCTGGTATCTCTAAAGCCTAATTCTAATCAAAAGAGAACATCTTCAATGTTGAAAAGTTGATCTTCAGTAAAAAGGCTTGAGAACTGATTTGGTCAGAAGATATATGCACATTACACAGCATCAATATGGTGTTATTCCCTGTTTTTTTGAGAAAGAAACAAACATAATAACAATGCCAGAATGTTATAATGAAAAGACAGAGGGAAACTGCAGTTCATCTTAAGAATAAGCGGTATATGTCTTAATGGGCCATTTTGTTCAAAGTGTTGATAAGTGTAGCTAAATGTGTCTCTTAAACAGTTCCTCTGTTATCAGCCTTAGTGTCTGACATACAATTTACCTTAAATTCAATGATGTACTGGAAACTGTTTCTACTTGCTTTTATGTATAATTTGTACTCTTAGGTAAATGTCCTTTCATTTAATTGAAGTTATATATTACCCTTTATCAAAACTTATTCAACACTTTCAGAAAGAGACTTTTTTAATTGAAATTCAACTGGCGTCACTTTATATTTTATAACAGATACAGGGCAATGTCAGAATTTGGTGAAACAGTGTCTACTGTTAATCATCGTGTTGCCTTTTGATCTTTACTGAGTGAGGTCAAAACATTTACTGCATTTCATTTCAGTGAGGAGTGGACGACCAAAACTGTTTGCCTTCTGTTCAGCCAAAAATTGAATGTGGTGATGTCAGTCAGCAAGTGGATGAAGTTACACAGGTATTTACCTTCCTTTCCTGTGAGGGCATATTCATTTCTCTGTGGAATAGGAGAGCAACCTCAAAACATTCAGGATTTCTTTAGACTTCTTCGGTGTTTCAGTATCTCTAGGTAATTCTAAGATTTTATTATTTCTTTCAGATCTAACTAGTGAGAATTCTGATTTAATACCTTCCAGGCCAGACAGTTAAAAAATCCTCCATCTATTACTGCTGTAGAATTGCCTAGAAACTCTTAAGGCTTCAAAGCTAGGGCACACCAAAGAGAATTTTTTTCTTGTGTCCAACTCTCTAGTTGCTGCTAAGTCAGCTTGGGATTTAATTCAAGTTTCTGATCCACATCCCTACAGCTCTTTCTGGTTATAACTCTTTCCAGTAAAATAGGATTTGTCTTTCAGTTTAGTGGGCAGAATTAGCAGAGACAAGATGCATTCTGTTGAGAGAGCTCTTGAACATTGGATTCACTGCAGCTGGAGATCCATCTGAGCCAGTCTTGACTCCTGCAGGGAGGATAAAAGGCTCATCTTTTTGTTCTGCCTTTCCCCATCTTGGATTGCAAACTGCTCTTAGCAACAGTTCTGGACACTGCCTTGTTTTGTTCCATTTTTAAAATGAGGTGCTACACTGTAGGGACACACACTGAACTTCTATGTAGTATGAAAATGGTGACAACCATTGCTAAAAGGAATTGGAAGAGAAAAATACTTTATTAGATTTTGTTTAGTTTTGCTGTATCTGGAGACATACTTTTAACATTGGTCAAGGCATGATGCATTTCATATACCAGCAAATGTGAAGTATTGTCATATATTGTTTGTCAACAGTTAATACTTTACTTAAAACTAGACTAAGTTCTTCAAATGCAAATAAAAATCAGAGCTCCCTTTTTGACAGTTGTCCTATGGTTTGCAGTTGTTAAATGTGTGTTTGTAACTCTCTCAAGCAGAGAGGGTGCAAGGAGATTCAGCTGGTCTTTGGAAGACAGTTATGGCAGTGTTTTTCTAGTTTATCTCCTATCAGAGAATGATCAAGGTTAGAGTGGAAGCATGATGGAAAGAGAATGAAAGGGGAAAGGGGAGATTGAAACAATCAATCAAAGACAGGATGCATTCAAGCCAAGAAGTATTTAGAAGCAAAGTTACAGAGTATTAAAGAAAGTCATAGATGGAAACTAGGGAAAGGGAAAAGTTATTAGATTAAGAGAGAAGATGACGCCAATTATGCAAAAGGCCCTGGATTTTTTGTGTGTTCATGAGCCTAGATTTCTCTTGCCAGCTTTGATTGTCATCAATAAAACTGCTTCCTCACAATTACCATATGTATCTGGAAGCTAGCCACACTCCTTGTTTAACCACAGTACATGCTTTGGAAATTTCATTTAAATTTCAAAACTGTCTGTTTGAATTGAATTGGATTCTATTTAACTGTTTGCTTTTATCTAAGTCAACTTCCAGAACCCAAATAGCTGCTGAATTTTCTAACTTTTAACTTTTTCCTCTCTGCTTCTTTCTTTCTGCATTTTGGTTTTGTTATGTCACTGCCTCACACGCACACTAATAAAAGAGGGGTGAAGGGAGTCTGGAATTTTGACCTGAACTCTGTATTTAAAGTTTACTAATGATATAGCTCTGAACTATGATATGTAGCAGGGCAATGGTCCATAAAATGTTCTTTCCAGCGCTGCCTTTGGAGTCTGTTGTTCATGATTACCAAGATGTCCAAATGCATGGTTAGAACAACCTCTTTCATCTTTTTGTCTTATACTCTTTTTGGGTTTTCTTAGACACTTACGGAGGGTGGATCAAGTAGGTTGTTTACATTTTTGCAGGTCTTTACAGTAGTAGTTATCTGTTTTGCAAAAAAAAAAGGTTCATTTGCAAGCTATTTTAATACTTACTCCAAATATTTAAGAACTCTGTCAAATTTTGACTGAGTTTGTTAGCCCTTGGTCAGCAGACATTAAATCGTCTGTATGCATCTCACTGAAAGACTTTTCAGTTCATTATCTATTAATAACTGAAAAAAACAGCTGGTGCCAAAGCTACACCATATGGTAGATCTTCACTGACACAAGTCCTTATGGAAGAATTAGTTGATGATACATAGCATAAAAGACAGGCTTCAAAGGATCACCATTTGTATGGATCACACAAACTGTTCTGACCTGGCTGTTCAGTGCAAGGGCAAGGTCTTTCATTTATGCTTATCATAATGGATGACTGCAGTTTAGAGGAGTACCAGTTGAGCAGGAAACTCTGAGTAACCTCTTACCTACAGAATAACCTGAATCACATTACTCCTCTTTGGTTTTGCATAACTTAGGAATGCAGAGTAATGTAATATTTAGCTCTATTGTACTTAATTTTTTTATGTTTCTGTGGAACTTTTCTTGCTCCAAGTCTATTTTAGTATCTAACTTTTTCTGATGGTTCCATTACATTTTATCAGCTATGCTTTTACTGTTTCATCTCTCTCTGGGTGTCCTCTTCAGCTTTTTACTCTCTTTCTTTCAATTTATAGTATAAAATGAACTACAGATGCTTCAAAATTGAGTGTCTTTAAAGCACACTGAAAACATGGATGCTTTACCTGATTTTCCTTGTCTCCTTGCCTCTGAACACCTACCATCTGTAGTTCTTCCTTACCCGTTCCCTTTTTCACTATTTTTCTCAACTTAAATCTTAGAGGCAATGCTTTTGTTTTCTTTCTGTGACATGGCAGGTATCTGCCAGTCCTGTGCTTACCTCTTGCTGCCCTTGTTGTATTTGTGTGCCTATGTAGTATGAATTCAATTTGCTGGTCTTCATCATTACTTTGGTCTTTTTCCACAAAAGTCTTTACTACCACTCCTTAGTTCTCCTTCTTTGTCTTACATGATGCACTAACAGAGCTGCCCATCTCTGTACTAGCTGTCCTCTCACCCCCATTCACTACCTTTGGTTTGCCTTCAAACCAAAAGCTCAGACAATCTTTCTGATGTGTCTAGAAAAGTAAGTTGTGGTCACCTCAGGCTCACCATGGTGTAAACAGATCTCAAATTCATTTCTATTGTCTAATTTTTCTTTCTTGGTGATTATATAAAGCAATTTATCATTCAGGAACATTATTCCAAATAATTATTTCACTCTTAGAAATACCACTGAATTCTCACTTCCGTGGTGTATGTGAATGTGCAAATCTTGGACTCTTTGCAGCCCTGGATCAATTATTTCAGCTTCCTTTTCATTACTCTTCACAAACACTGTCTTTACCCAAAAATGCCAATCTTGAATGCAGCTGCAGGGGATATTTTCCTGCCCATTATTTCCTGCTTTTCTCTTTATCCAACATGGCGAGTTTGTTCTTTGGTTTCAAACTTTTCATGGGAAATAACTAGTTATCCTTCAATCATTCCTTTGCATACTTTCACTAGTGGTGAGTAGTGCCATAGAAGTAAGCAGCTTTGTGCTTTTTTTCCATTTTTTCTTAATTTTCCTCTGTAAAACTATCTTTTTATGTACTGCTTGCACTTGATAACTGTAGTCTGTGCTAGTCATTTCTGCACACTGAAACACATTATCATGGCACCTTACTCTTGTCCCTATCTTGTCTCATATTATTTGTATGAAATGCACCATTTTTAGTTTATATTGAAGCATTTTTTTTAAACTTCCTCCATGGAGACTTTTAGGTTTTTGTTGGGTTTGTTTTTTTTTTTTCCCCAAGTAGAATGATCTATATGTATTTGTACTCAGTTCCTTAACTATGAGCTGGTGTTTTGTTGCATCTTGAATAAAACTACTAGTATTTTTTGATAATACAAACTTCGGGATTTTCTTCTGAATACCCTTTTCTGGCAATTTTAAACATTCCTTTTAAAATCTAGCTTAAATAGCTTTACTATCAATACTGGTGGGGTTTTGTTGTTTTTTTTTTGGGGGGGGGGAGGGGGGGTGGTTTGTTTGGGGTTTTTGGGTTTTTGGGTTTTTTGGGGTTTGGGGGGTTTTTTGTTTGTTTTTTGGGTGGGTTTTTTTGTTTGGTTTGGTTTGGTTTGGTTTGGTTGTTGGTTGAATGGGGGGTTCTTTTGTTTTTTTGGCACTTCTCATATTTTATTTTTTTTAATATTTTCGTTCAAATTAGCACATCCACTGTTCTGGTTTTCTGCAATTCTGTCATCTAGTTATTTAGTACACTTCAGCATAAAGTATTTTCCACGTGGTAAGTTTGTCTTCTGAATAATCCACTACTCATTTTTATATTTTTGTCTAGCTGTCTGCAGTCACAAAACTTTTTATCTAACCATTTTGTCTTACAGACACATTCTTCCATGGAGTCTATAATAGCAACTTTTGTGTTGTTCTCTAAAACCAACTGTCCCTTCGAATCTTCAATATATATGGCTTCTCCATTTTTAAGTGTCAGAACAGTATTATTTCACTAAAAATACACCCATTGAAATCTGTACATTTATGATGGAACTGTATGTTTAAATATTTTGTATCAAGTGTTCTTTGAATTAAATTCAAGTCTTTTCTTATCCACACTCCAGTCTCTCAGCAACCTCTCCTTTAGGAGGCAGAGTTAACTCTATCTTCCTAATTTTTCCGTTGACTTTATTTCTCCACCTTCTAGCCTTTTTATCCTTTTAATATAACAACACTGAACATCACTGAAGAGAATTGTAAAGGTGTGCTGGTTTAAAGGTAAACCAGCAGGAGGAATGAGTCTAACTCACAATAAGTACAAGGGTACAGAGGAAAAAGTC
>JAWWEU010000091.1:20307502-20317616 GCA_035583155.1 Acropternis orthonyx
CAGAGGGTGATTCCTTTGAGGTGCAGGGTTGGTAGATGAAAGAAAAATTCCAAGATTTTAAACCCATAACAAAAGGTGGCGAATTCTCTCAGCTATATGCAGCAGTACCCCAGGCTGCAGTAGAATATCTTCATATCCTTCTATGTTCCTCCAACATCCCTTTGACAGATCCCCATAAGGGAGAAAGAATGCTCACCTAGTAGCTTCCTGCTGTTAAAAATTATATAGATTTATTTTCCATTTAATTCTCTCAATTACCCTGAGACATAAGTGTCTAAACTTTCTTCTTACCCCAAATGTTGGTCTGAAGCTAATAGCCCCTATGTTTGTTCAATCCTGTTTGTTTCCTGTGTTCTCATGAGACTACCTAGCACTTTATTTTGTTGCTTTTACTCATTTTCAACTGTCCAGTAAAATTCAGCTGAAACTCAGGTATATATTTTAATGTAAGATACAGCCTGAATGCAGTTCCACAATCCAAGATTGTACAGCAACTCAGTCGTTTTTTGCACAGCTCCACTAAGCTCTAAGAGCACTTAAAGCAGAAGAGGTCCCATTTTCTTGCACTATACTTGTATACAGTTTTACATCTTCATTTTGTTTTAGCAAAGCTTCCTCTTTGCTGTTTTACTTAGTTTTTTCCATTTTCAAAAAGTTTACAATTCAAGAGGGAAAGAGATGAAGTTTACCAGGAGTGAGGCTGCCTGTTTTCTTTATTAGGGGTACTGTGTTTTCAAATGGGAAAAGCTTTTTGGAAAAATCTTTCCAGTTTCTTACACATGATATAACAAAATTTTGACAGTAATATGAATTCAGATGCCATTAGTAAGACATTAGTGGGGTCATATAGTATGACACAGAACAATCTGAAGTACCCCATCCATCTGCAGCAGTAGCACAGGTCCTAATGGAATACACTGGCAATATTAAAATGGTGCTAGAAAATATAGGCAACTGAACTGCTCCCTTAGGATAGACACTGGTGATTTCTGTGCCCACTTTACAGAGTTTCACAGTTCAGCAAGAATATATATTTTAATGGCAAAGGTAGAGAATAGAGAGTGACTGTAAACACTGTGTTTCTTATAGATCAGATTGAAGCTGAAGGCAGGGCACCAGGGAGGGACATTTCCTGTTCTTGGGAGTAAGGAAGCCTGTTGTAGGTCAGTTTCCTCAGCTGTGAAATGTACAAGGATTCGTTTGTTCAAACTCAGTCTTCTTTTAAGGCATTTCACCACTGTTATTTTCTGTAAGGCTGTGAATGTACTTTTCATAGTTTATGTTTCACTGCATCATGGTTTAACCCCAGATGGCAACTCAGCAGCACACAGCTGCTCACTCACTCACCCCTAGCTGTATGAGGGAGAGAACTGGAAGGGTAAAAGTGTGAGAGAACTCATGGCTTGAGATACAGACAGTTTAACAGGTAGAGCAAAAGCCATGCATGCAATCAAAGCAAAACAAAGAGTTAATTCACCACTTCCCATGGGCAGACAGATGTTCACTCATCTCCAGGAAAGCCAGGCTCCATCACTCATAATGGTAGCTTGGGAAGACATCACTCCCAATAAGCCCTTCTTCCTTCCCCCAGCTTTATATGCCAAGCATGATGCCATATGGTATGGAACATCCGTGTGGTCAGTCAGGGTGAGCTGTCCCTGCTGTGTCCCCTCCCAGCCTCCCATGCACCCCCAGCCCGCTCATGAGTGTGAGGAGCAGAAAAGACCTCGGTTCTGTGCAAGCACTGCTCAGCAGTAAGGAAAACATCCCTGAAATACCAACACTGTTTTGAGTACATGTCTAAAACTAGCCCCACAGTAGTAAAGAAAATTATCTCTATCCCAGAGAAAACAGCACACAGTGTCATGAATCTTTGCAGTCCACTAAATTCTGGGAGCTTGCACAATATCTAAAATAAAACAGACATTTATTTATGGTTTGATTTGGTACTGTGAAGCAAATTAATTGTGACAAGTTCACAAATATGTATGGTGTGCAAAAGTACTCTAGAGTAAGTAACAGTGCATGTTTTGTGAGTTGGTACAGAATCACTGGTGATCACTAAATGAGATTCACAAGAATTACAGGATTATTTACATCTAGCATAAATTTGGAGAATGTTGATGGGATACCTGATTTATCTCTGATAAAAGCTTGGTGATATACAGAATACTTTGTCAGCTGCTCCTTTTATCAGACTAGTCTACTTTTGCTGAAGAGTATCCAAAAACATTACCATTTCCAGTGGAGATTTATAAGAACATAAATTACTCTCCTATTTTGAGCTAGGATACACCTCATATAGTCAAAAACAGTTCTCCACATTTCCTACTTTTTTGGAAGGAGTACTTTACTTTTTGTCATATGCCTGCATGATCAATTACCACTGAACTTTATTTCTATACCCTTTCATTTAATAATAAACTTCTCCACCCACATTAATACTACAGTTACAAAAAAAAAAAAAGAAAAAGAAATCTATCAGCCATCTTACTCCTTTATTGCAATTATTTTTATAAGGCCCTAATACTAGATGTAGAACAACAGTCATAGTATTTCCCATGGCAAGATGTAGCACAGTAGGAACCTTTTATGCCAACATGTTGTCAAAGTAGAACTCAGTGCCTTTCAGTGCAGGTGTAAGTAGAGGATTAGGACACTAATGCTAGAAGTAAACATAGGTAGAATTAATGCAGAGACAAAGCAAGGTCAAAAAATAAACCTTTCTACAAGATTAAATTACTTGAAAGTTCTTCTGTGGTAATTAAACATTAGGTTTCTCAAATTGATTACATCAGCCTCCCTCTTTTCCCTTCTCCCCTCTCTTCCCAGATGCAAGTGATAGAACATATTTTCTTCACATAAGGAAATAAAAGTATGTTAGGAGTAAGCTAAATACTGAAACATTTTATATTTCTTGTATTAGAAAGTGCCAGTTCACAGTTTCTTAAGACCTCTGATCCAGTCCCAACTGTTATACAAAATATTTTAGTTATCAAAACACAGTATCACTTACTATTCCACCTGAACATTCACTCTGATTTTTTTCAAGTTTTCTTCAAGATCTGAGAAACATGTAGTTAGGAATACATAGTCTGCAGACTTTTTATAGTTTAACAGAATTATACAAACAAGTGCTGAGCATGCCTGTATACATATTGCTGATATATAGGGAGCTGTGGTGCAATTTTCTGTGCAGAAATAATTGGTCTCGGTTCAGGGAGTAGGAAAATAAAGTTATCAGAATGAGTGCTAAAAAACTAGTTACTAGTTATTGTGGGATATTTACCACTTTGTTTCAAAATCTAGAGAACTTGAAAGGCACTTTCAGTCATTCAAGACTCATGGCAGTATTCTTGCATATGAGTGATGCAAGCAGCCAAGTAGAACGAAATCCTATTCTGCAAGTACATATTGTATCAACTTAATACCCTACTGTACACAAATTCAAGGGAATTAAAATCTTAACCTTCATAAGCAGGTTAACATCATAAAAAATAGTATATGGTGTAAGTATAACACAAGCCTGATCAATCCCCCCTTCCCTCAGTTGTTGGATGTCTACCAAGCTGTCATACTGAACTTGTATGTCTTCATGCTTCCTGGAGTTCAGAGACAGCCTGCAGATTGCCCATGTCCTGACTTTCCAGGATTCCTTTGGTTACATGGATTTATCTTTTTAGCATTGAAAGAACTAAGAACATTTGTCAGCTCCTGCAACTGACGCCAGTTTTTCATTGACTTTTCTGTTACTCAAGCACACGTTTCTCCACAACACCAGTCTTCAAAGTAATTTAGTTCAAATTTCATCCCATTAATGAATATGACAGTTGATAACATGAAGCCAAGATTTATGGAGCTCATGCCTATGCAAGAATACTACTCAGTTTTGGAATTCACTTCTGATGTTCAGATGGGTTACATTGGTGTTTTTATTGTACAATTAATCATGGAGTTGCTTTTGTATTATTCCGGCTACATCAATAATTCTGTGTCATTCAGGTTAACATGCAGTGTGTTGTGTGTGATAAGTCCGAATTATAGCTTCCTTTACCATGTAGAAATACAGAAAAAAAAACATTTATTTTATCCTCCATCAATCTTACAAATCATTTTAGAGTGGTTCATCTGCAAAACATATGGAAGAATAATCTTTTCCTTCTAGCCATTCTTCATCCTGTGCTCTCTAAATGTGTGTGGGACATACAGGTATTGAAGAGTATCTCTTTGCCTCCATGCACAGATACAGTGGACTTCCTGGTTTTTACAGTCATGTTCATTAGACTTTTCTGCCAGGGCAATAATCTGCTTCTCATCATCTGAAACCCTGCTATTATGTTTTGAAAAAGTTTGAAAGCAGATGAAGTCTGCATTTTTGCATACATGAAAGAAGTAATACTGAGTAAGTGAAATGAAAGACAGGTGCAAAAAAGAGCTGAAAAATGGATGGAGAAAATCTGAAACTGAAGTTGGAAGTTTGATTTGGGCAAGTTATTACTGAGAAGCAGAGAGTGAGGAAGAGGGACCAATATGATTCATTTTGAGGACATGTCACTTCCCAGAGAACATCGTGATGAGAAAGAGTATCCAGCTCACAGAGTAAGTACTGTCTATGTTGTATGAGTTTCCTGGGGGAAGGAGGAGCGGAATACCTTTTTTTTCTATTTACAGAAGTTGCATAGAATTTTCATCTGTATCACCATAAAATATCAAATATATTTTACAAAAATTTGTGAAAGTTTTTATAACTTAGAGAGTTGGCTAAAAAATGCCATGCTAACCACGTTGACTGAAGTGCTTTCAAAATAATTTTATATATTGTCTTGCCTTTTTTTGTATAATATATAATTTAAAAACAACACAAACAACACATCTGAAAGCAAAAATTTGTCTTTTTTAAATTTGACAAGGACCTAGCCTGAGCTAGAACAATAGCTGAAAGAAATTTTTTAGAGTTAAGATGCATTTAAAAAATCATGACTTAATAAGTTTCCTCAATTCATGCCATCTAGTTTTGGAAGAGAAAATATTCCCAAGGTTCAATCAACAATCCATGTAAAGTCAATTTAAACATTTTCATGTATATGTCTGCTAAGTAATCAAAACAGGTAAAATACTACTGTAACTTTCATGTGACAGAGACTTCTTGCAGTTCAGCTTCTTGAGATTGAAATGCATGAAAAAGATCATAAACATGGAATAGAGAAAAATGGTAATGCAAAAATGTAACATGTTTTGCAATTCTCCCTGTTGTTATGTCGCACATTACATGTTGTACCAATGGCCAACATTTATCTGGCCTTTCCTTCTTGTGCATTTCTTCTGTGTCAATGTGAAGTCAGAATACAGTTTAAATACACAGCTTGAAGCAGTAGATTTAAAGCACTTTCAATTTATTTAATCTCATGACTTGGGAGATGGAAAGATTACAAACTGTACAACAAGAGTTAATCTGCAATGTGTTTTAACAGATAATGTTTTTACCATTTTTCTTTCAATTTTTTTTAGAAAAAACACATGGTTATCTTATAGCCAAATAACTAATGTACATTAGCTAACTCAATTTAAGATCATAACAGAGACAAGGTACTAGGTTTTTTTTGTTTTTTTACTCCTATGTAAGGTGAGTTTAACATTAAAGTCTGACCTCACCTACCCTCAACACAGTCAAAAATTTCATTTCCGTTAGGATTTGACAGAAACCAGGCTAATGCATCTAGTTATCCCATTGTGGGGGGAAAAAAAAAAGGGTTTTTTTTGACAATGAAAACATAGCCTAAGTCTACACAGTAAGACAGATGGGACTAGTTGTGTGAGCGAGCAGGATTTGGTTCTGTATGGCTCTCAATCAGAGAAACCATAAGCAGAATGGAGCAAAATAGCAGGAGGTAGCTGAAAAATATGAGAGGGACATTTGGAATAGAAAGAATCAATAAAAAGTAGGTTTATACGCTAATATTAATTTTGGGAAATTTTCTGCTGGCAGATGCATCTTGCTAAGAACTGTTTATTGCAATAACAGATGTATATAATTGTACCCTGAGAAAATGGCATTGGCTAAAATCAATCCCATATGCTTTTTTGTTTTAAGGTAAAAAAAAATAAAGCTATTAAGCTCCAACCATTCTGCCAGCATTAGTTCATTTACAATGCCAAGCTGTCTCTTTTTAATCTAAAAGTTATAACCTGAAATGTTACCTGATTTAAATTTCAAATTCACAGGTCACTATAAACTTTTATAGTGGTGAACAGATGTTCACATGAGCTGTACTTAGCTATAGAGCACCTTAAAGAAAAACATACCAATGGAATGTCAAAATTAAAGCTCTATCGGAAATGCCACTGGGCTGTCTTTCAAAAATATTGGTGTTTGCTGTTAGTTTTGCTGTAACCCCGTGTTCTTGGTCCCTCTGGCTTTACATGAACCACAGACTAATACTGATTCCTTTAGAAAACTATGTTCGCTCAAAAAATTTCAAGACTCAGAGGTAAAGTAGAATCGCAACATGTATATGGCTTTGCTTTACTTATGCTCCATGTTTCTGCACATCTGCATAGACAATGCCTTGCTCAGATGTAAAAATACTTGTACCTTTTAAGATGTCACTGCTACCATGTTTGTACTTGATTAAATGTCTCAAGACAGCTAACGATGATCATAAAAATTCAACAAAAAGAAAAATGTTAATCATCAGAATCACCCTTTTGAGGGATATGTGCAGCTATTCCTTAGCTTGGGAAAGGAGAAGAAAAAAATCAGGAAAGTGTGACAGAAGTTATCAAAAAAGGTAGCTGTAAGTTTATAATTTAAATGCAAAGCCATTATCTATAAATATTTGTGTGTAAATTCTTCCCTCAAGATTGTTATAGTTGTAAGTAATTCCATAAATGACTTTAGGCTTGTAGTGGTGAGCAGCAGACCGGAATCAGGTCCTCAGAGTTTGATTCATTCACTTGACTATAGGTATCACAATTCTCAAAGCTATGAATAATTACACAGCTTGGGCTGAAGTATTATGGTTTGTTCTTACCTCTCACAGATACATACAGGCTCAGAAGGACAATTCACATCAAAGTCATTGTATACATTCTAGAACATTGTAAAACCAGTCTGATCAATAATTTTTTATGCAGATAATTACTTGGGGCCTCAGCATTCTTCATTTAAGAAGACAACACTGTTTATAGCACAGTCTGGAGCATGGATTCATGACCAACTCCGTCATACCACAGGCTGCTTTAGAGGATAGCAGGCTGTTGCTCATGTCAGCAGCATTATCAATGCTTTTCTGCCTTTGCCCTTTCATATAGGGCAGAAAAACGGCACAGGAAATATAGAGGGCTTTGTGAATAACAAAAGGAATAGAGATATTTACTCAGGCCTAGTGATGTACATGCACATTGCAGGTTGTCTGAACACTGCACTCTTGCTCCATCTGGAAGGTTTCCAAGAAGAAGCTTGGATTGTTTTTGGAACAATATTCCAGCATATGAAGGATCTTCACAATGCTCTCCTCCTAATGGATTGCATTCAAGTATTTGTGAGTGAACATTCCTCTTAAATTCTGCTCAGTTCAAATCAACATGTGCATTTGTGTGGCCACAGTCAGATGAAGGTCAGTGACCAAAGAGAGCGGGGTCACTGAAAGCAGAGTTCCAGCTCCAGTTTAGCAGTACCTATGGTGAAACTCAGAGCTCAGTACAGGTACCTCTATATTCTTGGTAAAAACTTGTTATTTCTTGACCTGTTTTTAATAGACCTGCAAACCTCTTGTTTTCATATCTAGAAATTTGCTTAATTTTGTTGTTGGAATAGAGACAGTACTCTCCCATTCTTATTACGAGACACTGACCATCACCACTTTATCTCTTTGTCTCACTGCAGCTTCCTTCCTTGCATATTTCTCTTCATTCTATTGAGCTTGCATGGGAATAAAATTTCAAATGTTATTTGATTTTAGGTGTACTAAGGACAGTTACATTGCTCTGTAGACACTGTGAAGGATTGAAAGAACAGTGTGTAAGGATGCTAACGATGGGGCATGACTCCAGTTACTTGGCTGGGATTTCGCTGTGATCTGGTTAATCCCTTAGATCATCACCTCATTTGTTACTTTTCCTGGTTTCAGCTGTGAAAGAATTCATTTTCCTCCTAATAGCTAGTTCAGTGTTGTGTTTTGGATTCAGTATGAGAATAACATTAATAACACATTGATGTTTAAGTTGTTGCTGAGCAGGTCTTACCTTAAGTCAAGGACTTTTCAGTGCCTTATGATCTGACAGTAAGGAAGTGCACTCTGGCCCCTGTCCAAAACACCAGCTTATTTGCATTAGAGCCTTTGAGCATTACAATAACTCACTTTTCCCTGTACTTCTTGATGTAGAAGAATTTTATCATACAGCCTTTGTTATCTTGTTTCTTTTTCCCTAAGTACCTTCCTGTAAACTTATGGCTCCCATTTCACTCTAGGACGAAAAGTTCTGGGGGAAAAGCCCAAGTGTATTTTCTAGCTATAAGATAAATTTATTTAACATTATCACCGAGAATTAAGAGTCTTATACTGTGTGCCTGTTCAGTAGGCTGAAACTGTGCTGGAGCTGTCATCTGTGTGATGTGCAACTTGTAGCCTGAGGAAAGGAAATGAGCAAGGGTGGATACCAGTCACTTCTCTAACTTCCTTTTCTGTGCTGCTGCATGGCTTGTTGCATAACTGAACAGCCCTGAGGGACTGGTTTCGATTACAGTAGCCTGCCATGTCCTTTTTCATGGTTATGCTGGAGATGTTTGGGACACAGCAAATCAAACCATCTGTTGAAATCACAGCTGTCTCCTTGCCTACAGCAAGCCCTGCTCTGTACGTGGCTTGTATCTCCAGGGCCACGTTGCCCACACTTGGATTAGCATGAGACTGAACTATAACAAAACATTAGACCCACTTTAGTTTAGACACAGAAGTCTTTGCTTGGATTTTAACATTCCTGCCTGCCTTTCATGCTTCTTATGTCCACCTCCTAACTGTTGAAGCATTATTTCACAGTACTAAAAGGACAGCATGTCCTGTTACACCTGGCTCAGCGCCTCTCAGACTACAACAACACATCCTGGGCAAGACAAAGCTGTTCTGATGCCATTCCAAAGGGGCCTGCAGACAGTGGTTTTGCAGTACCTTTATATGCTGCGTTTACTGGAGGACTCTTTTAGTTAGATCTGGAGCTTATTGACTGTTTTTTACATATTCCTCACACTTTTGTGTATGTTTTTTGGTTGGTTTTTTTGGGAGTGAGGTGGGGAAGACAGAGCAAAGTGTATACCTGCACCTTTTCCCAACATATCACTTGTAGAACTGCAGAGAAACTATTAATATCTAACGTTTTAACAGTAGACTGAAACCA
This sequence comes from Acropternis orthonyx, assembly GCA_035583155.1. Lineage (NCBI taxonomy): Eukaryota > Metazoa > Chordata > Aves > Passeriformes > Rhinocryptidae > Acropternis > Acropternis orthonyx. The sequence goes on from JAWWEU010000091.1 coordinate 20,316,896, forward strand.
AGTTCTCTACTCATAAAAGGCCTTAATCAACATGTCAGACATGTCAGGAATTGAGTCTGTATAGCCTTCTTTCTACAATCCTTCCCCATGCAAGGAACAGTGCTTTCTCATGCAAATAGTCACCAAAGCCTATTTGGTTTCTGAATGAGTAATGCCATTCAGGACTCACTCTGCTTCCTCTCACAGAAACCATGGCTCCTAAGCCCAGATAAACTTTTCAGTTTTCATGAGCAAAAGGCACACTTTTCAAAATATGCTATGCTGGTTCTGCAAACATTATTGCTGTAAGAAAAGATACAATTATACATGTCCATTGACACCTATTAATCTCACACCCTGCACTCTTAAAAAAAAAATAAAAAAGAAAAAGAAACATCCCGAACCAAACTCCATTGAAATGCAAAACTCTTTATACATGAGCACAGTTTTGAAAATTGATCAACTCTGGAGAAATAATCTAACTTCAATGAAGTTCATGAGAGTGATTATAAATCAGACATAAATTCTTTAAAAGAGCCTATGAATGTTTTGGAAGGTAAATTCTGGCTATTTGCTGTGCAATAAAATGGACTGTTAGCCAGATAATGAAATCATAAAACACTGACTGTATTTTTCTAGACATTTCCAGGAAAGGAAAGATAAAATCATTTTGTTTTTTTAACCAGATTTTCAAATTTTATATTTTCAATAGTTTCACTTTCAGTCAGTTGGCACAAAACCA
>JAWWEU010000091.1:20371223-20383224 GCA_035583155.1 Acropternis orthonyx
CCAGGAGATCTGTTTTGTAGTTCCTCCAGGCCAGCAGAATGTAACTTTTACCTACTCTACTGAGAAGGCCTTTAATGAACACTTTTTCTCCTCTGTGCTAACACACATATTCTCTGCACAGGTCTGAGTCATACCAAAGAACAGTAGCTGAAATAAGAATCACATAGAGTTACACTCTAGAAAAAATTTTGAGGACATCTTTACTCTTGCAGTTCTTAATACATGCTCAAAACACTCTGATCATTATCTCTGTTTTCCATCACACCCTTAGGAGAAAGGGAGCACCCAAGATTCTTAGGTGCTCATTGGCAAAAGGAGCAAAAAATGTCAGATGGTCTGCAAAAGCTTAATAAATTCTATTAGTAAATCATGCCCTTATCATGGAAATTGGTATAGGTTAGACCCTGACCTCCTATATAAGCAACAGCAGTAGGTTTTGAACAAATGGATAGAGTGAAAGGGCAGAGAGAGAGAGAGAGAGAGAAGAATTAAAGAGAAGGAGAGAGAAAGAAAGGAAGAGATGGAGAAAGAGAGATCCTGGCTCTGTCATTGATCCAGGGGATGGGGTGTCCAGTGTCCTGAGGCATACACATGCCTGGACTTCATGTGGGTACCTTTTTATAGATGTTTTCCCCACCCTGTGTATTGGTTTGTCTCTTTATATGCAACTCACTTACCATGTGCAGTCCATTCTTCTAGGCGTCTATGGAAATAGTTCAGAGGGCTCCAGGAGTCATTTGTGGTCCTGAACTCCTCTTACTGGGTCAGCCTGTGGTTGACAGTCCAGGATCACTTCTCAACTTCATTCCTGCACTTGCACTGTACTGTCTTGTGTTTGTGTCCAGCACCCAAAACAAAGACATTTGTCCTAGAAAAGTGCTGTGCTACCTCCATATGGCCCCTTCTTCAGCCACATCTTGTTCTTTCTCACAGTGTGTCATTACCAAGAATCCATGGTTGGCTCCACAGATATCTGGCTATTGATGTTTGAGACGTACATGTTAACTTAACTTCTAATCCTCTACACTGTGTGAGCAAGAATGAGTGTCACCAACTACTCAAAAAACCCCAAGTTTACTAACAGAAGGAAAATCTTTCCTTAAATAACACTTGTGGGGATGGATCTTGGTAGTTGAGGTCAATGTTTGGTTGAACTGTAGCCTTCTGCATTGGGAATGTGTGTGAAGCAACTACCTAAATGATTCTGCAGTTATGTGTACTGTTCATGCTCTCAGAATGGCAAGTGGTCTAACATCTTGTGTTGCAGGAAAGGGTAGCAAGAGGTTTATTAGACAGTTCTGCATGGAAAATATGTTCTTGTATGAACTCTTCTATCTTCCAAGGTCAGATTTAAGTTAAAATTTAAGCTGTGCAGACCCTGCTATCATAGGTGGCATCAAGCTACATTAAAAGGAGCAGCTTAAATGTTTCTTCTTTTTCAGCTGCTGTATTCTGAGGTATGGAGAGGATTGGTGATGGTCTGGTCAAAAAAGAGAGGAGTTTTGGAAAGGTCAGAGAGTATTGTGGAAGACTGAAGAAATTGTAACAGATGAGGCTTGACTTTATGAAACAATGTCCTTTTGGAATGCTTATATTCCTCCAGCTTTTCCTGTTTGCAGCACTAAGAGTAAAATATTCTATCCTGGCTGTTCACTAGTAAAGCAGCATATTAGAACTTGTAGCACTCTATTAATGTGTCAGATTGTTCTATTCAATAGAATGAGATTTCTTTCACCCAGAAAAAAAATGCATATCATCCTACATAGCACAATAATAATAGATTTTAAATTCTAATTCTGTAGGGACAGTTTAAAATCCATTTTCCTTCTTCCAGCTGTTGGGTGGGTTGGATTCTTTTCATTATTACTCTGTCTCTTATGTTTTTTACACACTCCCCCTCTTTTTCTGAAAACCTTGATTGTCTTCAGCTGTTTGTTGTTATTTGGTTTTCTGTATCACCCTTTCTCTCTCTTTTTTCTATGAGAGAGTTTTGATTTTCTTCTCTGTGTTTTCTTTTTGCTTAAACCCTTCTCTCTTTTTCCCCTCTGTTTTCATTACATATTCTTCCCCCATCATATGTTTACTATCACGCTATTATATGTTATTAACACAGAAGAAAATTATAAGACCCATTTACAGCTGCCATGTCTTATAGAGCTGTGGTGAGAGGGCCTGGATTACTACTGTCACATAGACTGCTGCCCCAGCTCTTTCCTCTACACAGCCCAGATACAAGACCTTTTCTCTGTACCCTGAAGTCTCCTCAGGAAGTCCTTGCAAAGAGGACAAATGCCAGAGATAGAGAGCATTTTGGCCACATACCTCTAACAATTTCCCCATTTGAGTAAAGGGTATTTGGAGTAGTATGTGATAAAAATTTTTCATCCTCTATTCATAACATTAAAAAAAAAACAAAATTGTGCAATCTGCAAGTATAAAGAGATAGCACAGAAAACAGCAGCAGCTTAAATGCTGTCCTGGCTTCAAACAGACACTTCCTGCCACTCTTCTAAAGTATACTGCACAGAGGACTCAAGAGGAAAGGCTATATGACTGTTGCTAGAGCCAGCAGCAGCTTACTTGTTAGCAACTGCGGACTTTAACAAAATAAGTACTTCTGCTACTCATTCTCTTTTTCCTGTTGGCAAATAACGCATATGACAAAAATTTGGCCTCAGTGCTCTGTTTCTCCTGTCATTTGTACGCATTTCATTCAATCTTTTTTAGATTCAATCTAGATTGGTGCTAGAATGAAAAGACAGTAGAAGTCCGTGTTTGATCCAAAGAGATCAAACTTTCCATTGTTCTTTGAATAAGAGTTCCTATTTGAGTACAGAGGTTTGCATAAGAATTAGTCCCCTTCCTTGTATCGTTAGCTATTTTCAGCTCAGTGTAGCAGTCTTTGATTTCTGGGTTGTAACTATGGCAATAAGATTAGATGGTATTCAGTAAAATTCATTTTACAAATTAGCATGGGAGGGTGCCCAGGACTGTGATAGCAGAGATGTAAAAACATTGTGGAATTAGAGTAAAATTGAATCAGAACTCAGAATACTCCTCAAAATAATGATACTCAAACTCATCCAGCACCATCTGGTAGTTTGTGAATGCTTTACAGTTAGCCACAATAAACATGATGGGATCAGTGGGCCTGGTGGGGGTTATATTTCTTACTCAAAGCCATTCTAAAAAGACATTTTAACCTATTTTGGGTGGACACTGAATTCTTTGATCCAGAGCTTTTTTACCAGTAGCAGTCAAATCAATTTCAATCACTTTCATTACAGTACAACTCTACAAAGCTCATTATGGTCTGAGAAGAAATAAAGAGAAGAAATAAAGAAGTCATCCTCTAGGCCTCAGGCCATGTTATAATGAGAGTAAGAATGAGCCATGGTAGATACTATTTTGAATTCTGCCTCTGCATTTCTGCTGCATGGTACAGTCCTGTCAATTCACCAGAACAGCAGACCTTAATTAGTACACACTAAAAATGGTTTCCTGAAGTTTTGAACCGTTTTCAATAAATCTTAGTATTAATCATATTTCTTTTCTACTAAGTCTCCTGTCAATACCTAGCCTTTGCTGTTCTTAATTATATATGACATCAAAGTCAGAAGGAAGGTAGGCTTAGACATGTTTATTTCCCAGAAGTTTAATAAGCACCATTTTTATTATTATTTGCCTTTGTCCCAAGAAAACAATTATCCTAATAAGAAAAGTATTAGAAAAAAAAGTCTTTTCAGAAAATATTTGACTAACTGTTTTTTTCCTTGGTATGCTATGATATGATACTTTTTTTTATATATCTGATGTTGAAGTGATAGCTTTCTTTCATTGTATATTAAGAAAATACCAAACTTCAGAAAATGAGTGGGGTTTTATTTTCTTCTTCTTCTAAATACAGTTGTTTACAGTTTTTCTTGATTGCAAGCGGATATATTGTAGAGTTCAACCCTGCAGTCTTGCACAGGAAGACAGTAGTATTACATAAAAATTCATCTCACAACACCAGTTAAGCTCAATTGATATCCTTCAGTATTACATAAGCCCCATACTAGCTCCCCATGAGGTGAGATGTCCTCACAGAACAAACATATGTTCAAATTGCATAAAAAGAGTAGGCAAAACTGAATTTTGCCTTTATGAATAATATGCAGCAGCTCTGGAGTCAGTCTGTCCTGGTTATACCACCAAATTACATTCCCAGTTTGCAAGACCATGGGTAACTGAACCTGACCCTTCAGGAGGAAGGAGAAATAACAGGTTATCTAGACCTATGCAGGACTATTATCTCTGTCAGGAAAGGTCATCTTCAAGTATTTTCTCAGCACTCAGTTCAGAGGTTGCAAAGGTCTTAGAAAGAGTACTCAGAGCCTTTCAGGATAAAGATGTTATTTCCTGTTTGACTGTTTGGGGCGTTCCCAAAGTAAATGAATATTCAACTATGTTTGCTACTTTTTTCTTCTAATATCTTTCTCTGAGGTTATTTCGTTGCAAATCCTCACTGAAAGCTAGAAAGAGGAACATTACTTCAGTAGACACATGGTGCATTATCAGAATTGTTTTGTTTTTCTTCTCTGAAAACAAAAGCTATTGGGATGGAAATCTACTTGCTCTCACTATTGGTTATCTGAATAATCATTTGCTATTCTAAATGAAAATAAATGTGTGTTTGCATACAAATAATCATAACCCATTTTCTTGTTAGTAATACAGATTACAGTCAGTGGTATAGAAACCGTCAGTTGCTCAGTGGCTCAGAAATTACTGTGACTTTTAAGATGGTCTGTTCAGCAGGATAAAACAGTTTCTAGCAGCATAGGCAAGAGCTTACAATCACAGTTTTAAACCTTCCATGCTTTTACAGCACAGGATTCAGCAGTATGCTTAGTTTGCTGTGAATTTCTGAAATAAATCACATCATGGCACAAATCATCTTATACAGGGTATGCATTAAAACCAAGGGGTAAAATGCAATATGACAGCAGAATGACAGTGCACATACCAGATTACTAAAATCTGTGTAATATGTAGTTCTCAGTGCAGAGACTTCAAATGAAGCAAAACAGTGGGGAAATTGAAATCAAATACTGTAATTGAGAGGATGACATGACATCCATCTAATTTCAGGAGCAGAAGGTGAAAAGATCAGTCAGGTAGGCCTGTAAAGGCTGCTCTCTTCACAGACAGGAAGAGTGTCAGTTGAGGACACAGTTTGCCAGGCAGTGAGGTGAGTGAGGAGGACTGGAATGAGACCTTTTAACACAGGTTAAAGTATTGTTAAACTCTTAGCATTTATCATAAAACACCAGATAGTCCTCCTAGGTTTAGCTTGTGCCATTTAGAAGAAGCACACATAGGATAGGCAGGAACCTGTTTAGGACTGGTTTTCGAGAATGACAGAAAGGAATGTCTACTGATACACTCATATGCAATGGAGATGTTTGCCTTGGATTTTAGTCCTAAATCTAATCTTGTATTCAGGTGCCAGAAGCATTGCATAAAGACATGCTATGGGTAGCACAGCTCCCTAAGTAACCATCCCTATAGCATCTGACTAATAAATATCTTTTCTTTACTTTTCCAAGCATCAAAGTGAATGCAGGCCCTCCTATTCCCCCTGTTCCAAGACAAAGAAGACACATTGACTTGTTTGTTTATCTGAGTTGAATTAGCATGAGCTGTGATGCATGTGTCACTAGTGGTGGGAAACTGTTGACAGTCCAGTCAAGAGCAGGTGAGGTAACAAAAGGTTGTTGAAAAAAACTATCCTTCCTATTGTGGGAAAAGTTGCAAATTTTGTGTATAAATAAAGAAAAAAGAAGTCCACCTTAAAATAAGAACTAGTTTTCAGTCACTAAGCAGACCTGCAGACTTGCTTGTAGCATCTCTCTCCTGTCTTAGCCAATCAAGGCAATACAGCCATGAAATGCTACAGTACAATCAGGTGTATCAACAGTCTTTGTAATTGCTGACTGTGTTTCTGCTTTTAATTTGTGAAAGCAGTAACTGTTTCATAATGCCTGCCTCTGATAGAAGGAAATGTCTCAGTGTAACCAGAACCTGTGGATAAGGTTTGCTCTCCTGTTGTCCTTCACATACTGAGAACAATGCAGAAAATGAGTCATTACTTAGCTGACAATGTAGCAGGTCAGAAGTAGCTGATATTTATCTCGATTAGGAAAGCATCACTGTAATTCTTTTTACCTGAGCAACTTAAAACCTTTTCTTTAATCTGAGAGAAACCAAGCTCTGCTGTTGTACTGAGTGAAGGATATTTTTAGTTACTGAATACTGTAGGATCAGAATTTCCACCTCTCTTTGAAACATGCTGAAGCTTTCCTGTTCTTGTGGACTAGATTTCTTTGTCTCACTGTAGCCTGTCCATCCTCCTCTTTATACAGTTCTCATGCAATGAAAGAAATAAATGGGGACTGTATGTAGGGCACAAATAATGCCCCATTCTCTGGGTAGGTAGCTAACCTGCCTATTTTCGGCTCCTTTAGGTGGATATTTAGAGGGTTATAAGGCTCTATATGTTCTTGTGTCTTTAGTTATGAGAAAAAATAACAAAAACTTCACTTGCTGAAAAACATTTATCTAAAATTGCATTTTGGATTTATGGGGAACTCAGTTGTCAAAGGTATAAAGCATTGTAAAAATGTATAGAAGAAAAGGGAAAAAAGGGAGTAATTTTGGTGGTTTAGGGTGGGTGAGGTGCAGAAACATTTATAGGAGTTTTAATCAAGTTACAAGGAAAATTATGCAATATATTCATTTGTGTAGGGTTTATATGGTGGGTATGTTGCATTGTAGTGAGTTTGTTGGTCAACAATGAAACATTCAACTAAAACAGTGAGATCTGTTGTCTTTTTTTTTTTAGACAGTTAATACAAAAAAAAAAAAAAAAAAAGATTGTTTACCTTTATCACAAAAACACAGGCTGAACAAACATTTAAATTTTTTCTGCAAAGTCATGTGCTAGTTCACCAACTAATCAGAGCTTAGTTTAGTTTAGTTTTGCTCTGCTTGTGCTTTGGTATACTAAGGGAGCAGTGTTTGATTCACAGGCGTGAAGAACAGACCTTTATGGACAAATCCATAGTAAGAACAGGAGGCTCTGCTTGGAGTCTACCTGGCATCTGCTCTAAAAATTGGAACAAACCCTTCATTGAGGATTAAAAAAATGCATGGAGGATCTTCTGAACAAGGACTTAGAGGGGGGCAACCCAAAAGAAAATGTTGTGGTGAATTCATTGCTTACTCTTTACAGCTGAGAATGCAGGCCCAAAACTGCATTTTCACCAGAATGCCCTTCAACTGCTTACTGATGGCAATACTTCTACTGCTGTCACTCATTCTCAGCTTCTCAGCGTCTCATGGTTTTTAAACATATGGGTACAGTGGCTGGCAGCAACCCAGCACTTGGAAGTCTTTGCTCCACCTGCAATTTGGGAGCCACCCATGGGTCAGAACTCAACAGAAAGTAGGACCCATCCTGAGGCCAATACCATAACTGTGCTGTCACAGATCACTTCTGTTATTACAGCAGATGCTGTAGTAGTGCCCCAATTTCCCACACAATAACAAGAACCTGTTTTCTGAATACATATTATGGTGCTGTCAATTCCTGTAGGAGATGCAGCACTTTAATGTGAAAATTTCCTCATTCAATCTTCGTTTGTTCTTTCTGAACCAGTGGAGCTGCTCTTCACTGCAGAGTGCCCCTACTGCGCCCTTTCCGGATGTAAATCACATTACTCCCAGCTAGAACTCTGTTGCCTGTTTGCTTCCCAAATCAACAGGAAGACTCACGCTTAATTTACAGGTATCTGCATTTGCTGACGTGCTATTAAGCATGTTGAGTGGCTGTTTTACTAATTGAGAATGCAATAAAATAAGAAAGAGGAAGAAAGAAGAATGAAAAAGCAAGCACAAATCAAGAAAATCCAGTCACTGACTTTCTGGAAACTTGTGGTAATTTACATGTGGTAACTCTGAAATGCCTGACTGTTTGATAGAAATTGGCTAACGGGTTCAGAGCTGCCAGTAAGCAGTGAGAGAATGCCAGGAAAGTAAAAAGGCAGTGTGGTTACATAGGTCTCGTTTCCTTGGTGAAAGCAGCAGGGAACAAAATAGCATTAAAATAAAAACTAAAAAACTAAAAAAAAAAAGTTGTCATGGAGATTTTTCCTCAGAGAACTCTGGCCCTATTCAGCTACTTTAGCAATACGGTCTGTCACTGGTCGCAAGGCCCATGTGTTGCCTAAATCCCATATAATTTTATTTGAGGGTTAAGTGCAACTTGAAAGGGATGGATTTTTATTGCTTATGCTCTCTGCTTAGACAAACATTTCATTCTAGTTGAGCAACACTTGGTAACAGGTTGAACACACAGTACGTCTCTCACTTACTACTAGAAGTAAAAACAAATTGCAGATACAGAAATTAGTTTTCATAGAGCTTGATGATATTGGGATGCCAGCTGATACTTTGATCTATTTCTAATTATCACAGCAAAGATAGGGTTTTAGGAGCAATGTGCCTTACCAGGGTGTGATAGAAACACCTGGAAAAAGTTATTAGACAGTTACCCAGAAAAGGAGGTCATTTTCTTAAAAAAAATCAACTCAAAAATAAAAACAACGAAGGAAATTGATTTTTGTAGCTACTTTATATTAGCACATATGTAATGCTGAAGAAGATCAATAATGTATTTTATTATAGGAGTTCTGATAAGAAGTATTATACTGTTTTTGAATATTACTGCTTAGACATTGTCCAAATAGAATACATTTTGGAGTTGATGAATAAAATGTAGTGTCAGCTGAAGTGAAATATAAAAATTTAAGCTTCTTAATCTCTTCTAAAGCAAACCCTGAAACAAAAAGTTCCCATTTGAAACATTTTATTTTTCTAATTTATTGAATGACTTCTGTTTAACAACATTAAAAATTCACCAATGTATTCATAAGTCATCTGAATATTGCAGAAAAAAAAATTAGCTTTCATTTGTTTGGGACACATTGTGGCCACATTTCTCTAGGCACTTTTCAGGGTGACAAGACAAATTCTTCAGAATGCATCCAATTTTCACTAGCGAAAGTCGACCAGAGCTTGTGACCCACTATCTCTATAACAATGAGCTACTTCAAGGTGATACTCCAAAGGCACATTCCTTTTTTTCCCCTCTGTGAAAATCTTAACTAAACAAAAGCCTCAAATACAGCAAAAATGAAAAAACAGAGCTGATTATAGAAGAAAAGGGCATACTGAGGTATGGCGTAACATGCCAGTTTAGATAATTAGTGCATAACAGTAGTGGACTGAATACTCAAATGTTTTCATTTACAGCTGTAAAATAGTATCTATGGACTGGTCAAACTGTCTACTAACACAGATACATTTATCTGACTATGTACCATTCTGCCTTCTTTTCTATCTACAAATATTAGTTAATTGTTTCTGTGTTTCACCCAATGCACCATATGAAAACATTCAGAACTCACCTAGACAACACTCTGAGCATCTTTATTTAAGTTTACCCTGATTTTAGAGGGCAGTTAGACCTCCAAAAGTCCCCTCTCACCTATATTAACATACAGTTCTTTGATTTTACCTTTTAAATTTTTTTTAATTTTTTTTTTAATAAAAGCCAACCAGGTTTATGTAGAAATAGAAATAACTTCTCTGTCCCATCACAGGGCTAATGATGGACAATAGTACTAGGCACATACTCCTGGAGCATGACAGGAGACTTCAGGCAGGCACATGTTTACAGGTATAAGTTCTGAAGACGGAGTGGAATGCAAGATGCATAGCTGAGAAATGATGCTTCTTCATATGCTTTTTCTCAGCACTCTGAAGAGTAATGGTGGGATGCTGATATTAGGACCTTTTCTTTGGTCATGCCAAAGCTTTCCCTGCACTGAGTCTCTATCTAACTTGCCAAGTTTATCAACTTGTCAGTTTCTACCAAACAGAAAGTTTCAGCCAGAAACAAACATTTTAAGTTCCTTCACTTTCATGGCAGCTGACATGTGGTGGGTTTTTCTAGGGAATGGGAGAGAGGGACAAAAAAACAAGTGGTTTTTGTTGTTGTTGTTTTGTTGGGGGGTTGTTGTTTGGGTTTTTTTTTTAATATATATTGGGGGATGTGTCACTTTCTGGGAATAGTTATTTTTTGGGCTGGAAATAGATTCAGCCAGTGAAACTTTTAAAAGTCAAAAAACCCTCTTAGACAGGTCTGCCAGAACCTTGAGCCACAGCCAGCGTGACCTGGCAGGAAGTCTGGGTGGCCCTGTTCTGGGAGCACCCAGAGATCCCTGAGCCTTCACTGCCCTGGCAGCAACAGGAGCTATGGGTGCATTCTGTGGCTCAGCAGTGGAAGGTGGTGCATATAGAGGGTCTTCTTACCATCATGTTCATCTGCTGCCCCACCAAACCTGTCCTGGCCCCAGTGCAGCTGCCCAGCAGGACTGCCCTTACAGGAGCGACCTTTGGCTGTTCATGGGGGTCCCACCTTACGTTGCAATCCCTGTTCTCAGATCCCAACAAGGAACTGGAGGAGAGATGACAGGTTCCTCTCCTGTGGGATAGACCAGTGACTGCTCAACTAGGTGGCTCCAGCACCCCTGAAGAAGAGACAACACAGCCTCCCCAACACTGACCTGACATCTGTGTCCAGAGGGTGCCCTGCTTTGAAAAGACTGTAATAAACGGTGCTTTCTTCATCCAGTAAACTCCTCCAAACAGCAGATACACCTCAAATCTGTTCTTTCAGAGAGTCTTTGAAGGAAAGCTGATAACCTGATCTGCTTACAGTTGGTGATCAATTTGGTGGAATAGGGGTTTGTTCTCTTATGAAAGGATCATAGTTGTACCAGCCCTTCTCACTCCCAAACACTGACAGCAGCTGGTAGGAGGCACCATACAAGGGTGAGCAGGATAAATAATATTTATGCAACTTTTTATTCTGCACAGTTGAAATTAAATATGTTTACAAGACTTTTTGCTACTTGAAGTTTTCATAGAAAGAACCTTGTTATCCCTTACCCTGCTTTGTTTGAGTCTTTTCAAAGCACATATGAAAGGTTCCCATTAGCAAGAGCAGAGATCTTGCATTTTTTTGTCTTGTGCACAGACTTGGATACTTTTTTTCAAGGTATAACTGATTATGCAATGTTGAGGAAAAGTTAAATCGCTATATAGTTATTCACAGAAAGAACGGTATTTCCTACCTATTTTTCTTGGGAAAATGAATGATGCATGAAATCATAAGAAACAGTCTCTGAGCTATGCCCTTTTCTACTCCCCTTCACTCATCTCCCTGAGGAATTTCTGATCCAGTCCAGTACAAATTCAGAATTTTAACTTTTTATGATAGAAACTGGACTTTTAATTTCTTACAACTTGCAGTTTCATCATCTCCATTAGACTATTCCCTCTTTCCAGCTGAAATTACAGACTAGTTTTAATCCAATTTTTGATCCTTTATTAGAGTAAAACATGTGTTTCTTTCAAAAGGGGTGTGACAGAAAGCACATTTTCAATTACTTTACAAGAAATACAGGTGCAATGTTCAGCCACTGCATTCATTTTATTCTTTTTGCTTTCACACCTGTTACAGAGAGGGTTCAGAGAGCACCTTAGAACCGAAACTCAAATACTGTTGTGAGCGTAACTTAAGCAATATTTTATTACAACAGGTGGCCAAGTAAGATGGAAACCCCGAGCAAGGGAGAGGTAGAACAAGGGAGAGAGAGAGAGAAACCCCAATGCCCTGTGTAAGGACCCATCCAGGTGTTACACAGACTTGTCTTACCAACTTTAGAATGCCCAATTTTCCAAAGGCAGAGGCAGCATCCTCAGAGGCTGGCCCACTGGCAGGCGTCCCCACCATGACAACATGGTCTGTTCAAGTGTAGCAAGCCTCTCCCTGAGCAAGTCACCCACCCTTTATAATTTTGCCAAAGGGGGCATCTACCTCAGTGGTTGT
>JAWWEU010000091.1:20386783-20397769 GCA_035583155.1 Acropternis orthonyx
AACTCTTTTCTATGGGGCATGCAGTCTCTTTCCAGGTTCCACGGTTGAAGAGGAGACAGAGGGTGATTCCTCTGAGGCTCAGGGTTGGTAGATGAAAGAAAAATTCCAAGATTTTAAACCCATAACACTGATCCAGGCTGCTCCAACCTTGGACAGCTGTTGTGGCATTTATCATCTTGATGTAGCATTGCACGTCCGGGCATCTGCAAGGGAGAGCACAGGAGACACATTCCCCCAACTCCAAAGCATAGACCCTGTTACTACCCATGCTTCTCAAGGACAGATCCAGAAAGAGCACAGAAAATTCACTCACTGAAGGCTGTATCCATGGGCTGTGGCATGAAAGGATGGAGTTGTTCCTCTTAGAAATGGCTATCCTCCCTATGAAGTGTCTCTGGAGCAAACATGAGCTGCTGTATCCTGAGGGTTTGTAACTTACATTCACCATGCCATTTAAAAGAGCAGATCCTCCAGTCTACTTATGAATAACAAATGCTTACCATACAGAAAGCCAGGGCCAGCCCAGGAGTTACTCACAGGATGAATATCCCTGAGTATACAATAAATCAGAGCACATAGGAAGCTGTCTTCTGACTTGTCACAAGCATGAAGGGAAGGGAGGGAGGAAGGAGCAGAAATTAAAAAATTATCTTGTGACAAATTATTTACTGAGTTCTAACAAAGGACAGATCCTCAGGTGATTGAAGTCACTCTAATACTACTGAGGTTAAGTCTCATATTTTAAGATCAAATCGAACTTGTACATCATGCAATTTTACCTCTACCAGGACATAGGGCAGGAAATTTCACTCCTTCATCCATTTCTTTATTTAAATTAATAGTAAATATTTGTCAGAACAGACATTAATAAGGTGTTGGTCTTGGAAGGCTTTTTCACCGTTTCAAAAATATTTTGTAACACTGTTACTATGGAGCAAATATATATACTATATACACATCTTTACATAAGCTTGTGTGTATTTACATTCACTATAGTCACGTGGTGAGTTCTTTAATGTTATGTTTATTTAATTAAGCTCAGGAAGGGACTTTTCAACCAATTTTCAGCTGAGGTGTACCGGTATGACTGAGTGAAATTCACATCTCCAACCATTTTTTTCAACAGAACCCTCTTAAAAACCCAGGCTAAACTGTCTCAAACGCCAGCAGTGCACAGAGTTTTCTCCAGACTGCTCTCCTTGGCAGTACCAAGGAAACACACTCTAAGTGGCGTGTGTGAACAGAATTTTAGAAATTCAGTGATGTATCTCTGAGTACAATTGAAGAATCTGCTAAGGTACCACAGAGCAATGCTCTCTGAAGAAAAAAGTCCCAAAGAAAGAAGGTCCCACATCTCCAAGTCAGCATGTCACCCAAAGTATCGGTGATATTAAGTGATGTTCAGATGTTAAATGTTCCCTGAGTCAGTACCACAGTTGCTGTAAAGAGTGAATGCAGATCTGTTGTGCTGCTTCTCTCAGCCCTGAGAAACAGCAGCTGAGATAAATAAGACAGTTAAGGCAAAAGGAGTACAGAACCAACCATCTTGAAGAGGGCAGGTTTGATATCCGAGAGGGAAGAAGTCATGTATTGGGTCCTGCTGGGATGGAGGCAACATTCCCTACAGCACCCTACAGTGCTGTGCTTTGTATTGGTACCTAGAAAGATGTTCTTAACACACCAGTGCTTTGACTACTGCTGAACAGTGCTGGCATGACACCGACCCTTGTCTCCAACATTCTGCCCCCCATGAGTAGGTGGGAGTGGGCAAAACCTTGGGAGGACGCACAACCAGTGCAACTGGTCCAAATTAACCAAAAAGATATTCTGTACCTTATGACATCTGGTCAAATGTAAAAACTAAGAGAAAGGAGGAGGAAATGGGGGTGTTCATTCTTTGCAACATTTGGTGGGAGTGTATTTCTTTGTTTTCAATAGAAGTAACAGTGACATTTGAATCACAGACAGAAACTTAGAACTTTCATATGCATGGATGATATACTCTGAATTGCCTCGTCCTTTTTTATGCTAAGTGCTCCTGTATCTGTGTGTGGTTGTTAATTTGTATATATGACAGAACAAAATATAATTAAACTATTCTATATTAACTTTCACCATTAAAAATTGCTACAGCTAACCTGTTTTCTGAGTTTTGATTAATGGTCACATCTAATTGAGTTATAACTGAGCGACAGCTGGTTATCCATGTATCAATATGTAAGTACCCAGAGTCTCAGAGAAGACTGATAGAAATCAGCCTGCTATGCCTGTCCTCAGTGACTTGTGTAACTTGAGATGATAAAATCAATCATATGCAATTAGGCATTAATTTCATTATTGAAATTCTACTGTATGGCAAAATATGTCCCTTGTGTGCAGTAACAACACATAGGGCAGATCATTTTCACTATGCAAATGTTTTTGTTGTGTGAAAATCCTGTTAAGTGTCTTAACAATTTTTAAAGAGTAATTGTTTTTAAAAAAATTCCCTGGTAAGTGGATTCTCATCCTTCATTCATGGTCCAGTGCAAGTGAAAAAATGTTACCTATCAATTTGAATAAATATTCTTCCACTGCTGCTTTTCGATGTTCAAATACATCTTCTAAATTGCTGCTTAGTTTTTTTAATGCTTATAAGATGCCTTTCTAAGAACACTGGGTTTTGTTTTGTGACACCAACCTCTCCTTAGTGACCACATAATCTGGTTTTTGTTTTCACTCATGCTCTGTTGCTCTTAGAATTCTTTCTGCTATGTCTGTATGGAGGAGACGAGAGGAGGAAGGGGGTTTTGTTCTTTTATTTTATCTTCTCTTGTGTCTGGCATGGTTCAAATTGGTCCCAATTCTGCAACTTCAACCGAAATGCCTGACACCTGCCCCACTGTCCTCAGTGATCATATTATCTGACAATTCTGGGATTTTAAATTGCAGTCCCTTGAGATAAAGATCATGTCTTTGTTCTACTGCAAACTGCCTACTACATGTATGAAAAGAGTCAGTTATCATGGTAATAAAAGTCCACCAAGAAACTTTTGCAGAACTAAAAGCTTTTGAACTTCTCAGAGTACTTTTTCACATTAATTTTAAAAATACTTTTTCTTATATTTTAAGCAAGTCTATTGTTTTCTAACTTATCCTCCAAGCCTGTAAATAACATAAAAATAAGACCTTTGGACAAGGTCTATCAGTTGTCCCTTCTTAGAGCATAAATCAGGCTTTTTAATCCACAGTGTTCAAGTGGTTTCATGAGGGCCTCACTCATTTAATTATCGGCTTCTTCAAACAAACGATACACAACAGCATAATATGAATTTGGATTTTGATCAAGGGATTTTAGTGACAATATAAGCAGCAAGAACAAAGTTGGTATGATTTTAAGTCAAATTTCTGGATATAAGTTAATAAAAACACACGTATGCATTCTAATGATCCACTATAGGTGTAGTCTATTTATACAGCTTAGAGAAAATATGAAGAAAACAAAATCAACTGATACAAATATTTACATTTGGAAAATATTGTGCAAGGTGCATCACATGCCTCCTTTCTTTTTGGTATCATGCCACTGAATTCCCCACAACAATGCTTTGAACATGTAAGGATAATTGCAAATTTGAGTAGCTTTTCTCAAGACTTTAGTTAAAACTTGGTAGTTCCTATCAGAATCACACAGAGTGGATATTTATAACATTTTAGCTCCTTCTGCATGCTTCCTTTTATACTTGAAAGCTTCACATCATCTTATTCAGCAGTCACAGAATAAATAGCTTAGAAGATCATAGCATTTAATTTTGCCCAAACAGCTTTTTGTATTTCCTTACTTTTTTGCTGTCTTTTATATGTGATATTAATAGAATTGCTACACTTCAGTTAACAATTACCAGTTAGCAGTAGTTAAGTCACTTCGTAATCCCTTTCTTTTTAGTAGTTTTGTTTATTTATTTGATTATCTGCTAGAACATCTGAAACTTCGAGGCATTTAATACTCCCAGTGACACAGATGCAGTCTCCTTCAAATAACAGAACAAACTGTGTTTCCATTGACTCAGGAGATATGGGTTAACTAAGAGCTAAACACAGAAAGGCTGCTTTGAAGTTATGTTTTCCTTCTCAGTAATGTTCTCCACAGCTTTTAGGATTTCTATCCTAAAGCACCTTCATACTATCATTTTGGGCTGACAGAAAAAAACTACAGAAAGGCATATACATTGCTTAGCTTCATAAATTATTCTGAGTTCCAGTTCCCAATGGTAAGTGGGAATATTGTACCTCCCTGAGAAGTTTAATATTTAGTATATTAGTAACGCACCCTGACCTCACAAAGATGTCATGAGAGCAAAAGAAAGACAAATAACAAGGCAGTGCCTCAGCATACAGGTGCTTTGTTTTGAATTCCAGACGGATTCACCCCTCTCCCTTAAATAGTGCCATCATTCCCCATCATACCTCTCTTTCTTTCTTCAGGACATGCAGCCATATTGAGGTCTTAAATTGGGGCCTAGCCTTATAGTGCACTGCTCAAATGAATCTCAGCATATATTACCTGTAATAAGTGCTGGCTTAATGGTTCAGGTTTTTGGATGGACTTACTATTCAATTACAGTGGAGTAACTGTTCTTCATGTCTTCAATGACACAGTAGCACAATGGTTTTCTGCTCATCCCAGGAGCTGAAGCCATGGCCTATTATGATCAGGGAAAAGTGTGAGATGGTACAGAGAGGTTGAGCTGTAGAGGCAAGTGTTGATCAGTCTAAGGTGGAAGAGAGAATGGTTCAGCACGATGGGCCAAATTTTGGGGTTGTCAGGATGGTCTTGTAGGTGAGGCATGATGAAGGCCTTCAAGAGGAATTCTGCTATCCCTCTCCGCTCTGAAAAACACAATAAAACCATATGCACTCTCACTTCCAAATTTCCTTATGAATATTATTATACTAAGCAAAAGTTCTCCAAACCACAGGAACCTGAGTGTTTTCTTCTGTTATATTTCCATGTTTTTGGTATTCTTTTTTTCCCCTCTGTTCCTCACACAGGAGCAGTCAATGCAAACATTCCCAAGGACATTTTGCTACAGTTGAGCAGAGGAAATTGCTGTCTATCCATTTGTGATCTGGGCATCAGATCACAAAATGCATAGACACTGCATGCTCTTTGTTTTACTGTAATCTGTCTTTACATCATGTGGTGTTTTTCCATTTTAAATGGCATGATGTACTCCACAATTCTGCTTAAATATTTGCCCATTCAGTAACAATATTTTTACAGGACTTTACAAGGTAGAAAGCAAAGATAAATGCTTGAGATCTTTGTCAGCTGACTGTGAAATGAATTACATTCCCTTCCCCCTCTCCAGCTGATGTACAGCATCCTGAATGGTGGTCTGACAGTGTAAACAGGGACAGAAATTTCTCATTCACTGTCTCATAGTTAGAGAGTTATTTCTCCTCTGCCTGCACCACAGTGTGCTATGGAAATGCAGAGCTCCTACAAGGGATGATGGACAGTCCTGCTGTGCATAACTAACAGGTGCCACACAGATAGATTTCACTGGACAAGCTGAATGTGTCTCCACAGAGGGTCTCCTCACAAGCTGTCATGCAGTTTCTGCTCTTTCCATCAAGACTTTATAAATCCACAGGCACATGTGTAATTTGCAGGGATGAAAAGGAAGGTGACAACAAATGACCTTTTTTATAAAACACTTCTCTCTCAAGTAAGTTCACAGGACACGGTTTCTGGTGTCATTTGCAGTGGTGAAAAGCTGGACTTCCGATATTAACCTCTCTGAAATTATAATTGGATTTACACTCATGAGACCAAAAGTCCTGTTTGCTTTCTGTAGAAATCTACATATTTATCTTTCTTGATAAAATGCAGAAAACTGGGCACAAAACTGGCAGTGTGCCTTAGCTACCAAAAAACCCCCCAAAAAAACAAAACAAAACAAAAAAACCAAACAAAACAGGAGAGAATGAAAAGAATGATGACAAGTTTAGAAAATGTTTTTTCCTCCATATTTGAGAGTCAAATGGTCCCTACTTCTCGAACTGTAAAACCATAAATAAATAAATTCCTTGGGTTTGTAGCATACAGAGATCAGGGAGGCAAAAAGGAAACAATTTTATTTCTGTTCTGTTTTACAGTCTGAGTCCTCTCTGTGTTACATGCTAAACTTTTTCTGACCTTTCCCACCATGAATTCAAAAAAATGTCTCCTCTCTGCTCAGTCTCAGATTTACTGCAGAACATCTAATGCCTAGTTTGTGCATGCACAATTAAAAAACGAAGAATTGCTGTTAGTAATCCGTGTAATACCATGTGGGTAAATTTGGGTGAGCATGAAAGCTCCAGTGAACTGTTCACCTCCACAGTAAATGTAGCAAACAATCCCCTCTAAGTTCACAGACTGAATGTTGTTTTCCCATGAAGAAAAAGTCTTTATCATTCAGCCTGAATGTGCCCATTAGGATGGCAAAGAGTGTGGGTCTAAAGAAAAAACTTCTGGCATCTGTGTGAGAGGAATTCTGCAGTCCCATGGCAGCGCAGCTCCTCTCAGCCGCAGGCACATGCTCCTAAAGACTATATCCTTTTAGCCAGTCAGGTCTCGGCTACCTGGCTCTGAAGCCAAAGAATTCGGACTTTTAAAGCCTGATGAGTTGTTTCAATTTGCATCAGTGAGCCTGAGATCAGAACCTAGTCTATTGTGGACCGTCTGTCTGAAAGACTCATTACTTTTCCCTCTCAGCTTCTAGGCAGCATCTGGACTACTGATAACAATCTGGGAGCCAGAAGCTGTGAAACACATCATGAGAACCAAGCTGAGAGTACTCGTCTGAGTAAAACAATCATTAAGGACTGTTTTTCAAACTAGGGACTCAACCATCCTACCTGTTTACTTGCATAAACACAAGCTATCAGACAGATCAGGGCTAGAAGATGGCTTTAACGCACCTTAAAGCATGAAAAGTTATTCCTCATTACAATTTAGGCCTATCTAATATAGCTGTGGATTGTCTAATTAGCCACATAAAAGTTTAATTACTGTTGAATCCTACTAAGCCACTGGCTTCAGTAAGACTTGGTGACAATGATTCCCTAAGGTTGCAAGCTGCAATTAGATAGCAGTAGGGCACACTCTGGAGAAGAGTGATTGACACCCAGCACCAAGTAACTATGTTAGTGAGCCAACAGAGAATTTAAATTTTTGCTACCAGAGATGATAAAGGTCTTGCTTCATAATCCTTCTGGATATTTTAACCATGGAGCCTTATCTGCCACAACTTATATATATAGCAGTCACTGTCAGGTTGCCTTGGTTTCAAAAGGTCTTCCAAAGTTAGGGTTTCTTAGGTGTAAAAGGACATGCTTTTGGTTTTCCAGTCTAAATGAGCAGCAGTGAAAGGGCAGAAGTGTTCCTGGAAAACTTGGTCAGAGCCGCCTTGGCCACCTCCTCTTGGGAAAGGCCCAGTGATGTCCAGAGACAAAGCACAGATGAGTGGGATGTTTGTAAAATTAAAAAGAAACTTAATTTGTAAAATTAAAAAGAAACTTAATCTAAAGCACAAAATATGGCTACTATTTTTGCTTAACTAATGCCACATTCCGCAGATGTCATCACCGAGCTACCCTGATGGACAAGAGAGTTCCCTCAAGGGCAGCACCAGGGAACTCAAAACAGATAAAAACTGGCATTGCTGCCATGAGGAAGGCTCTGTTGCCTGATCCATTTGAGGTGGTCCCGGTTTGCCTGGAGCAGAATGTGCAAGGCTGGATCAGAGTGCTACATTCAATTGGATCTGTGGAGCAATGCACAGGAGGCTGTTGAAAACTGCTGTCCCTTTCACAGGCTCACCTAGCTCAGCAGGAGATGGAATAAAGCAGGTGTCTTTTAGAAACACTGTCATCATTTGTCATCATTTGATGACTGTCCACCGAAGCCTGGATTCAGAGAATCATGAAACAGACTTGGGTCATCTGAGGCTTGAGCTTGTTACAGCTGTCTGCCTTTTACCTTTTCAATGTTGAAATTTGCCAGATGGGTGCAAGCTCACCAAGCAGGCAGCAATACAGCTTCCCTCCTAGGACCAGTTCTTGTTATACTTCACTCTACTGGCAGCCTGACGATTAAGACCACATTCATAGCATAGTAATGCCCATCACAGAGAGTTTCATATAGAAAGAAAGAAAATCCTGCTTGAATTCCTGTGTCTGATCTGCATGCTATGCCCTCCTGTAAAACAGAATTTCAAGAAACTGTAATATAAAATGTAGCAACTGCTTTTCCCTCACTTTGACCAAAACCAGCAACAATAGCAGGTGAGGAAAAGCTTGTGAGAGATAAGCATTAGCTCTTTGAACAGGTATTTTTGTGGAATAACTTTATCTTCTCTTAACTAATTATCGTTTTTAAGCACTTGGACAGACATTGCTCTGAATGATGTTGCTCAAGAGCTTGGCTCTTGAAGCATCTTGCTTTAGCTGCTGCTTGCCATTGTTTCTAAGTCTCCTGTTGTTTTTCTAAGCCTCAATGCAGGCCAATAATACATTTGTTTCATTTCTAATTCTTGCACGACAAACACGCAAAACAGAAATTCAGTTCTTACACTCAAGTAAATGAAGGGCTGGGTATAAAAAGTCAATGACTGAGGGCTGTTCTCTGTAGATTAATGTTCAGATGGACTTTGGCTGTGCATTATCATTTCTACAGAAATAAATCACTCACTTTTGGAGCTTGCTGCCTGAACCACTGAAGAGTTCCCTTGGCAAAGTAGAGGGCTGCTCCCCCAAGGGCCTGCACTGCCACTTCATGTGCATCTTGCAGAGAGAGGTCAGTATATGCAGCAGCACTGCAATTAGCCATCCTCCTTAGTCAGGAACAGTCCAGCAGGAGGTATTGTAACCCAGCAAGGACTGTATTAGTGGAACAGGGAGAAACAGGTAAATCATATGTGCTGAGGATCCCTGTGGTGTTACCTCAGGATTTCATATATTTGCAGGTTTTCATATGGTTATGCAGTTTCTTACATTTAATGTGGTAGTTAAGGGCTTCTAACCTCTGTGCCACAATCCTGAACCTATGTATAAAGGGGAAGATAGTAAAGTAGTTAAGAACATCTCGTATAGGACACTTGTACCCAGATAGCAAATAAAACATATTATAGTCAAAGTATGATACCATTTTAGCCATAGCTTAAGCAGGCCCAGAAACCTTGGAGAAGCTCCAAAAAGAAGACATAATGTGAAGAAGATGAAGATGATTAAGTACAAGGGGTCCTGAGACCTCTGACTCAGTTCCACAGAACACATGTAAGGGGGAAGATCTGGGGAGTTTCTGAGGATGACCAATTATTAGATTGGATGTAACCCTTAGATAGGATAATTAAGTAGTATTTTATAATTTGTAGAAACCCTATTTTGGCACAGGTGCATCATTATATTTTTTTTAACCTAAAAGCTTTTAATAAAGACCTATTTTCTACCTTTTTACCCCAATAATATTGTCTCAGAGCATTCTGTATTCCTAAATCCAGGCAACAGTGGGAACTGGGGAGAGGAGAGCAAGCTCTTACTCTGTGTATGCCTGCTGCTTGATGTCCTTAAAGTTTGCTACTAAATAGAACTTTCAGCTTTCTCCTGGCCTTTAGTGAGCACACTGACCTGTGGCTCTGGACCATCTATAGTCTGTCCTCACACTGGGAAGCTCCCTTCTTGTTCCTTCCATTCTGACACGTGGCAGTTACATTCACTCCCATTTCACTCAGGTTCATTGTGGGGAGGCTGGGCGGTGTTCTGGTGCTCTTCAGAGAGAGGGGAACTCTGAAGATGAAGACAGAAGCAGGAGGAGACCACAGTCTCCAGCATACCTTGTTAATACATCTTTCATTGTTTCTGTTTAGCAACTGGCACAGTAAGAACCGTGACTTTGTTCCCATGACATTTCATTATGAGAATGAGTGCAGCTTTGAACAAAATGTGTGGAAAATCACTTTAGGATTCAGTGATGAACTAACTTATTTAAAATCTGCTCTTGTTCAAGACTCAGAAACACTCTTCCTGCAAATCTGTTTGAAGATCTAGCTAAAAAGCAGACTCTGATGATAATTACACCTCTAACAATAGTAGTGGGTCAAAGAACAGACCTGTTGTATCAGTCTTGAATGCAGTTTTACTAGACCATTATTTAGCTCTGTTTTTTGTCAGTTCTTCCTTGTCACTTATCTCTCTTGTGTCTTGACCTGTAAAATGAAACACAGAACACTAGTGACATATTTTTTAAAAATGAATTAGTGAAACACTAGGCATTGTGGAAGATTTAATGGGGGAAACTTTCATAAAATGTCACTCAACACATTCAAAACTGTGTCAAACACTTTATGTACTACAGAGTCAAACAACTACAAGCCTCAGTATTCCTTATGAAAAATCAACCTCTTCTTCCTTCTTCCAAAACAGATAGAACAGTACAGATTATGTTTGAGAAAGTAGATTGCTTTAGAGGCTTGGGTTATTTCCAGCTATAAAAAGGGGAAATGTACACATGTGTAACAAGGAAAGAGTAACCAGGAAGGCTGTATTACATGAAGGTTACTTTCAGTTCACCTTTGTGTTATTGTAAACTGATTAGTTAATTTTTAGAACTTCAAAGCTTTTAAATGGTATTTGTCCTCTGGGTACCTGCATGTCTCTCAACTATTAATCTGGGACTTACAAATTTAGAGATGAGATTTTCAAAGCTGCATGAAGAATTTGAATGCCTAATTTAGTTCCTTCAAGTCCTGTTACTATTAAAAGATCTATCCTAAGTGTTTAAAGCCAGACACCCATGTTATATTAAATTCCATTATAATGGTGTCAGCAGTGCTAAGTTTATTGATTTTTGTTTTTCTTGCCATGCTGGAAGTGTTTATTTAGAAAGTTAACAATGGATTTGAGTCTGTAACTGAGGTTCTCAATATGAATGCTTTGCCCTTAATACCAGTATGTCATACA
>JAWWEU010000091.1:20422940-20436277 GCA_035583155.1 Acropternis orthonyx
AGCTGACGTCAGATGGGATGAAATATCTCACTGGTCACTTAAGTCAGCTGATACCTGTCCCTAACCACATGACCCATAGAATTGGGCCTTAGCTAAAACTAAAACCTTAATCTGAGTTTTTTGCGATTTATCAAACCCATCACACTGAATGACACTGGAGCCCTTTTTCTTTCTCAGAGGTGAGTACACTAATGGGAGAGAAAGGTGCAGGGTTCAACTTCCCAGAGTTTCTTGTCCTGACCAGCACCAGGTGACATTTGTGACCAAGCATAAGGAGAAACTTTCAAGGAGGTTGACCTCTCAGTTGTGGCAATCTCACAAGCCAGAGGGACATTAGGGGTCACAACAACTAGGCAGTTGTGTAACCTGAATTTTTATAAATTACTTTTATGAATAACAGTACTGATGGTACTTTATCATATATTTCTGCTTTTTGCCTTCACCTACCTACTCCCCAGGTCTCTCTATAACTGGTTGGAGTGCTCTCTAGTAAAGGGATAATTTTGGGGCCTTCAAACCTGAGGCATGGTCTCCTCCTTCTCCAGCCATGAGAGTGAAAGCTTGATGATACTTTTCAATGCTTTCACATGGAGGCTCTGATGTGTGTTGTCTCTGATGTGTGCTGGATCAAATTCCAACCTCTTTGTTTTCCTTGCTTTTCACCATTGCAGTTCTTTTTGACACAGATGATTGTCTACAGGGCTAGCTCCCAGGCTCAAAAGGTTTTATTACAATAGTTCTATCTTGACTAAAATAATTCACCTGGTTATCCTCCAGCCTAGAGATCCTAGATGTTCTTTAATGTATACAATAATAATATGAAAGCAACTCTCCCATTAGCCTAGCAACAACCAAATTATACCAAATATATAAAGATAAATAGCATAAACTGCTAGGCTTTGCAAAAACAAATCCTTAGGGGATAGTTAATTGGCTAAATGCTCTGAAGCTGCAGTTGAACAAAAGTAATAATCCAGTGGTTACAGACCAGGAGAAAGAAAAATTAGAAGTCCATTTAGCCAATAGTAACACAAACAATAAATACCCTGTGGGACTGAAGAGCTTTCATTGTATGATATGAAAATGCATCTTATTGTCTCTTCTTAGATTGTTCTTGGTGAGACCACTTGTCTGTCCCTTCCCCTCTCCTTTTAAGACTCCCACAAAATGAACCATTTTTATTTCACATTTA
This sequence comes from Acropternis orthonyx, assembly GCA_035583155.1. NCBI lineage: Eukaryota > Metazoa > Chordata > Aves > Passeriformes > Rhinocryptidae > Acropternis > Acropternis orthonyx. The sequence goes on from JAWWEU010000091.1 coordinate 20,424,133, forward strand.
CTAACTCGTTTCATTTCTGGAAGAAAAGACAGCTCTGTCAGTTGTAATGTCTCTTCAATACTAAACAACAAGCAAGAATCTGGAAAATATACATTATGCAACTAGTTGACTGTTTATAATATTTCAAAAGTTACTTCCCTTCTGAGTTTGCTAAAGAAATACAAGAGGTTGTTAAAACCAGAAAGAAATCATATTCTATCACTGAGAAGAGTAATGAAAAGATGCCAGTAGTAAATTTCAGCTCTCAGCTACTATAACCATAAGTGGGTGAAGAGTGAATCTTTTGTAATTGCAAAGAACTTGGTTAAGACTTTTTTTCTTAACCTTTTCAGCATGAGGATATAAAGCATGCTCTTCCTTGTAGCAACCCTTCAATTCAGTCCTTCAGCAAGACTTTTAAAGACAGCTATGTGAAATGCTAGGCTTTCATCTTGCAGGAGTTGGTAGGCTTTTTTTTTAGTGTTTGTAGGACATTCATAGGAGTCTCAAATCTCATGGCTAAGCACTGGTAAAGCAACTGCTCTTTGGCTAGCTTTGGCATCAGATTTATTAAACCAGAAGCAGGGTCCAATTTACCCAAAACCTGCAGTTTCTCTGAGTTTTCTCTCTGCCAAGCCCTCTGCTAAACTCAGAACTCAAGGCAGACTGAAGGCTTCTTGCAGCCCTGGGGAGCTCTTAGATGGTAGATAGAGGAGGGAACCCAGCCCCCCTCCTCTCTCTCCCAGCCAAAGTGACAGGATTGGATGCAGATGCACTGCACCACCTTCCAAGTTCCTTGGGAGTCAGCAAGATAAAATTAAAGGTCAGCACAATGCAGATGTGAAGTAAGGTCTCTCTGTACTTTTTGGGCTGGTCTGATGGTCACCAGGCAGAAGAAAAGTGGAGTGAACTCAAGCTTCACCGGCTGAATAAATAGGTCCCTGCAGGACAGCAGTCTGAAAGGTGGTTCAGTCACAAACTCTTTAGCAAATTCCATTTCTGTAATACCAAAAAACTTACGTATGATCAAAGTACTCTTAAAACCCTGGGCCAAATTCTGACTCAGTTTTACAGAACATGTCCAGAAAAATGTCTTAAAACAGTAGAGTTGCTGCTGCTTAGTATCAGTGTCAATTTGGCCCAATGTAATTTGGCTAAACTTGATGAAATTATGGCAAAATATGTAAATGAGGAATTATTTTAGTGTCTTAGTTTGCCTTTTCAGAGGTTTGCCATTCCCTTTTTGGCTCCTGCTTCCCATTTAATTATGTCAGGCTCTAAAATGCATCTTCAATGACAAGCCAAGATTTTGAGTAATTGCAATGAAGGGAGGATTTCTTGTTCCGACACACACATTAGCTAATTTTCCTTGGGTTCTGATACTAACTATCAGATTCCACCACCCCACCCCCGTCTCTGGGCTGGGCTGGGTTTTTTTCCCTTGTTTTCCAATTGCAAAGCAGACATCTGGCAGCTCTCTGGTGGCAATAGCTGATACACTCACTCTGCTTACTGCACTTTACCATTTCTCTGTGGGAGGTAGAATAAGAGGCAAAAGAAGCTGTGGTTTCAGATTCAAGCCCTTATTTTTATCCTATGTAATTCCATAGGGGGATGTTTTCTTCCTCCTACCACCCTCAGGCTTGTGCTATTATCTCTGAAAGACTAAACTAGCCAACAAGGCTTCCCCTGACTTTAAAATCCCGGAAATTATTTCTAATTTCTCCTTTTGTAAAAACCATTTGTTTCTTCTCCTAAACCTCAGATGAACTCCTCCTTCTTCAGCAGCCCCAGAGGCAAGGGGTACCTGAACTGGGGCAGGGAATTCTCAGTTCATCACTGCCAGCTGCCCTGCCTGATGCTTGCTGCCTTGGAGATCACAGCAATAGGAGAAGTGATGTGAAGAGCACCTGCCATGCTGTTTTCCTGTCCCCAAAGGACATACTGACATGTGGGAAGGGGGGGAGAGAAGGGTAGCAGTGCATGACTTTATCTGCCATAATTTGCCCTGTTTGTCCCTTGAGTTCTTGAAGGGGAATATAATGGAGCCCTCCATGACCTCAAGCTTTCACCTTAATATTTAATAATGATTTAGATTACTGTGATGTTGATTAAGACTGAGTAAATATATAGTACACGTAAATTATTTCAGTCTAAATCAACAGCCACATTTTTTTCCCAGTAATGATCATCATTAGCCTGGAATGTTTCTCGTGCTTATAATTTTTTAATAGATTGAAATTATTTTTATTGTGAAACAATTCCCACATGTCCCTGTGTAATTCTGAATATTAATTCATTCCTATTCCTTTATCTGTGACAATCCTGCCTGAAGTCATTTAGGCTCACAAGAGAATTATCAGATTTTATCCTTATGCAAACTATAGAGTCTGCTATTCTTTTGATACTAATATGCATTTCAGCTTCAAAAGTGATGCTGACACAACATAATTGTCAAGACATTTCAAGTGGTCTGTGTAAGGGCCTAACTTCATGTGAGACTTTCTTTGTCCTCCATCACTATATACATGTCTGATAGTCTAGAAAATGTTTTGATAGTTGGTTCCATCTGTGCAAGCTTGTACATATAATCAATGAATATCATTATCATGTTTGCATTCTACCATGTTTACCTTACTGTCTTTATTCCAGCTCAGTTACATTGCAAGAAACTGCTCTCTGATATTTAAGAAAACTGGAAAATACTGAATGTTGATATTAAGAAAACTTGTCTCTGCAACAATAACAACTATGATGTGTCAGCCTCAGAGATCTTCAAGTCATTTTCTGAATAATGCTGATAATTCAATCTCAAAACTGCATTTTTCAATTTCTAAACATGCCATCATAATGTTTGGATTTGTCATATGAATATGTATTATAAAGCTTTAGTACCTCAGAATGTTTGAATGTATAAATATGAAAAAAAAAAAAGAAAAAAAACAGAAAAAAGTTAAAATGCTTTAAAAATAGGCTCAAGTGATTGAAAATTCAGGCTAGCAATTTCTGCTTTGTATACTGGGAATTCACAGTAGCAGTGAGCCCAGGATGTTGAAGATGTGCCATTACTTTCTACCCATGTAATCTCAGTTTGAAGCTGTCAGTAGATCTTAATGTGCTGCCATTATTAAAGGATCCACCTAAAATACATAGAACAGGCTTGGTGAGTAGACACACAAGAAAACCCAAAAACCTGCAGCCCACAGTTCTGGCTTCACTGCAAGTGGCAGTAATAATCTTCTCTGTTTCCTTTAAGTTTGATTACAGGGCAGGACAGGGAGGGCTTGCAAAGAAGGCTTTGAGCAGAAAACAACACGAGATAGAGTGAGACAGTGTTAAAACAATACTTTTGTGGAAGTGTCTTTTGTGTTAAGGGCATTTATGTTTCAGTTTAACACAGGTTAACATAACATTCCAGCTAGAGAAGGAAGATTCATATTCTGCAGCAGCAGAATTGGTCTGATGCTGATAACAGCCTAAGGGCAGGCTTCTACCAGCATGGCAGTTTATTTATCCAAATCCCTGGTCCATTAGGACCACTCTAAGTTTCAAAGGCCAGTAGTGCTACAACGGCTGCTCATTTATCCTGTTCATTGCTGCAAATCTCGGTAAGGAGGTCCTTTCTCAGTGTGTTGCATGTGGGCAGATTACCTCTTCTGCCTGCACAGAGTAGGCAAGATTACACTTGACCTGTCTGGTGGGTCACTCCCAGCACACAGATGGAGTTTAACCAAATCTATCATCACAGATGGATGGTGTACACTAGCAGTGATCTATTTGACAGACTATGGTACTGCTTTATTTTATGGCTTCCTATATTATGGTGCTTAAACTCTGACGCATGTTAAGTGCTGCTGTCAGTCAACTCAGTGTGTGCAGCCTCAGCAGGTCGCACTAATCTTGAGGGACTGGTGTTAGCTCACTTTAAGAGTTTCAGTTGATTTAAAATTGCTTTGATGACTTATATATTTACAGAAAAAATTAGGAGGAAAATTATTTGTCTCTCAATATAAGCCTGGGCACCAAATGAGCTGTCCTTATCCTCACCAAAAGTATAGGTTGGAGTCATAGCATCCTCGTACAGCATCTGTTGTGCATCCCAGACCCAGAGCTGTAAGTTCATAAAAGCCAGGAGGGAAAAGTCAGTAAAGTCATTTTAAAGGTGACTTCCATTCTAATTATTTTTTTCCAGTACTGCTTTTTAAATGGATCAGTTCTGTTTGCTGGAAGTTCTGTCCCACTCAACTTTTTTGAAAGTGATCAACTATGTGCTTTAGAGTCAGTCTGACTTGGTTTTTGCTTGTACAGAAGGTAATAACACACTGAGTATTGGCTAAGTGGGAAAAAAAAAAAAAGAGAGACTCAGCAAGAGAGTTGTAAGCCCTCATATTTTACCTCACATTTGGGACAGACTAAGTGAATGTATGATTGGTTACTATGGCTCTGCTGATGTGCACTAACTCATTGAGCTGCAGCAACCTTAGCATCTGTCTGAGCCCTGAGGGTTTCTCTACACACAGAAGTTGTTGTTCTTAACCGTAGCATTAAAGTGCAACATTGTCCTCAAGGACAGATACAGTCAGTTTGATATAGAAGTATGTAAAATCATGGAATTTGGTCTTGTAAGAGAATAGCAGTAAACTAGAGAGAATAGCAGTAAGCTAAAGGTACATTAAGTACCTTTATTCCTTACTATAACACAATCTATAGGAGAATATGCCACCATATCACTACTACATGCAATTAAACCAGCAAAAATACTATGCAGAAACCAGACTTGAGATAATACAGTACCATCACTGTTGTTAAAATTATAACTGAACACATTTCAAATCCTTTCACTTCTGCAGTGTCCGCCATTCAGCAGGGGAAAAAAAATTCTCCCAGACTGCACACAGGAAAAGTATGTGGGGTGGGAGGGAAACACACAAACAGTAACATGTCAGCAAGAGTCTTGTATGAGAGGTATTAAACCTTTCTATTCAAGTAAGAAATGGTGTATTAAAAATTCAGGAACTGAAGAACAGGAAGGAATCTGAAACAAGGGTCACACACTGAATTGTTACACTTTATACATTACGTGTTCATTTGATAATTCATGACAATTAGGTGACTTCGGGAAGGTGGAAAGTATGACAGTAACATGATAGTCAACAAACAAGTTTTCCTGGAATTCTTGTGATAGCTTCATTGTAGACATTAAATGTATATAATGTATTCACTGTTTTACAGAGCAGCATGAAAGCATTACCCTTGCACATACATTGCATAGTTAGACTTAAAATCTAATGCGGAATATAAGTTCTATGCTGGATATATATGCATAGAATGTGGTCTGTGAGGAAACTCTTTGTGGTGGAAGGACAGCATTGCACCTGGAATGGATATTAAATTACAGACCGTTTCTTTCAACATGATTTAGAATATCTATTGCAAATATCTGTCATAACATAATCTGCTGTGTGAAACAAGTTGGTAAAATATGTATAGTCTTTTTGTTCTCTGAGGAAAGTGTGAGGTCTGAATTTCAGTGTAGAAGGGGTTCCTGAAGAGACTTGGTCATCACTGTCAAATGCTAAATGACAGCCACTGTTATAGGTCAAATGGCCATCCTTCATTTGTAAAAACAACTTTATGCCATTCTATTTCCTTTACACTTCCAAGATGCATTTATATGTTAGTCTATTGAGTTTACATGGTGAGGTTTTGTAACAGATGCAGAGGTGTGTGAGAGACTGAAATGTTAAGGGTTAATGACTCAAAAAATCAGTCATTTGCAAAGCAGTAGGTGCTTTGCTGAAGCCAGGTTTGCACTCCCCAGCCAAATTGGAAAAGGAGGAGGTTTGCCTGGTTGGTGTCAGAAACTTCTGGTCTGCATAAGAGCAGCCCAGGTGCAGAGGGGGTGTGCACCCACCATTGGAGGATGACCAGGACAAATCAACCTTTGTTTAGCAACAAGCTGAGTTTTGAGGCAGATAGGGAAGAAGCTGATAAGAAGCAGGTCCTGCAGGTGGGGTAATGTATATTATCATGCCAGTGTCCTCCCTCACACAACTGGCTCAGGTGTAAAACTCCCCTCAAGGAAGTAGTGGGACATTCACATGTAGGTCTGAATGTAACCAACCCTTCTGGTAAGGTATAACTGGCTCAACTTCACTGATGTGAGAAACAGCACCACGTCTTAAAAGGTGTCATAAACCATCGAAGACACTCCAAATACATCCAGATTCATTTCTAGGGCCTTCAACCAGACAACTGCATGTGATCCACAGTGTTGCAACAGTGCTCAACTCCCCCTCACATGGGAGATACCTGGGCATTTTCACCTGAAACTGAATATATATTAACCCATTGAACTCTATGTTTCATAGGCTTCCTGCACCCACAATGGATCAAGACTCTGAGCATCACTTCAACCAACAGAGATTGAAATTGCAACAATCAAGTCTCATCATTGGATCCAAAATTCGCATCTCTCTTCCCTTCTGCCTCCGCCCCCTGCCAGTGTCTACATTAATCCTCTTTTTTTTTTCTTATAAATTTTCTCAAGTGTTATTGTTATACTTTCATATTGCTATATTTATATAGATAACAACCAAAACAACTACATAGTCCCTTTCTGTTGCAACTAAATTGTTCTAAAATAAATGTGCAAATACACACTGGTTATTCAGTGCTGTTTCACTCTAATCCACCCCAAGCCATCTATTACCAAGTACCTCAGTTACCTTCACCTTCAGGGGTGAGTTGTAACAGGGTGGCTTCTGTGAGAAGACACCAGAAGGTGTCCCTGTGTCAGAAAGGAGGAGTTCCAGATGGCTCCAAGGTGGACCAGCTTCTGACCCAAGCTAAGCCTGTCAGTGATCACCTCTATAATAACATATTTAAGGAGGGGTAAAAAAAAGCTGCACAACAGCATCTGGGAGAGAGAAGTGAGAAAATGTGAGAGCAACAGCTGTGGGGATGTCAAGGTCAGTGAAGAAGTGTGAGGAGGTACCAGAGCAGAGCATGGTAAAGACCACAGTGAGGCAGGTTGTCTCTCTGCAGCCTGTGGAGGTCCACAGTGGAACAGAGATCCACCTACAGTCCCTGAAGAAACCCAGGCTGCAGAAGGAAGATGTGACCTGAAGGAAGCTGCAGCCCATGGAGAAGAGCCACGTAGAATCAGGTTTTCTAGAAGTTGTGACTCTGCATGGGACCCAAGCTGGAGCAGGCATTTCTGTAGGACTGCACCCCATGGTAAGAACCCATACTGGAGTAGTTTATGGAGAGTTACAGCCCACTCTGAAGTGGGAAGGACCCACTGTGAAGCAGTTTGTGAAGGACTGTATCCCATGACAGGGACCACACAGGGAAGAGTGTGAGGAGGAAGAAGTAGCAGAGATGAAGCATTATGAGCTTCAACCTCTATTCTTCATCCACCTGTGGTGCTTGAAGGGAGGAGATAGAAAAAGCATGAGAAAAGCTGAGCTTAGGAAGAAGGGTAGGGGACGGGTTTTTTTAGTTTTTTTTCTTATTTCTCACTATATTAGTCTGTTACAATTAATTGTCAATGTATTAAATTAATTTCTCCAAGTGCAGTCTGTTTTGCTCATTATGGTAATTGGTAAGTGACCTCTCTGTTCTCAGCTCGACCCACAAGATTTTCATTATATTCTCTTCACCTGTCCTGTTGATAGAGAGGGAGTGATAGAGCAGGTTGGTCGGCACCTGTCAGCTAGTCAAGGTGAATTCACCACAGAGAGAGTAGTTAAGGGACAAGTTCTCACATGACTTTATCTTCTCTTGTATTAACAAGCATCTTTAACAGTAAAATGCCACTGAAGTGTAACACAAGTAGTAGACTTCAGCCCTACACAGTTACCTCTGTAAAGAAGAACCTTCCTCTGCCAGTCACCAACCTCTTAGTAACCTTTTTTTTTTCCCTAAAAGCACAGGCACAAAAGTGGTGATTTCTTTTTGTCACATTTAGTTTTGCCATTAGTTTCCAAAAATCACAAAATGCCCTTTAACTCTTCTGTACCATTATATTTAGCACTTCTAGAAGAATATAAATGATTCACACCCAAAAAAAATCCAAGCAAAATTAAGGCACAGAAGTATCAGGACACACTGTGGGATACGGCTCCTGGAGCAGTAGATGCACAGGTGCTTTGTGCCAATTGTGCAGAGGCACACATGCACTGAATCAATGGAGTGGAGATTTTCACCAGGGCATTTCACCAGGATGAAAGCAGCTACAACAGAAAACAAGATCTGATTGTTACATTGGTGTGAAACAGGCAGTCCCATTTCAGGCCTTTTATTACTTAAAGAGAGAAATATTGAGAATGGTGTTAACTTACTGGGCATTATCTCTTATAGTGATAGTATTCATATTCCTAAAATTAAGAAGGACTTAATATTTACAATGACGTATCTGCAGAGTTTGCATAAAGGTAAAACTCCAGTTTACTTTAGGTGTATCAAAGACTGTCTACTTACCAAAGACAACCTCTAAATCCCAGCCTAGCAAGAGAGAGTTGCCTCTAAAATGTCTGACATTTCCTTTTGCCTGTAGCCTGTGACAGTGTCTGAGACACAGCTGCTCAGGATATGAATGTATCCTCAGCAAGTGAAAACAGCTTTCCAGTCATCCTTCCTAGTTACCTCTCCCAGCCTTTAACATGCCTTCAGTATTTCCTCCATAAAAAGAGCTGTATAGAAGGAGGTGTAGGTGATGACTATACTGGACATCATTCTTGCACAATCTCAGTGACAAAGAAGAGAAGGTGCTGTGAAGTTTCTGCTCAATGAGTCCAGCTTCTCCACAAACAACACTTTGTCATGAAACTTTCTATTATAAACTCAAGTCCAATTCCTGACTCATTACTATCAACTCTCAGACCATATTTTATATCTTCCCCATGAACTCATGGGGAAAGGGAGAGAAAAGGCTTGTCCTGTGTTCATCAGTCTGTATTTATCTTGTTAAATTTTATCTGGAATTTTAATCCCCAAGTACAAAGTTCCACAAAGTTCTTCTGCAGTTCTGCACAGGTAGCTCCATCATTACTACCTTAAGCACCTTGGGTTTGTCATCAAAGTTTTTCACCTGCCTGTACACCCTTACAAAATCAGAGAAGTTTCCTAGGTCTGTGGCAGTCAGCTGTCGTGCATATCTGTCACAGCCATGCAGTAAATGGAGAAAAGTTACAGAGATATCAGAGCCATGGATGAGAATAGTCACAGATTTGAATTATTTACTCATGCATTCATTGGAGTCTAGATTCCAGGAGACTGAGGAGGAAAAGATGAAACAAAATCACTCTTTCAGAAAAAGTCATCTCTAAAACCTGGTCTTGTTCATTAAGTAAAATTCCTGAAACGCATATCAGTTGATAATATTTTAGTGGAGTTTAGACTTTAATTCCACTTAACCAAGTCACCCTTAAATAAATTTAGAATCTCTCTAGAAGACTTAAGGGGAGAAATACATCACAAAATAGCCAGTTTGTTATTACTTTCATAGTAGAACTACCGCAGTAGATTACAGCTGTTGCTACCAGGCACACTTGTCCAGAGTGCATGAGAAATGAGACACCTCAACACACTGTATTGTTACCAGAAACAGCAAATGGACACACAGCAGTCTTCGAGTACACTTTATTGTGACAGGAGACAGAAACGTTCTCCCAATTACTCATTACTTTTTTATTTATTTAAATGTTAATTTATTAACACAGAGACAATGTTCAGAAATGCTGTTGTATTTATCTGTCAAAACCTCCTCCTAGCAAACCTGAGCTAGCTTGTGAGCTGTGTATGAGTCAAAAAATTCTGACACTGCTGGATATATATGGAAAGCAGGAAGACACATATAAGATACAACTGATGCCTCCTGCTAATGCACCACTCCTTGAGCTTCCCAAAGTTGGCACATAAAAGAATGGCATAGAAGATACATGAGCTAAGACATTCCCAAGCTAAATAGAAGTAGACCTGTCACAGAAACAGCGCTGTAAAAGTGCTTTTTGGAGCAGAGGCTAACACACAACCTGCAGATAAGAGAGCACGAGGATAGATGTGGAGGGGTGTAAGAAGGACTTGTGGCCCAGAACTATTGGTTTCCATCAGGGTCATTTGTTGCACCACTCCAAAGTTGTGGTGCTACAGGGAGGAAGGCAGAGTAAGACTCCAGACCTACGTAAACTGTTGAGTAACTGGTCTGGGATAATGTTGGTTTCCACATATAAATGCAACCTTTCTCTGCCAGCCTAGGGACCATATAATACATTCTGCACTACCTCTGCAAGAACACCATACCAGATGGTTCAGTTTTCATGTATTTTCATGTATTAGGTGGCATCTGATGTGTGACCTGCCATAGGCTCCTGAAAGGGTAATCTGGCCTTCAGCAAGAGAAAGAACCTCATATTAACCACTCTCCCAATTTTTTCCATGCCCTACTGTAGTTTTTGCCCTGAAACAACAGCATTATTGAAATGCAAATAGATAAGACTGAAATTAATAAAAACACCTGTCTTCTTTTAGTTCTTTGAATTTCCAAATAACTGAAGGATCATTGTGTGACTTAGAAAACAGTCAGTGACTTTTGACCAGCATATCTAATGATAATGTATGTCCACTAAAATTAAGAAGCCATTTCCTGAGGCCACCTTATTTTGCTGCTGGCTGGCTGCTCTAAAGTCAACAACACAGTTATGCACTCTGCACTACCTAATGCAGATTATCATCTAAACTATGGTAATAGACAAAACAGCTTCACTGCAAGCTGTTCATGAGCTCATTAATTCATTTATCCTGACCTATTCCTAAATTGTCAGCTGCTTTGTTAACTAATTGTGAATTTTCTGATAGAAAGTTGGGGGTTGTCAGTGAAGTAAAATTTGAGATAGCTTCCCCAAACACAGTGGTCTTGGGAGCAGTGAGGAATCACCGGTGACTATACTAAATGCCTGAGAGGAATGCTGCCCTCTCTGTTCCCTCCTATGGAATGTCCATTGTTGATAAAGGCTGTCTTCCTTTCGTTGGTGTTCATTGTGGAGAGAAATGCACTAGTTATTTACTGGTGAAAATGAGATGGCAGTAACAAACAATGGAAGACAGTGTTGTTTTTCATTTTGCATTGATGCCCCTCTACAGAGGCATGCATTTCTCACATTAATGTTCTCAAAGCCTTTATTGTCCTGGCTTCCTGTTACAAATCAAGCTGGGGATGGCAGCCCCACAAAATCCCATTGGCATACTGAGAGCAGTGTATTACAGTACCAGGCAATAGAATAAATACAGAACAATAAGTATAATAGGGAATGCATTACCACAAAATGAAACGACAGCTCTGTACTGAGTGACAGTTCTATGAAAGTTCCACTGCTTGAAAACAAATAAATTCCATTTTTCAGGGTTCAGTCACACTGTCAAGTAAAATCTGGCTAGTTTAGTCAAGGAAAACAGAGATGCAAGAGGATATATATGCCCAGGTGCAACTGCCTGTCTCCCTGTTCATGCACTCTGGTTTTAATTTCTTGAAAGACCAACTTTCAGGTATAAAAAGCTTCTTATTTTTTGATCTACAGATACAACTGAACCCTGCAAAGAGTCAACCTTATTTTAGAGTCTTATTCTTTTCTTTGCTGGTATCAATGGCAAGCCCATGATGGCAGCCTTCGGAAGAGAGGCTGTCTTTTTAAGGCACCAGGGCTGACTTTTAGTATGAATTCTTGTGAGGCCTGGACTTGGGAAGGGAAAGGGAGTTGCTAGTTTGTAGTCAGCTGAGCAACAACCTGCTGTGGACAAGCAGAAAGACAGCTTGGTCTTCAACATATGGTAATATATCAGTAATGCTGACAGTTCTCAGGGCAGGCCTATATATGCCCTCTCCTTAGGTGGTCTTAATGGCCGGCAGTAAAGGTGTGTATAGCAGGTGACCTTTGGGAAAAAAGAGACAAACCAACCAGTATAAAGGACAATTCTGCAGAGGATTAACATTTACCTTTGCCTCAGTCAGGGACTGCAAAAATATCTTCAAAGGTGTGGATTCCTACTCCCTGTCAAACACCGGTGTGTTCAAAGGGGGGAAAGGAGATATGTTTTTCCAGAATGAAAAGGATGGTCAGTTTGAAAGACTTTTAAGAAAAGCGGTCAAAAAAAAAAAAAAAAAAGC
>JAWWEU010000091.1:20441981-20456416 GCA_035583155.1 Acropternis orthonyx
AAATTCCACATAATTTAATATTCCCCATCTGGAATGTTAGTACTCACCATGAAGAAAAGGAAGTCAAAGGGGGGGAAAAAAGTAACAACATTTCTGTGACTCCTATGTCAGTAATACCAATTAGCTACATGAATTTTCCATCTGCCTTCACTGAAGAATACATGAACAGCTGCATCCTACAGGAAGACAACCTGATGCAGCCAAGAGAAACTGTCAAGCACCTGGTCATTTCCTGTCACTAGTTTCACCACTGCTGCAGATAACAAATTACAGAGGCTTTGCCAGTTACTTTTGCAAAAACTTCACTAAAAAAATTTACCACTATTTTGTTTTCTCTTAGTGAAATTCCTTTGCCTATTGATTTAAGTGTATTGGGGTTATATTTTACTTTATGTGCACTGGATTGAATAGCATAATGCTATATGTCTGTAAATTTATGGGCCTCACAGTCTCTAAACAATAAATACACAAAACTGTTGCAAATTAAAGAGAAATCAATTATTTTCTTTGGCACAGTCTAGCTCTGCTGTTAATTGGTAATATATATTGTGTTGGGTAGCTGCATCTAACCTATTTGTTTCCTTGAAGGAATACCTACCACTTTGCCCTTATGTTTCACAGTATATAATGCAAACTTTCTTATTCCTCAAATTTAAAAGGAAACACTATTTTTGACCCTGCTCCTCTACACCATACCATTTCTCTGAAAAAAAAACACAAGAGAAAGCATAGTTAAGGTGGATGGATGGATGGATGAACTTCAACATATCTGGCTAGCTGATTTATAGAACCAAATGTGTTGAGATTTTCAGATCTTCTGCAAAATATCTGGGCCTCTTGTAGCTGTCTCCTGTCAAAAAACTTTGAGGGAATATCTTTCTCCTTCTTCATGGTTGAAGCAACCTTCTTACTGACATGTTAAGGTTCAGGTCTTTGGCTGAATCACTGAAAGGCTTATATAGAGGTAAGACCACCTGTGGTGTTAGGCAGAGAGTGAGAATGCTTTCTGGAGCTGTCAGGGGAATTAGGAGATTTCTGATCTTTTTAAACTCAAGGATTGCGAACCCTGTGACTTTGATTTTGCTTGTTAGGAGATTCATCTGTCTGTAAAAACTGCCTTACAGGCTGCCTGCTTTATTAAATGGGCTGATACTACACCTGGGGTCTGCAGAGCTGTAAATGCAAGACCATCTCCTTTAGGATAGTTTTTAAGATCTATAGTTCTTCTAGTACCAAATGGTCCAATAAATTGTCTTTCTCCTCAGTTTCCCCAGTAATGATCTAAAACAATGTTGCAATGGAGACTTTATATTGTACAGGCATGCACACACTGAGAATACAGCTAGGGTTTGCTAAAAGAGTCATGCCTAGAAATAGGGAGGATCTTTGAACAAGCCTTCCCCTGTGTTCTCTGAAGGTCTCTGTTGCAAAGACTGTGTCTGTGTTGTCTTCCCAGACTCTCAGCAAGCACAGGCTCACAAAACCAGCAGTAATATGCAAGCTCACATCTGTGTGGGAGCCTGGGCAGACTTTGGGGGCTGGAGTCATGCTGGTGTAGCCACATCATTGCAACCTAATACTTCAGTTAAGTCAGCTCACACTGGGATGTGTGGTGCAACAATAGCAGCCCCTTTGTGTTCTTTGACTGGGAAAGGCAGGGTTTCTTTCACAAATGCATTGTTGTGCCTTATTTCTACAAAAATATTTGTGAACCTTCTGCACTCTTAACAAAGGGAATTGAAATATAGGGGTCAGAACTATGACCAACAAGTACCTTAGCTAATTGCAAGTGCTCATTCTGTGAAAACCACAGCATAAGTTTAAAGCATTTTGTGACACTTCATAAGTTCTGGATGAGCTGTTTCATCTCACTCCTGTGTTCACACCTGTCCCCAAAGCACCTGTCCCTCATTTGTTCTTTCACTGTTGACAGTCAAGCCATTTTGTTGTCTTAGCTCTAAGAGCTAAAAAAAACCCAATTATTTGGATTCTGATTAATGATGTTGTAAGCAAAACTGAATAAGGATCTTGGAATGGGAAATGCATATCACTGGTATTCAGCAAACTAAAGTTGTGATGGTGATTATTAATATTCAGAGCACACAAGACCCATCAGAGATAAGAGTGAGTTGTTTTATGGTATATTTGTCTAGTCCTTGAAATACCCAAATACCTGTATCTATGAAAAAACAGTGGTTTTTTAATATAAATATCTAACTTTTAAAGATAATATCTGAAACTGAAACTCATTTTCTTAAGATACATTTAGATCCTGGAAGACAAGCATATAAATGACTGGTTTTTTAGACCCTGAACCAGTAGGTTATCATTTTATGAAGGACTTTTTAAAATCAGAATATAGAAGCATATGGTTTATGAGAACCTTCTGTCTTCATAATCCATTCTGCTGCAGACGTATCTTCATTTTGGTTTTCTCTTTTAGGCAATTGCCCTTGTCAATAACTATAACATGACAAAATTACACTCTAGATCTGAAAGCAGAAGTTCACAATAGGAGATTCTGTAATTAATTTTCAGACCTAATATTCATAAACCAAAGATTTATCTTCAGCTGATATTCATTACTGGAACCATTTGTGCAAGGTTTATTCTTGACTTCTATTCTTATTCATTATTGGAGCTATTTGTGCAAGGTTTATCCTTGACTCCTATTCAGTACCTTCTACGCTTGCTTTAGCTGTATACAGGCTCCTGTTTCAATAGATTTATAAGAGGTGTACTATTAACTATAAAACCAGTTTCTGATATTTGGCTTTTGAAAATCTGCATCTATTTAGCAATTTCCCAGTCCTAGCTTACCCTCCATAAACAATTCTGAAGCACCTAGTCATTATTACTATGCCATAACAGTGTAACGCTCCCTTTAAGACTCTTTCATGATGACAAAATCTATGATAAGGGCTTCTAGTATATCAAGCTTTAACATTATCACCCCTGCTGTAACAGCATCTCTCTGCAATACATGAACAAAACTGTGTTTTTGAAAACTGTTTTAGATTGTGCAAAGTATCCATTAGACAGACAGATACAGTATGTCATATATCCTCATCAGATAGCAAGAAAGGATGGAGCATCACAGCAAATGTAGCTCATTTTTTTCAGATGAGGGTCTGTCCCACTGAATGATTTGTTTTTACTGACTGGGTGAATCAAATGCTGCAAAACAGGGAATTATGTCAGATAGAAATTACAAACAATAATTTAGTTTTAAGTTGAAACAGAGGCAGGTGTATTATCCTGTAGTGCTTTATTCAGAAAACAGGAGGATAGTGAACCTATCCAGGTAAATTTTTTTTTCTTTTGATTTATAAATGCACCCATTTTGCAGTCTTTAAGCTCTGCATATTTTGTCACATAATAAAAGTTCATACGGTGAAGCATCAACCAGCATATGTGTCTAGACACAAGGCAAAGATCTTTTAATTCCATAATTGCCACTCTATAAACATATACAGAAATCCATAGCATCAGTCACCAATTTCTTTAGTGTTTCCCATCAAGTGTAGGACTCCATTGAGACAAGTGTTGTACTAATAAGGAAATAGTTAATGCCTTTCCTATTAAATACGATGCCTTTTATTTAATCCCTGTGGTTACTGCCAGGCTTAAGGATAGCAGCAGTAGTTACACACCATCAGAGAAAGGTAGATAAGGGGTGTTGCAATGGAAGCTTGTTTATTTGCACACCAGCACAATGAGAGAGCAAAAGAGTGAGAATAAACAGGAAAGGAGGGAGAAAAAGAGACGACAGTGGTTATTCAAAGGATAGGAGAAGCAACATATTAGCAGCAGACAGCTCTGAGGAGCCCCGCTGGAGAGACAGAAAGTGCAGCTTGAAGCCACTGCTGTAAAAAAACGTTGACTGTGGTGTCAGTTTTGATGTGGTTCTCTCTGACTGCTGCTGTGGCTGCTTGTGCTGCTCACATCTATCACTCTCACAAGCCTGAAGGTGAAGGCAGGCCTTGCAGTAGCATTGGGTAGATGTTAAAAAATACAGTGGACTGAGAGCAGGAAGGAAATTGTTGCCTGTGAGGATATGTCAAACCTGTCCTGCTAGCAACACATTGTTTAAATCGCTAGAGCAACAGTTTAGGCTCCTCCAAGCAGTAATGTACTGTGCTGTGCTGTGCTGTGCTGTGCTGTGCTGTGCTGTGCTGTGCTGTGCTGTGCTGTTCAGGGAGTTACAGTTGTCTTGAGTATGCAGGTTTGTGCCAGAAATTGTCAGCATCAATGACAATGTGTGATGTGGGATGGGAGGATTTGTGCTAGTACTGTGAGTTAAGCTTTATACTAGAGTCTTCACAGCTTTATCATAAAGATTTCTTAAGGAAGAAGCTGAAAAGATAGTGCTCAGTGACTAACTTCAAAAACTGCATGCCAAGAGAAAGGAAAAGGTTCAGTGGATGTTGAACATACCCATATCGGTCAACCAGCAGTACCTTCTTTTTTATTCTGGATTATTTCCCTTGTTGTTCAAGTAATCATGGATTTTTTTTCCTTATTTCAATGGTTCAAATATTATACAGGCAAAGTCAATCACTATAAACAATTCCTTATTCTATTTATGAAAAGAAGGACCCAAGGTATGACTTACTAACTATGTGTAAATGACAAAAACTAAAAAGAAGTCAACGTAATTAAATGAGAATATGAATTGATTGTTTTTCCATGGTTGTAATTTTTTCTTATCAACTTCTATGCTCTTGCCCAATGTACACATGTGAAAAATTATGCTACTACTTGAATCACTCTTCCAAACTCTTTCGAAATCTACTCCAACCTTTAATGACAACCACTTAAACAAAATACACTGTTCCACTGGATTTACTGTCAGCCTCTTAAGACATTTTTCTAGTCAGCAAACTCACTTGAAAGCTTGACAATCTGGCCCTTTTTTTAAGTTGAAGAGGAGCTAATTTAAAATCACTGGAGAAATCAAATGTAGGAAATTAAAGCAGCAAATCAACAGAGGAAAGGTGACCAGAATTAAATGGTCAATGATTTAACTGGTATCATCTCCTCTGATCACAGATAGTTTATATGAACTTCACCCCTCTTCCTGCCAGTACTTCTTTAAGATCACTAGGGGTGCAATAGCTTCTTAATACACATATTATGAGTAAAAATAATCGTAACATTTTTTTCATAAATGCCTCTATTTGATTTCATGATTCTATAGTTAAATAACTGAATATAAGCTATATGTTTAAAATGGCTTCATGTAGCATGATTTTTGATGAGATCACCTAACAGAAATTAGATAATAACGGAACTATCTCTGGATATGCTGTTTTATTCTTTTGAAACCAGTTATCAACCAATTTATTTAAGCCATAATCCTGGCTTCATCGTCCTGAAACTAGTTACAATCTTGCTAAACTATTTTTTACTCAAAAAGAAAAGAAAAGGGGAAAAAACACACCCTAGCAATCTTCCAAGTAGACTTCAGAAAACCAAGGAAGAAATATCAATGGTACCTATGCCCCTTTTCATTTTATGAGCTAGTGATATGTGTGCTCACTCAAGATCAGTTCCCTTGTCCCCCTGATGGACATTTCACACAACATCTCTTGCAGCACACTGCGTCTGTCAACACGCCAAAGTTTATTCCAAGATGATCAATCTGTTCATATCTTATCAGTGTTACTGATGCTCTTCAGATCGGTCACGTGAAGCAGGACAGGCTCATAAACAGGCCTGGGAGTGACTCTGCCTCACAAGCCCGGCAGCATGCCAGAGGCAGTAACACTCCCCTGGAGCCTCCCAGCCTTGAGTCTTCTCAGAGAGAGGAGAGGATTGAAACCAAGCATTGCTTGAGCCATTGAACGGATGAGTCCCCAGACTATTGGATGAATGAAGCTGCTATGCAACCACATCAATGCTAAGAATTTGCCCAACAAAAGTAGGTTCTACTCGACTTGAAGCAGAGCATGTGAAGTTTTCGTCTCCTCCACCCCTCAGCCTTCAGCTCTGCTTACCCAGGCTGTAACACACATTGTGTTAAACGTTAGATACATAGTCCCGAATTACTGTGGTTAATCACTTGATTTTTTAAATAATCCAACAAACAGTGCCAGCCCCGGCTGTCCAAGGTCAGTTTTCTGCAGCTCGCCTGGATTATCACCCTCTTCGATCTGCCAGGGGAGCCCTTTGTGTGATTTTCTCTTTAATACGTTTCAGTATAGACATGTCAGACTGGCAAAGCCCTAACACTTGATTTGTCTAAGGAAGATAAAACGTTGTTTAAACAGCCACATGAGAGTTTTTCACACCTACTGTCTCTGAAAATATCTCAGAGACAAAACACTTGCACTAAGCCGGAGAAATGTGACTTTGTGAGTGACTAAAAATAGCATGCCATAGAACTTCTATTTTTTTACCCATGTCTGGTAAAAAGAGAAAATAATCATAAATATGCTGTTCGGTTTTACACAGGACTAGACCTCAACCCTGAGATACAGTGATGAACTATTAAATCACACACAGAGGTTTTCATAAAATGTAAACCAACAACTCTCAAATGTATTTTAGGTCTTTGATTTTGCTTTTGACTGTGGGTTTTTTCTGCCTTTGTCTACTTCACCTATGTGAAAAAACCACAAACAAACAAAAAAACACCCCCACTTAAATTTTATCTTCTTTGCAGAAAATAGTGATCTATTAATTTTCAAATAATTTAACTGGAATACAGGTTTGCATACAGTTTTTGTAGTTGACTTTTTCAACATTTCAGCCCTGAGACAGACACATGAAAAGATCTCCATGATGGTATTGTGATCTACTCCCAGTTAACAGCCTCGGTGGAATCCTGCCCCACTGAACTCAAAGACATTTTAAGGTAGACTGCTGTGGCATTGGACTCCTTGCCTATTTCCAGGGACAGCCTAGAGAAACCTAGCAGCATACGTTACACTTTGAATCTAATGGATTAATAGTAGTTGAGGGCAGACTCAATGTCTCTGGCTTCCTGCTTGCTGCTGCAACTCTATTTATTAATTCTGCAGTATGCATTTTATAGGCACCGTGCAATGCCAGCTGACGGTTATAACAGTAAAGCAGGAAAAAAGATGAGGACTACAAAGACATTGGCAGTTTATTTTAATTCAGCTGAAAAAAGTGACTTCTGCTTTTATCATCCTTTGTATTTGGCAAAGGTTAGAGTTTATCTGTTTCACAGGCTGCCAAAATGCTGAGTAGATCCTACCATTGTTTCAGTGAACACTGAATTGCATATTAATTGAAGATCTAAGGCTCTACATCAAACAATAGAAGCGTATAACCAAACACTGCAGACCTGGGACAGGAATGCCTCTAGAGCTAGATGGCAATGTTTGATTTAACAAGGCCCTTTAAATGTTTCCTTCAGAAACATTGCTAACTCCTTTGAAATTTTGACAGTGTTTTGTTATTAATTGCAGTCAAAAAAATTTTTCTGGAGGTCAGTCTAGCCTGCTTACCTTACGGTCATACCCAAATGATCAGTGTCAGAAATGGCCCAGTATCCCAACTCTCAGGGCTGCTTGAGACAACACCTCACAAAGATTAAACACCTTACCTCCTGCAAGGCCTATTGATCATGCACACAGGCATATATTTATTACTCCCTAATAAAAGGAGAAATAAGATGAGGGCCATAAGAAGAGCTGCCTATCTCATCCTTCTAGGTGTATAAGTGTTGCAAGGGCAGAAATCAGCTGCCAAAGGGGTAGACCTAAACCAGCAAAGTGTCATTTGTGCACAGGTCTCATAATGATTCAAATATATTTGAGTTGCAGAAATTGATCTAAGAGGTTTGTCTGAATAGGTTTATTCTTTTATGAAAATTTGCATTTGATCTGGGTCCAGCTTTGCTGTTCAGTCCTTCTTTTATATTGCTCCTGATCTAAAACACAAAATTCCAGCATTTATAAGCTTACTTGTTTATGTATGATCCCTCTCAAGCATAATTTATTTGTTCAAGAAAACTCTGTGACTTAAATGCCTGTGTAAACTATGCAGACATAACTGGCAATAGTCAGTATCACCATGACTAGTTAAGTCCCGTGCTTTAGAAGCAGAGTCACAAATACAGGTTACAATGTGAATATGCTATCTTAATTGTATACTGGCCACCAATATCCCTTTCTGGATCTGACCCCACCTAACTGCCCTCTGTATACTCTGTGCCATTCACATAGGATATTTTGCTGAGCAAATCCCTACACATAATTTTTCTCATTATACTTGCAGTGCAAATGGTAAATAGTGCATAGATAGAGAAGATTTGCAAGTATAAGTAATTAATGATAACACTTATAGTTTTAATGAACATTCTTTTAACAGAGAATGGACAATAATCTTCATCAAGCAATGGTATCATTTTAGGTCTAGTATAAAAAAAAGTCTAGGAATCAGACATTCAAGTAGGAAGTAGCCTACAGTACTAAGTATCTGCCATAATTTTAGACTGTTAATGCTGTAAACCGCAGCCAGGAAAATTTGCATCCCAGGGTTGGATGACATCCAAAGAGGATCTTCAGGCTCCAACAACTTCTTACAGACTTACCATAGCAGCTTCCATCTCTACCTCATCATACAGCTGATTCTTTCCTTCATCCTTTGAGGATGCACTCATAGACATTTCCAGTGAATACATGGAGCAACTGACCCATAGGATTGCAAAGGATTGCTGAACTAAAAGATCTAAAGGCTCTATGTCCATATTTAGTACACATACTACAAGTAACAGGTTTCTTGAATTTCTCTTATTTCTTTTTTTGTGGGCATATAACTGATGTGTTATAGAGACTTTGTCCTAAAGCTGCTGGAGCCAGAACAAAGAGTTTGTGGTGTTGACAAGTCATTTAGTACCAAATGCCTCCTATATATATAGCCTCTGTATAGTTAAACACACATAAAACCAGTGATACTAAGACATAGCAGTAAAAATAGAAAGAACAAAAGAACAAAAAAAAAACCCCAAACCAACCAACCAACCAACCGAAAAACCTAAACAAAGCAAAACAAAAACACACAAACAAAAAACCCAACACAAAACAAACAAAAAAACCAGCAGGGAGATAAGGGAGGTAAGTTCAATGAGATAAAACCTGCTCTGTATAAAAACCTATACACCTTGATGGTATCGCTATAGCAGAATTATTTTGACTGCTGCCTGTATTTCATTAAATTCTTCCAAATGCTGGTTTACTTCATAATTAGTATTTAGAGATGCTAGCATTTGATAGGTTATGTGTTCTAAATATATCATACTAGTGCTGTTGTTGAAATGTTCAGTTCCATAAACAAAGAAGTGTTTGCAAGAGCATCACCTCTCAATGAAAACATTATAATGTAAAACTTGAGCTCTTAAGACAGAAGATACTATTTGTGATTTACCCACATGTTCAGAGGTAACTAACAATCCCCACACTGATTCAAGGTCTGACAACGTAAGAGTGCTTCCCAGGTAGTTCCTCCAAAAAAAAAAATTTACAACTTCAAAGAAAAGAGTAGCTCCATTCACAGAATCTGTTACCAACAAGAGCTGTCAGATGGAAGGACACATAGCAAGGAAGAAGCATGGCAAAGTGGAAAGTAATTTTTTTTTTCACAGGGTGGTAAGTACAGTGCAAAGTCAACCAAAACATATATAAAAATCTCTTATAAAGTTTCGCCTATGTATTCCCACACATAATGCAAATTAAGAATAGATTATATTTAATCCCCACTATTTTTTTATTCCCTCATTCACCATTACATTCATTCAGTCCCAGTATTCCAGTCACATAACATGAAGGCAATTAGTAGTGTAATGGAACCCTCTCTTCAACTCATCCAAAAAAGTGAATTATTTAGCCAGTCTGGGGACAATAGAAGTCCCACTTGCACAAATCTGCATCCAATATGTTACCTCTTCTTCAGAAATTGTTCTCTTTTTCCTGTTGATCTGCTTGCAAAACACGTTAAAAGTGCCTTCCACTCTTGTGTACAGCTACACAGTGCAGATGGGACTTTTCAAAGAGGTGGTCACCCTGACTTAATTACCTGTGCAGTTGTACAAGCTAAGCTAATAAGGCTAATTGAGTTTCCTATGTCACACTGTAAACTCATCTGTAGAAGGGATCAGTCTACTGATCTAAATAGCTGGTGTTTGCCTGTCTTCTAACAACAGGTGGACAGAGAAAATACAGCAGTCACAGATTTTTTTAAAGTCCTCATTTATTGTCAGTTGCCATCCGGTATTTTTTTCAACTCTTCCCTACCCAACTTGATGAATTGAACACAGGACATTTCCTATAAAACGTGATCATACTGCTGTATTTTAGATTTGTAACAGGAGCTGCTTGTCTGGCAGCACAGTGCGTACTTTTTTCCCATCCTAAATCTAGAAGGCTGAGCAGTTGAGTCTATCAGTTCAAAATTAGATGTGGATATACGGGACTCACCCAGGGTTTCTTTGCAGCCACATATGCAGTACTGGAATGCCCAGCTTGCTTGTTTCATTGTATTTCCTCCCAAAGAGGAGCTCTAAAGAGACATTTCTTTGGCTGCTGAATACCCTGTATTTTCTCTCTTCACTAATCATGCATACTGTGCAATGTGGAGTTTGAACCGCTAAGCATAGTGTGATTCACTTTCTTATGTGAAAAAAAAGGCAAGACTGTTGCATTTCACATCAAAATCAGTGAGTTTGTAACTGCTGGGACTTTTAATGATTGATGAGAGCTTTGGCATAGTTTTGTTTGGAAAAGAGGGCTTTGAACCAGTGGATGAAATACTAAGAGGAGAGACTTACATAATGGGCCCATCTCCCCTAATCTCCTCACTAAAGAATACACAAGGAAGAAAAACAAGGAGTCCCTTGTAACCCTTGCAGTGACTAGCGCCTCATTTAATGTATTCAGTTACTTATTATAGGCCAATATAAATCTAGCACAACAGTGTGCAAAGTCAGCAGGGGGTCTGAATCCTGATGTTATTTTTCCCACCACTGAATAAATGATCCCAACCACCAGCTTCAGAAGCTCATCCTCATTAGTATGTATGAAATGAGTGGAATAAGCACTGAGAGATTTATATTGTTCTGTAATCAATTTAATTAATAAGAGACAAGTGCTGATTTCTGGAGAAAAGAGGCAGTGTCCATAGATTCCTGCGCACCTTTCATTGTTATTAGTGATAGAAATCTATCACAGCATGGCAACTTTAAAAAGTGCATTCATCATTTTCTAATCCTGCTGACATTCATTAACCAGACATCTTAGCAACATACATTTTATAATGTGACACCATCACTAAAGTCACTGTAGAGTTTTCATTATAAACCCCCTGCTTACAAGATTATGTAATTCTGTTGGAAAATTTAAGGATAACCAAGGAGAACTTTTTGCAGTAGTGTTGTTTACTTTTAAATTCTGGGCAGGCCAAATCAAAAAAAGAACAATATAGATGCCATTTAAAAACAAACCAAAACAAAACAAAATTAAAAAAAAAATTAAAAAACAAAAACAAACAAGTGAAAAAAACCAAAAACCCTCACATCTATCTGTTAGTGTCATACACTGGCCTGAGGACAAATAGCACAGTTTAAGTCACTCTGAAACCAGTTCCCAAGAGGCAGGAATGGTATATCCTTTTCATTAGCATAAAGTAGACTATGTGGCAAGGTGGTTTGTGTATGTCTTATCTGACATACACAAAGACTACACCAAAATCTTGATTTGAACTTGAAAATCACTGTCTCGCTACACTGAAGTCAGGTACGGTTTTGCCACTGATTCAAGTAAGACCAAGATTGAACCAGACTTTACAGTTTAATGCCTTGGGGGTGTTACTTCATTTTATGCTTTTGATCTTCCTAGTTTTCTGTTTTCACAGGTTTAGCAGGCTTGGTTACAAAATTGTTATTATTACATATTTTGCATTTCAGGTGATGTTCTGGTCCCATGAAAGTCAGTGACAAAACTCCCAAAGAATTCTCTAAGTCTACTTCTTCTACCCAAGCACTGTAGCCCACATTAAACATTGCACATGTATAAATCTACTTTGATTTTTATTTAACTGAACATCCAAATTAAAGATTTCAATTGAACACAGGCCCCACTAAAAATTTAGTACTCTAAAATCAAAATTTATTTGTGTCTTTAACATAGTGTGTAAGTAGATATTAACATGCACATATGTTTTCTGCTGATTTTCTATGAACATTGATGCATATTCCACACAGGGCTGAAAGTATAATCCAAGAAACATTCACAGGAAGTCCTTGCCAAAAGTGAGAAACAATGTTGTCTTCAGGACAGACCAAATAAAGAGTTAGTCACCAAGAATCTTGCTATAAATGATATCTTGGCCAATAATATGTTAATTTGTTTTTCAGCGAGTGGAAGTTTCATCACTGACGGCGCATCAACGAGGATGCCTGTGGTTAATTGCATGCAAGTCGATGTTTTCCTTCACATTTCTTCTTCTTGCCATTTCTTTGCCTACAAGGTATTCTTTATCTGCTGAACTTCCATACATGCACTGGTAAGTACACTCTAAAATAGCCATCATGTCTGGTATGATGGTTTATGGAAAAGGCAATGGTTTGAGCAAGAAATCAAATATGCATCTCCAAACGTGAAAACCCTCCTTTCATGGTGACTTAGACTTCTCCAAGCCGTCAGTTTCTCTGGTCTCTTGTCCTTTAAGGTGACTAATGTTCCAAATGGCTTTCATTCACTTCCTCTCAATCGTGTTGCACTAATATCAGGCACAGCAGAGTGACTGAAACTCACTTAGGCAGGACTGGAATGTCTAGGCTGTGACTTACCTGAGAGACTCACAGTGGGGAGCAGCAGTTAGGTAATGATTGCCAGGAATGAGCAAACAGAAAGTCTCTGCTCCCCTTCCCTCATTCCCTGGTAATAGTGCAGGCTTCATTAGCAAATGCTTTTCAGCTCTAATAATCACCAGGAAACTACAGATTACAAGCAGCCTGGAGGTAGGGAGGAAGGGAGGGGTTGTACCTGGTGGTAAAGCCATAGTCATCACCATCCTCAGATGGGCCAAGAGCTATCACCTCTGCACACAGTAAGAAACACCTAACTCCTCAGCTACCTACTACCTCAGTAGCTAGTTCATCAGCTACCTTCAGTGCAGCTTCTGGTGGAGTAAAACCCTTTTAAAGAAAAACACCATTGGCAGAGTACAGATAATTACCTGGGAAAATCCAGACTACCAGACATGTATGTCCAGAATTCTTACTATTAATTTTCCTGGCCTAATTTAATAGAGGGAAAAGCCAAAACAGAGCCCTTTCTACACCAGTTAATTGAACTAGGACTAGAAACACCATCTAAACAGTTTTTTGCTTAGGAAAAAAATATTACAGAGGAGCAGACAAAGGACAATACCCATTTCAGCTCTTTTCCCTGAATAATACCTTTGCTAGACAGAGCATTCTCAGAAATCACTGAAAATACCCCATCAACTCCCCACTGTAACCCATAAAAACCACACTGTGCAACAAACTAACAGCTTATCCCATGTTTTCCATTAGAAAGGAATATATTTCTGCTCTTCCCTGTGAGACACCATGGACATTAACTCAGCCTTGGTGAGGGAAGTGGCACAGGGAGGATGTGAGAGACGTTTCCTTATACCTCCTGGTTTCACCTTGCTCACAGGTGTGAGCCAAGAAGACCCAAACTCCATCCAGCCCACTCAGGAGTGATGACTGCTGGTCACCTTGGCGCCTTTCTAGGCTGAGCCACCGTTCATCCCAAGTCCCAGACCATTGTTGTTTCCTGACTATCCTGTGTCACTTTTTCCACACAGAATTAGGTTCGGTGATTGACACTAATGAAAACTGCTTTGCCAAAACCAGGACAAACACTTTTCTTCCCAAATACTTTGTCATGTCTTTCAACACATTTCCAGTCACTCTTCTGTATCCTAGCAGGCCATAATTTGTTTGACATTAATTTGTCCTTTAGTATGTAAAAATATTCACATTGTTTAAAAGCAAGTGTAAACCTAGAGCAACTCAGTCTCTCATTTCTTGTTGTTTCAGTTCAGTAATCTCACAAGACTGAAGGATAAAATCTGACTAAAAGATCATTTCCCATCAACTTCTCAATGGTCAAGGTTTAACCAATTCCATTTTTCCTACACTGCTTTATTATATCTCACTAATCTTTTACTGCACATAGAGATTTTTTTGCTTTCCTCTCTGTCTTGCTTCCTCTTTCTTTCTCCCCATCACTTCTCTCTGGTTTTAATCCTTCTTGCCCATGCACACTCTGCTCCATAAATTTTCTCGGCTGGAGCCTTCTTGTAGTCTTTTCCATTCTGTTTTGGCACCACTTTGCCCCTCTGTTCTTCTTCCTCTCTTAAGTTTGTCAGTTGCATATCCCTTTTTCTACCCAGAGCCATCAATTTCAGGGTTA
>JAWWEU010000091.1:20476128-20486756 GCA_035583155.1 Acropternis orthonyx
TCCTGGCAGGATTGAGGTGGGAAGTGGGTTCATGTGTGAAGGAACAGTCCAATGCATGTCAAAGTCCTGCAGTCTTACTGCCTCAGTTAAATTTTTAAATAACAGGAACAGGGGAGGTTAAATGTCCTGTTCTGTTACTTGAAATGCCTTTGCTGCTTTCATTATTTCCTATAGTAATGCACAGGATATCCAGCTGATTAGTCACAGCAGGGCTATGTGATCTTCACAACATCAACAGGAACCTTCTAGGATATAATCTCTCACTGAACCTTTACAATGTGCCAACAGTTCTTATACAGGTTTTGGAGAAACTAAGTACAGGTTGTCAAGGGATGAGAATCTGGTTGCTTAGGATAAAGTCTTACCGTTATTTTGCTAACCAGGCTGTTTCAGATCTCTTATTTTAATCTGTGTCTTCTTATATCTGCTTTTCTGTATGTCACCATGTCCTTATTCTCCAGGCCATAGATAGGTAAGACTCTTTATCTACAACTGTATGTTAAAGTGTACTGACCTCTGTATGAGTGATCCTACCACAACACAACTGCATGCTTTGGAAGATTAGTATGTTTTAAGAGTTACCTTTGTATTCACATCTTTCTTCAATTGTCTTGACTGTCCTCCATATTTCAGTATTGACAAGCTCAATCTTTACTGCAGTTCAACCAAATCCTTTCTTCCTCTGAACTCTTTATATTTCAAGTATTCTCCTTTTTTGTCTGTAATTGCAACTGCCATTCTCTCTACATCTAGATTGCAGTGGTGCCTGCTCCTTCCTATTCCTTTTTTGTTTTGCTTAGTTTCTGACTCTTTACCACTTGGTTGTTTGCCCTTGTCTTCCTGTATGTGACAACACCTCAGGAAGTTTGTGACCTTCAGACTCCTGGAGGAATTGTACCATTAGTCTTTGAGGAAATCTTGAATATCCTGAGTTTAGGAGATCCCTGAGAAGCAGGCAACTTTTTTGCTGATTCCCTATGTTATGTTAATAAATATACTTTCTGTAAAAATAGTAAGCCTGACATAGAAATGAAACATTATTTCTGCAAATATGAAGAAAATATGGATGGGGTTCAGGATTTGAGCTGGAGGTCCAGTTACAGTTTGTTCTTAATTTTTCCCAACAGAAGCAACTACCACTAATTCAACCAAAAATTTAATGCCATGTTGAAGGAAAAGACTTGTGTTCATTTTTCTGTACCACTGAAAATAATTCGACCAATAGCCTGCTAATATGAACAGAATCATCACTAGCAGAGCTTTTTCAGTAGTTAAATAGTTTTTAATGATGCCTATTCTTGCAGCAACAAAGTGTTAGCTATGGTGTGTGCTTGGGAATGAGTATCAGAGGAACCAGTCATCAGTAGGTCTGTCTACATGATTACCTACAAAACTTCTACCTTTTAAAGCTTTTGTTTAGGTTTATGAACTTTATGTACAAAATAGGCAGAAATATCCACCAACATGTCTTCATCTTAAAAGAGGGGGTGCTTTCCTGTTCTTCATCCTAACAAAAAATGGGTGCTTTCCTGTTGGCATCAGTATGAGTGTGAGCCTCACAGCAAGAGATAAATACTTGCTCTTGTGAGATCAGTGGAAAAACTCTAACTGGGATCTTTTTCCAGGTTCTTGCCAGACTGTTCTGAACATGTGTAGATTTATCCAGGGATGAAGCAGCAGGGGTGCCCTTCATTGCTCTCTGTCTGCGGTCTTAGGCCTCTGAACTGGCAACTGACAGAACTGCCTCTGGTGCAGATCCATCTCTTCTTGCTCACATCTGGATCAAGGCAGCTGTCTCTCCTGCTCTGAAAGCTGGAATTCAGAAGTACTAGTGCATAGGTTGGTTGTGTATCTAAGAGCAGTATATACTGTAACCAAGAGCAGCTTCCTGGTTTGGAAATCCTGCAGTAGTTTAAGAATTTTTATATTAACTCTGCTGTATATATAGCTTGCAGTTTCTTCTATTGATTCTAATGATGAACAAAGGTGAAAGAGATGGAGGTAACCCTTCAATTGAAAATAAATTCTCAAAAGGGAAGAAAAATGGGGATGAGAAAAACTGGAAGAGTCAGATGACCTTTCATGTCTCAGGTTCAGTATGCTAATGTATCACAGAAACAGTCCAGCTGGAATCCTTAGTGACGGGGGTTGTTTCAGTACATTAACAAGGAGTGTATCCAAGACACAGTTCCTCAGGTCTTGCCAGAGAAAAAAAAACAAGCACACCCTTTGGTACTCTAAAGTTGAGCAAGTTGCAGCTGGCACTCATTCAAACCTGTCATCACCTTCATTGCCTTAGAAAGAACTTTTTGCTAAAAGGTGAAGGCATATGCTTTTCTCCTTGTTTCATCTGCACAACTTTTTATAATCCTAAAGTAAATAAAAATGCCACATAAGCTCAAACAGGTTCCTAGTCACAATGCTGATATTTATGGAAACTTAGATTTATCAGCTTATGTTGATTATTCATCACAAGTTGAGTCAACAAATGTACGTGCAGCAAGTCTTGAGAAGGGAGCCTTGTAACTGGACAACTGAGCTTTTTAAGAAGCAAAGAATGAAGTACAAAACCTGTTCAGAAAAAAAAAGTAAAATTAAGGTATTCTGAAAGTTCCTTGAAATCTGAAATGCCATGACCTTCATGTGTGTGACTCTCAAAACAAAAGAAGTCTTCATACTTGAATTACATGTTCTTAGTCATTTGTAAACCAAGCTTTTCAGTTCATTAGGCAAAGAGAAGAAAAGCAAATAAATTGGAGTATGGGAGTAATAGTCAATATCCATTAAATATTTATTATTTTAGGGGGAAAGGCACCCAAAGCTGGCTTAACAAAACACCATATTATTAAGCATTGCAAAGGCTAAAAAGGTAGGGTTTCTAATGAGAACAGTGGAGTTTAGAGTCCACTGAATTCTAGTAAAAACCATGTTGTACCTTATTTCATTCTGACAGCAGAGGAAGCTGGGAATTACATCACTGAAGCCAATACCATTGTTTAGTATAAATCAACCTGGTAGCAGCTGAGTGAGAATCTTTTATATCAGTGGAAACCTAATGTGGTGTTTTCCTACAGAACAGAATTTAAACACTGAGAGTTCCTGCAGTTTTCTCTACTGCTAGCATGGACTAGTGGGGTTGCATATTTTTTGGTAAATGAAAGCTTGAAGTGTTTTGTTTTGTTCTGCTGAAAGGAGCACCATGTCAGTCAACAAGTGTCAGTGAGGGCTGAGGGTGTCCTCAGAGTCTCTGAGCCTTCAGAAACACATTCAGCAGTCTGCCAGGGTAGGGTCTGCTGTGCATTTTTTAATGTTCTTTTTGTGACTGAAGGGGTTTTATGAAACCTGGGAGAAGAATGAAAGAAGCCACTGAAATAAGAGAGCACTAATTTTGTAATGAGGGTTGCAGAAAGCAAAAAAAACATGGGAACAAGGGCATGATACAACTATGCAGTAGAACTCCCATGTGGATATTTCAGTCTTCTTTATGGCTTGCAGAACTTAGAGCTTTTCCTGTCCTTAGATATAGAGCCACATGTAAGATAGCAGCAGGCATGCTAGAATTATTAGAGTATTTGAACCTGTAATGACAATAATGTGTTAAGTACTGGAAGACAGAAGTTATGTGAGTGGATTGTCATCTTCAGTATATAATAATTAACTCTTTCCTGTGTCCATGGCAATCTCCTCTTTAGCAGTTACTTCAACTATATTTTTAGTATATATATTGTATAATATATGTATGGTATTATTTGTATCATCATATGAGTTATTTATGCAGAACACCATGGCTTTCAAATGAAATCTCTCTGCAGTTGTTTTTTTTCTTCTCAAAATAGACACCTTGTTTTTGTAAGACATGTAAGTGGAAGGGACTGCATTGTCTGATTTCACTTCCAACAAGTTCAGGATTTTTAAATTAAGCTAATTCCAGTTAATTAGTAGTTTGCTTCAGCAAGCCATCATATAATGTCATTCAAGCGTTCCTTTACTGCTGTTTTTGTGGGGTTTTGTTCTCACTATAACCTGCATCTGTCCCCCACCCCCAAATCTGTGCAAGTGTTCACAGGGGTGTTCATCCTTCAGCCACATGGCACAAAACCAATTGTTGACCTTTGTCGTCTTTCAGAGAGCTTTGTTAAGAGCTTTTGCAGCAGGGATGAATTTTTTTATGTTACCATCGGTATGGCATGTTTGAATTCCTGTCGTTTACACTAAAAACTTTGACACTGACTCAACTTTGCTAATAGAAATATATTTGCAAATAGGGTTTTGGCATCAGTTTGGAGACAGACCAATAAACTGTAGGCCAAGGGCTAAGAGAGAATTAAATTAATCATGGAAAAGGATGAATTGTGCCAACTAGGAAAAGGGAGATTCCCAAGGCAAAATAACATTATCGTACTCTTGCCTGGCATCCTTCATTTGATTAACTTGAAGTACATTACAGGAGTTAATGGAACCTCGTAATTCCTTGTGAAGCAAGTACTGTGTTACAATGCTTATCTGCAAATATATAAACAGAGGTCTGGTGCAGTCGTGGAACTCTCAGCAAAGTCATCAATATTCTCAAGAGAGATTGTGAACGGGGAGAAAAGACAAAGCTGACATACTGATGGACTGGTGGCTACCAGTGAACCACCCATACATTGCTCAGTCTTAGTTCAGCATGTCTGCCTGGCATCTCTCTCCTGGATAAAAACTGGCTTTGAACGTTAAGAGGAGGGCTTAAAAAAACTCCCCACTCCTGAAAAAAAGGAAAAAAAAATATTTTTGGAGACCTAGTATTTCATTTGGCTACTGGCTCTCCTCTTTGAAAAGCCACTCCAGTTCTACTTTGCTTTTCTCTCCTTATACTTTGTTGTTTTTTTTCTTCTTGTTCCTCCAAGTGCAATTTAAATGATTTAGCCGTGGCTTTGCTGTCTGCCACGACAGGGTTCAACTCAGCAATCTTAAGGGAATTTCCTGCCTATCAGTTACTTGACTATGATTTATTCTTTGGGGAGAAAAAAATTGGAAACTAGGAAAATCACACATTTCCCAACCTTTAAAAAATAAGCTGCAAGACCACCAGGTGGTGAGAGCTTTATATTTCCTGTGTTTGTCCCTGCTGGGGAGCACAACTGGTGAGGGGAAAATGCTCAGCTTAACACTTCATCATGAAAAGCAGGCTTGAGTTGCACTGTGACTAAGTGTGTGATCCTTGCATGGCAAAATACATACCTTTAAATTGACATGAAAGCAGCTTCGGGCTTGGTATTTAGGACATAACACAGCTCCTAGTGAAGGCTTGGTTTCCAGAATAGAGCACATTCTTTTCTACCATGCATGTTAATGCATTGTCCTTCTTCCTTCTGCTAATAGCCCGTGAGATTTGAACTTGGAGTCAGAAAAGTAGGGGCTTTGTGAAGCACAAAAGAACACCAGGTTTTTATCACACCATGCCTGTAAAAAGAGCTGTTCAACCATTCAGTTGCTGTTCGTATTGTGCAGCTGTTATTCTGCTGCTGAGAACATCTTGCTGTCAACACTGAAGTAGTACCTCAGGAAACACTGGCACACTGAGCTTTTCAGGAGAAGCTCGGCTTGGGGATTTGCCGGATCACTGTGTGCAGAGCCGAGGTATTTTCTCGCCCTGTGCCTTTCCCATTCTAAAATCTTGTAACAAATTTTTGTCTGCTTGCCAGCACCTGTTCTGCGATTTTTCGCATGATGACCTCTTCCCAACATAATGAAGGTCCATGTTTCTTGCCTCCCAAAACCACCTCTTCAAAGCTGACGGTGAGGGTGTGATGAGCAATGTGCTGTCTGGGTCTCCGGTGGGGGAATGCAGGTCTCTCACACAATGGCCCTTCGTTTACTGAGCTGATGCTCAATATCTGATCAGCCTCAGGTATTTAAAGTGAGGCAAGCAGAGACCCCAGGGCTGGTGGAGGGGGTGCTTTGTTTGCTTACTGGTTAACCGGAAATTCAGCTGTTTCAAATTAAGCATGAACAACTGTGTGAGGAAGGTGAAAGTGTTTGAAATCCGCAGAAGGGAGGGGAATCAGAAATAATCTCAGCCTCATTCAGCCTCCAGGCTAAATTTGTCTGTGCAACTAGGGGTACAGTTCCCACTGTAGTTCAGAGCAGAAAATTTTCTGAGTAATTAATTCAAATGGCTGTATTTTTAGCCTGGCATTCTAGAGAAACAAGACTTATGTGATCAAATTGTCTCTATATAGGCAGTTGTCAGCTCCCAGTAACTTGTGAATTTTTGGGGTCAACTTAGCTCAGTTTGCAAGATAGTGGTTTTCCACAGCCTCTCCTGAAACCAGGCAAGCAGGTGAGAGTGGCTTCAGAGAGGCAAAGGGTGTGTGGGGAGCTCTCTCCTTCTAAAGACATCAGCATCAGGACACAAATTCCTAAGCCAGGCTTTTCTGGTTCCAGTGCTTGTTTAGTAGTAACATTTCCCTATAAATAAACAGAATGTTCCTGCTGTAGGGTTGTGTGAGGCTGAATTTGGTATGTTGCGTTTCACACTGCCCAACACATCCTATAACATAAACTCACAGACTACCTAGTGCAGAATATTAATTTCATAAGGTCTGACTTGCTGGCTACACTCCCGTTGACTCCATTAAATTAAATGGCAGTTTTGTCTGCCTACATTTTTCAGGATCTAGACCCACAGTTTGCATATTTTTAACAGTTTTAAAGTCTAACAGTCCACAGCTCCTGATATGTGGGATACTAACTTTGTGTTGGAGATACAATCCTGTTGAAATAAAACACTTAAAAAAAATAAATTGAAAAATGCACAGAAATTAATGAATGACTGTATGCAAACAAGCAATGAGTTGGACAACATCATGACTGGCTGTTACACCAACATCAAAGGAATAAAATGTTACTGGGTTTTTTTGCTTTTTCAATTTTGTTTTTGTTTTAGAGAAGGCTGAAGGAACATCATCTGTATTTCCGACTGGATCTTTTAAATCTGATGGAAATCTTTCTGCTGACTCTACTGAGAGCTAAACTGATCCCTCATTTTAAAAATTAACTAATCTTTCTGTCATTTTGTAGTAGTATAGAAAATGTTTTAAACCCTTGAAAGTACAATTTCAGGCTGCAGAATGGAGCATTGTAGGCCCCCTTCTCAGTTGGAATTGATTTGACATCTGAGATTGTCAAATTCAAGTCCAATACAAATTGCAACAGCTGAGTTAAAATTTTTTAATCAACCCTGAAGATGAGGGCTTTATAATGGTTTCATGGGAAGCATGTTTCTTTGCAGCTGTATGAAAACAGAGGTCTATTCCATTTAGATTCATCTACACAATTCCCATGGACTTGTGTATATATCCTTGCTCCCTCTTATTTCTTGCAGATTCCCTTCACTCTGCCTCTCCTTGTCCCCTAATTCTGTCCTTCTTCTGTCTTGCTCTTCTTCCATTCCACCTTGAGGCTCAGAATTCTTTTTCCCTTCTCATGGGCCATTTGTCAGTCCTCTCCAACGAGGTTGCAAACTGAGGTGTATGATAGTGCTCTGCAGGAGGGTGTTTTCCTGTGTTTTTATAACAAGTCCCTGTGCTTCAGGCAACAGACATGATTACTACATAAATCAAGGCACACACACATGGATACACACAGGGAGCTGGGCCCAGACACCAAATCCTTCATCTCTGAAGCATAAGGACAGTTTTCATGCATAGGCAAAATTTCCTTGGGTCTATAAGTCTTCAGGTTTTTCAGTGTGAATCTCACAAGAGTGATCCTATTGTTTGGTGGACCACCTGCCTTCCCACCCATGATGTAAAAGCTACCTTCCCTTTCTTTTATGATTAAATTGCATCTCTGAGACAAATACAGTGATTGCTGACACAGAAGAGTGCATTTAAGGAAGTTTTTAATGTACTTTAATGCTTTAGATGGCTTGTGACCAGAGAGATGCTTGACAGAATTGTTGGGGAGTTGTCTTTTCATCCTCTAGTGAGCCACAGGACACAAACAGTGAACCTGTGTTTTGATGTAGCCATAATATTCATACCTACAGCCTTCCTGTGAGCCAACTGCTAGGAGGGAAACATCATTGCCTTCTGTAATATATAACATCAGTCAATAAACGAAAGACTTCCTTCTGTCCTTCCCTCTCCTTGAATGCTTCTCTGAGATTAAAAAGTTAATGAGTTAGTAAAGAAACAAAAATATGACACACCCAAGAGACCAAATGTTCAAGCATGGATTCCAAATGAAAAGGAGTGTGATACACACCAGTAGCCTTAATGATGTGTTTTCCTACTGTTTGCATTCCTTCCACCCAGCTGATGCCCATTTTCTTAGGAATCCTCTGAATCTTTTCCTTTTCTTTTCCCCTTGCCCACAGTCACCTTCCTCCACGTCTAGATATCCCTTTACACATACCTGCCATCTGTCCTTTTGCCTCACCATCTTTTTACAGCTATACTCATTTTGAAAGGTCCTTCTCATCCTTGTATTTTTTTGCTGTCTCCCTCTTGCCAGTCATTTCTCTCCCTCCGTGCCCAGATGCCATGACAGCTCTCCCTCCCTAGCCTGCTTCACCTATCTGAAGATCCAGCTCCCAGTTTTCACAGTCTTTGTTCTCTGCTTCCCAGTGCTTGTACTCAGATCTGCTTCCTTTTTTATCCACTTTAGCCATGCTCTTCGCCATTTCTTTTCCAAGTTCTTCTATCCATGTGTGTAAATAGAACTATACTTTCAGTCACTTCCATTCTTTAGTGTAGGAAATCTTTGTAGGAATCTGGGAGTAGGATTTCATCTCAAGTTTAAAATAAATTTTTGAGGTTGTGGTGGTGATTTATACCTTGTTCTTACTTACATTAGGCCTGCACCTAGTGTTTAGCTAGGAGTCCTAACAAATCCCTGGCACTGGAGGACACTGAATATTGTTTCTTCCATCATTAGATGTTACTGGATCAGGATTGCCTTTAAAGCATCATAATATGAGAAAATACTAAGACAGCAACCACACAGCAGTGGAGTGTGAAAAGGTGCAGCCAACATCAGAACAAAGGGTTGTTGGGACTTGTAACACTACCTAATCTTTCTGCATCTACACATATGTTCAGGTACATTCATACCTCTTCTGTGTCAGTCTTCACAGTAGTTTCCTCAATACCTGCTTCTGCAACTGCTCCCCATAGTGAAGTCAACAGGATTTTTACAGGCAGAATGAATGCCAAACTCCACTACTTTAGACTGTAAATGCTTCCCAGGAGTAGGGAGCACATCCCTCTGTGTCTGTACAGTGCTGAGCACACAGCTGGTGCTCAATGAATAATATATATATGGGCTTGATAGGAGTGGCTGTTCATCTAGAGCAGCTGAGGTGAAACATCTTTTTGTAGTAAGAGGCAATGCATTATGACTTTTGTTGGTCTATTTTATAATTTAGATTTTAAATGGTGAAAGTATATTAGCCAGCTAGTTCAGGGGAAGCTCATTTACACCACCTTCACACAACATGTCCCATGTTTCAAATGACAGGAAGGATAGGTAGTTCTCTACAGCCGAATGCATAGTAATTAAACTGTCTGGGCACCAGCAGTAGGCAGCCATTGAACAGATCGTTATAAGATGGCTATAATTACAGAGTCAAATCAGCCTTTTGCAGCACACTAGTAATCTGCTTTGAAAACTGGAGGCAAAAAGGCATATCTCCTTTATATGTTGAGGCCCAAGGTGTGCAAAGTTACTGCAGATTTTTTTGTTACATCACTCATGTCTCAAGATGTTAACTGCCTCTGTCTGCTGTTTGGAGGCTGGCCTGTTTTACTGGACAGGGGGATCTGAGATACAAATAAATTCTGAGTAAAGGGCTGTTTAAAAAAAAAGAAGTATAGCTATGACACCTCCCCAAGAGCTCTCATGGTATTGCTTTAGTCATTAGCTGAGTGGATACTTGAGCTTAATCAGTATCAAAGGGACATACACAAAGTCATCTATTTCATTAAGCTAATTTGCATTACTCGGCTTACCAAGAATCAAATTTTCATGTATTGTCCATCTTGCTGTCAGCAAAATAAGGGGACGGGGAGGAGTAAGTGGTAAGCAATGTGAAGACTGAGGTGTGGTGGTGTTTATTACTTTTTTCAGACATAGTTGCTAGTCTCTCAGGAGCCTTTATTGCTTTTGGATATCAAAAATACAGACTAGTAAGCTTTCTAAAGTTTACTTTTAGTACCTTCTACTTAGAAATCAAACTTACAGAGCTTTAGTAAGTGCAAGATCCTTGAAGCAGTGTATAGTTAGGCTTTCAGCTGCTGCTGTTGTTAAAGAAGGTAAGTGTTGGTTTGGAAGGAGGTGATGGGAGGATTAGAGTAGTTAGCTAAAGTAGACCTTTAGCCTCCTCTGGTCCTCTAGAGACATCAGTGCAGTGTTTCGCATGTAGCTTCACACAACACTGCAGTCCCAGGGGAATGACTGCTTCTGTTTAGATTGTGCCACATCTGACTGCGGGTTTAGCAAAAAGCTCTAATGTGCTGAGATGGCTGTTCTTGGTCTTCTCTTTTGTCCCTGGTACTCGTGACACTCTCCTCCTTCAGTGCCAATTTTTTTCTTTCTTTAAAAAAATAATGTTTGATATCTTGCTTTTCATTACTGCTGGAATT
>JAWWEU010000091.1:20486882-20509792 GCA_035583155.1 Acropternis orthonyx
TCATACATATTTACCAGGAGCTATAGCAAGGGTCCAAAATTTTTCTGTAAGCAAAGGAAATATTCACCCAGAAGTAAGAGGTGAACTAACAGTGAGGAATTCTTCTGCTGGAATTTAAACTTAATTACTGTTGAGTGAATCCATATTCCTTTAGTTGTACAATCTGGTAACTGTTTGCATGTTAAACCTTCAGTTTGTCCAAGACATTGTAATTGAGGCTTACTTTTAAATGTGAAGTTGTTGCGATGATTAGATTATACTGTCTAAACTCAGATGCTGGAGCCTGATAATTAAACATAATTTAAGTTGATTGATCAGACAGAATGATGGAAATCTTTCATAAGACAACTGAAATATGTGGGTCGTCATTTCTCTTGGTATTGAGCAAAGACTGAGTGGTTAATTCTGCAGTCTGTTCCCAGACCTTGCACAGGGTTTCTCAAATATTGGTGTTTCTAAAATATGCTGTTTAGAAAAAAGATTTTATAAGAACTCATAATTTGTGTGACTTGTGTACATATAACTAGAAAAAAATGTAGCTCTGACCAGTTGGTAATGGTGGAAAAACTAAACAAATGCATGACTGTGAAGTGAATATTTTTAGTGAAATTTATTATTATGTTTGCGCTCCTTGAAGTGCAAAACTGTCCTCCAAAGTCACATCCCTGCTGAAAGAGAAACTGCAGGCAATAACTCCGCTATCTTGGGGAATGCATCCAATATGTGTGCCATGTGTGCATGATTCAGTCTTTAAGGAGTTGGTACTAGGATGGAAGTCAGCAGTTGAATGCATTTGTTCAAGCCCAAAGTGTTGATCTGAGCAGTTTAGGATGTTGGACGTTAGTTATGGATGCTGTTATGCTGTAGAAATGCTGGCAGTATTTTTGCAGTTTAGTAACTCAAATGTTTGATTTAGGGAAAGAACAGGGTCACTTATGTATTTGAGTCATGAGAATACAGTGGGGACACCATCATGAGAATACAGGTGGGAACAGTTTTTCTTGTACCTGCAAAAGTTTAAAAAAAAATAAATTCTCCTTTATACACATATGTATGTGTCACCTATGTGGATTGTAAACTTTCTGAGACAATGCCTTTTTTTAATAAAAATTGCACAGCACCCAGTATTCTTGGAGTAGAGCACAAATTTAGGAAAGAATAACCAAAACAGAAGCTCCAGTACGGTAGTATCTTCTGCTGGTGAAGATACTTAATTTTTTTTGCTATTGGTAGCACTGTTTTAATCTCAAGGAGTATTTGGCCATATAGGTTGTAGCCCAAACTTTATTTTTGCAACAAAGGCAGACAGAAAGTAGGTTACAGTCCTCTAGCCTACAGGAGGGTCTAGCAAGCAACAGAAATTATAGCATTGACTTTGTTGAGCTGATGCAGGACGTTGCTTGACTATAAATGGTATAGTGGTTGGTCTGTGACAAAGCAGCAAGCAGTAATCAAATTGCTATTGTAGGAAATCATCAATTCATCTATTGTATAGATTTGCAGAGTCGAAGAGGAAGCATTATAAAGTAAAAGAAGGGTGGAAGTCTGCTTACTGCTGAATAAGCTCAAAGGAGAGGTTTCCTATTCTTGCACTGTACACTGTCCTATCTCTGATGCCATATTTGGTGTTACTAATTAGAGCTGCTTTATTTCAGGCTTGTCATAAAAGACAACATACCTTTTGTCTATGTTTACATTTTAAATACCTTAAAAGCAGCATATTGGAAATGAAATTTTTTTGATAGTTTGTGCATGTTTGTTCACACTGTATAATTAATCCTACTTGAGAACTAGGCAGGAGGACCCTACAGGGGATGCATGGCTTAGCGTTTTTTTCCTAATATGTTTGACTTTGTGCACTTCTAAGCGTGTGTAGCAAGTGAAGAGACTGAACTGTAAGTTGTGCTGAAAAGATTTCTGTCCTCATTTGCGTTTCCAGTCAGGCAAAATTCTTCTGGTTGACTGTGTCCTGCCCCTGGGGAACACACAAGAGGGCAACACGCTGTTTTCCTGTCAGAGGGAAACAGTTATCCTTGGCAGGTCAGAGGAAAGGAGAGTGCCTGGCTCTCTCGACTGAGAAAGAGCATGACAGTTGAGCTGTCTTCATGATGGAAAAAGAAAGAATATGCCAGGTGGGCTTGCTAACTATCTTCTCCATTGTCCAGCTCCTGGGAGAAAGTGACCACATCTCTCTGTCCTGGTTTAACACCTGCCTTCAGAGCTTATCTGCATTCAGCTAAGAGAAAGTAAGTTACAAGTCAGCTTTATTAATATGTACATTAAAAGATACATTCCAAGTTTAGTCATCCTTTGACCATCAAGTGCTGTGGTTTATTTATGGGAAGGACTAGCGATCTTTAAGCTGTCCAAAAAAGGAGGGAAGATACAATCTGTCCGCATGAGCTTGCAGCAGAAATAATGTTCTCAGCTTTTGGTGAACGTAAGGGGGTGTGTGAAAAAGGGGAGTAATCTATTCTGGTATAAGGAAAGCCAAATCTGTTCTTGCATGAAAGAGAGACCCTATATGTAAGTGCCAGGAAGGGAAGGAATTGTGAGGAGCTCCTTAGGATTCAGAAAGTAAGCATGCCCCTCCAGTCTGCATGCTCCTCTGTGCAGATCCTGTGCATGTTGTTTCTTTCTGCCTGGGACAGTAATACTTTTAAGGATGCCAGGGAAAAAAAGGTATGGTAAGTTTTTGAGGAAAGAAAATTGCTTTCTAGGTCTAAATGGAGGAGAGATGTGGTAGGCACCAGTATTCAAGGAGGTAAATTATCAATGAATTCTCACCTTTTTTCTCCTGTGGTTTAGATATATGAGATCACACTAAATATCCATGTGTTGGGATTTTTTTAAAATAAATTATTCTTCAGCATGTTCTCAGACGGCCATTTGTTCCATGACTGGACATGTTTCTGACTTCACGTGCAATAAGGAAGGTTTATTGGTAAGTGAACTAATCTTTCTTGTATCTGAGATTTCTGTGAGAGCATGGAGAAGCTCTGGGCTGTGTGTCTCAGGTACCTCTATGGCTGGTATCTAAGAAAAGCTATTGCTGACCACCATGAGGTAATGCAGGTGTCAGGTAACAGGGTCCCTCAGAGCTTCCAGAAAAGATTTTGTAGGTTAAGTGCTGTCTTTCAAAGTTCTATATTTCCATCAGAAGATAGGAAATTACTAAAATTATGTTCTTCAGATCTCTTTCTTTCAGCAAGTCATAGGGAGAAGTCTTCCAAGAAACCTGTCATTATTGAGCCATCACAATACACTTTTTAGGCGTTACTGGTCCTGTTGTTCAGGATGACAGAAATTGTCAATGGATATGGTCATAGACACTGCAAAATTGACTTTTCTACAAGCACATGTTGAATATAGGGGCAGTCATGCACAAAGAATGTCTTTTACTTCAAGCTGGTGTAGTGATGTTTACCACAGAAGAATAATTCTGGTTTGAGTTGATCAGAGAAAAATTTTAACAAAAAGAAACGCAGTGTGGAATATGATCAAGACCATCTTATTTGCTTTCTCCAAGAAAGGAAGAATTGAAACAAAAAGAAGAGTTTCTTCTTTGTAAAGGTTAAGTATAACATTGTATTTCACAGAAAGTTTGTATGTGGTTATTTCCATTTCCTAACATCAGATGGGAGACTTTTCCCAAAACCTATATAAAGTTAGCAGAATTAACTGAGCCTTCATCTAAGCATGTGTACTTTCACGAGGATGAATGTATTAAATATATATACAATTCTCTGTAATTGGAAGGCTTATAAATAGGTAAAGCAACATCATCTGTGAGCTGGTGTGGATGCTACAAGCTGTAGAGCAGCTACAGGTCTTTATGAAGTCCAGTGTGAATCAGTGCTCCACAGTCTAGCTGATGTCAGTGTCAGCGTTTTCACTGACAAAAAAACCCCACAAACCAATGCCCTTTGGTTGTAACTGCTACATGACTGTACTGCAAGCTGGAGACTCGCTGCTCTGTGATGCAGGCAAGCACAGTCTGTAAGACATTGTTGATATATGTGGTCAAGACTTGACAGGAGGCTGCCAGATTGGATCCCATTGAGAACATCACACCTTGATGCCTACTTGGATCTCTTCAGTCTTTTCTAGTGGGTTCAGCATGGTCTATGCATACAGCCTTAAGTCTCATTGAAAAGTAATTTGATTTTCTGAACTACTGTCTTTTGTGTGTTTTTTGCCTTCCAAATGCTGGCAGGAATTTGGGTCTTGGCTGTAGATGAGCTCCTGGCAGCTGATCAGTTCAATGTCCACATTATGGAGGCCAACCTAGAGTTACAAGAAACTCTCTCTGCAGCATTTGATATAAATCACATAAGCAGCAGAACTGCAGAGTAAGAAATAACAGCAGCAGTTCACCAGCTATGCAGTCTTCTTCCTTGTTCCTGCACAGGAATTTCTGTTCTCTCAGGCAAGCTAGGACGGATTCTTTTGGGTTCGAAAACACCTGGCAGACTTGATAAAAGCCCTTAGCTGTCTGTGACTCCTCATCAAACAGTTCTGTTGAATTCACTTAGATGCAGTCAGCTAATGAATCATTGCTTTTCCTGTGTCACCACCATTATGGAATGAAGCTGCACGCTGTGGGAGAGAAGCGAAGGAGGTTTGGGAATAAGTCTTTGGTTGTCTGAGAAAGCCTTAGTATTTCTGTTAGAGTCAGACTATCTCTAGTGAACCCCAGAGCAAGAGTCTTCCCCTCCTGATGCCAGTGGGTGTTTTTTCATTGTTGGGATGATGCCTGCATTCTGTTTGTTAACCACAGAGTAGGTTTTCTCAACTCCATAAAATTATCAGCAATACTAGAAGTGATGCTTTCAGTTTCAGTCATTAGCTGTGTGCTGGTGCTGTGAAAATGACTTCTCTTCCTGTGTATCTCATTATTTGTAGTGGGAACCTGAATGCAGCCAATCATTCTTAAAATAGCCAAAGGAAGCACAAGCAATATAGAAATGTCTTTGTCTTCCTTTGGGGTTTTGGGCTGCATAACTGACCCTGCCCTGGTGTGGGACCTGGAAACAGGCTGCTGTCTCATCTGGGTGACAGTCTAGATTGTCCTTTGCAAAACCCTGCAAGTGGTATCAAAAAGGCAGAGGTTATTTCCCGCAGAAGAAAAGAATGACTTTGCCTTACTCTAGCAATGAGCCAGAGAACAGATTAGAGGCTTTTCCTATCTGCAAGGAAGCTCATCCATCATGCCCCATTCAGGCAGTCATACTCAGTGGGCTTGTTCTCTCTTGCTACACTGAACCTTTTTCTCCACAGCTTGTCCAGAGAAGCAAAGCAAATAATAACAGACCTACTGCTTTTGTAACTTGTACTACAGGCATTTGTCAATGCTGCTTTGACTTCCTTTTCTATGCTGCTCTACTTCCCTCATGCTGTGCTAAGAAGCAGGTGTGAACAAATGTGTAAGGATGCTTGTATTCTTCACTATGTGAGTGAATGTGTGACAGGAGAAGGGAGTAGTGTATTTCTGTCGTGCAGGGGCTCATCACCAACTGTAATCTCTTTTCTTATTTTTCTGACCCATACCACCTCAATTTTAAGTTTGCCCATGCATCACATCAGATACTTAGTTTCCTCTCAATAATAGAGCCTCAGTAATTAAAATAATCTGGCACTACTCCATTAGTTAAAGGAATTGTGATTTTTATATTCAGAGGTTACTTGATTTTTTTTTATATTCAGAGGTTAGTTTATTATATTGGTATATAGCATTTTACCTTATAATACACTGAATTATAGTAGTTAACCTTATGTCCAGGTTAACACTGTCATTTGTCTTAGCACTATCCGGCAAATGGGATTTTTCCTAGCTATCTGTTGACTTCTTGCTATGCTGTCATCTTCTAACTCTGAAGTAGTGGAATGAAGAGCAAAGTGAAAAATATGTCATGTTGGCATATTGAGGTGATCTCTTTACTGAAAGACATTCTTGAGGATAGAGTACTTTCTAGTATTAACTTGTCCATAAAGCTGTTTGGATTATATATGATGTAAAATTTGGGAATTTACTGGGTATGAATCTAGGCAGAGCAAAGCTCAGAGTCTGCCACTTGCATCTAGCAATTACGAGCAAGCTGCAGGGACTGGATTATTTTGCTCATCTCAGAGGAAAAGCAAACTACATAGATTTTCTGTCTCAGAATTAGATTTATTCTATTCCTTTTAAAGTTTCCAAAAATACTAGCAAAAAAAAATTGGGCAATGGAGAGTAACCATGAAAGATAGAGGTCTCTGGAATTTCTCTAAAGTTTTAACAAGAAGGCCCTTCCTTTGATATTGGAGCCTTTTAAATTTGGATGAGTGTCTATGACTGTGTAGGCACATATGAGTGGATTGTTGTCTGAGGGAGAGAGATTTCATACATGGTGCTGGGAGACAATATTCCTACTTAATTTGATTGTTTTCTTAGTACACAGAGTCTTCCGTTTTCCCCCCCTATACCTGTGTCTGTCCACAACTATTTTAAAATTTTCTCTCAGGGACTACATTTGTTTGTGGACATTTTTAATTTTTGAACATTTTTCATTATTGTAGTAGTAATCTATTTCATGCTTTTCTTTCATACTTTTCTTTAAGGTGTAGAAAAACCTGACAAAACTAATTCCATAAAAAAAATTAGGGGTTAAAATTACAAATACATATTGAGAACTCTTTGCTTATCTAGATTTTTTTTTTTTTAATCTGTCAGGGACAAACATACCTTGAGCAGTTTACCAGGTTTCCAGAAGGAAAAGCCTTTCCCTTTTTTCTGCCTGTTGTACTCAGATTGCCTGATCAAAATGTGTCTATGTGTCCTTGTGCTGAGCATCCTTCCCTAGAATATGATGCTGAAGTTTGGCCTGAGTTTTCCTGCCACGAGTGGACTGTTTCAGTGTGGAACGAGTGGTGGGCTCTCCAGAGGTGACTGTCAGAGT
Source organism: Acropternis orthonyx (assembly GCA_035583155.1). Classification (NCBI taxonomy): domain Eukaryota; kingdom Metazoa; phylum Chordata; class Aves; order Passeriformes; family Rhinocryptidae; genus Acropternis; species Acropternis orthonyx. Next base: position 20,493,821 of record JAWWEU010000091.1, read on the forward strand.
AAACCATTTTTGGATAGCATCTTGTCCACAGATGAAGTAATTAATACATAAATGGTAATGCCTGTTCTTTAGCATTTGCAGTGTTACAGTAGATTTCATTCACATTTTAGGGTAGGTATGTAGTTTGATGTTGTATCATTTATATCAAATGAGTGGGACAGGGGTCCTGAAGAATACAGCTAGGGTGCATATTTAAGAGCTTGAATGTTTCATGCATTAAAAAAAAGCAAAGGAGAATTATTTGTGATTACACTGAGCTTTAAATGCAGTGGTATTAAAGTCATAAAATCATTGAGTGGTTTGGATTGAAAGAGACCTTAAAGATCTTGTTATTTCAACCTCCTTGCCATGGGCAGGGACACCTTCCAGTAGACCAGGGCTCAAAATCTCATCCAGCCTGGCCTTGAACACTGCCAGGGATAGGACATCCACAGTTTCTCTGGGTAACGTGCTCCAGTGTCTAACAGTTAGAAGCCATTTTCCCTTGTCGTATCGCTACATGTCCTTGCAATGTTCTATAGGATCCTAACTTTTTCTTTAATGTTAACCTCTGCCATTGATTTGATCTGTTATGCTGACGTAAGAAGGCTGGAAATTAAATTTTTCCCCCTGGATAGAGCTTGAAGAAGGGCTGAAATCTGTTTAAGTGTGTACCAGTAGTGAAAGGAAGCAAATGCTAAATATCTGAGGGTAACTGAGTTGGCTGAACTGTAGGAATTGTTTTTTGGATTACTATCTGATCCTAGTGTTATGTTTAAAGCAGGCATGTGACAGCTGAGACAATGTCTGCAGGGCTGTGTCAAACTTTTAATTAGTGACATTTGTAAATATTATTGTGAAAATGTACCAGACTTTGTGTTTTACTTTTATTATCCAAAAGGAGAAGTAAACAGGGAGGGCACATGACAGCTTTGGGTCACCTGCAGCTACATAATCATTATTCCATCCATCAGATGAGGGAATGGAAGGTCAGTTGACTGGCGATGATATTTCCCAGGCAAAATGAAGGTTGGGGAGTGTAATGGTGTTGCTGGTAGTATATCTGTTTTCTATTAAGAATGCTGAGATGAAACAGCAAAGTATATATTAAAGATGGTGTTTTCTCCTGTCAAAAGGCAGTGATTGCTACATTTAGTGCTTAAATCTATTCAGAATCTTGACATAGTTTTGCTGAACTTCCACAAATAATCAATGGAGCTATTTTTATCTCTTAAATGAGTGAGGCTTTTAAAAATAATAAAGACATCTTTGTAATGACTGACCAAGCTGTTCCAGACTTAGGTCTATTGCTCTGTGTGATTTGGGGTGTTGAGTGAAAGGCATTATTTAGGCATTGCCTTTATTCCATTCTGCAGGTTTATAACCCCAAAATTGCAAATGTTTCTGGCAATCATCCTCCAGGCACAGATGGCTTTCCTTCCAGTTTTGGCAAGCCTGATTTCAGTATAAAACTGAGCAATTATTAGAAAGTGAAATATTGCATGATATAGTACCACTACCACCACCATCAACATCACGACAAATGGAGCGCTCATTGTTCCTGTGCCATGTGAGAGAGCTAGTGCCCTGCATTACCCCTTTCCTTAAAACCCATACCTTTGCTACTACTGGTGATGCACAGATAGGTGCATCTTGCTAGAGCAGATGCTTTACCGAGGAACTGTGGCCATTTTCTCATTTGCGTTGGCTCTATATTTCAATGCAAATATCACTGAACAGGTGGCTGATGAGGACCCTGTGGACTGTTTACTGTAAAGGTTACAACCAAAATCGATAGGCCTGAGATGCTTGTAATTCCATCTGGGAGATGTTCATCTTCCATCTCACTGTTCCCTCTCTGAACAGCAGCATCCTATTAACGCAGCAGTCATCAGGGATGTCTCACTCAGGTCAGCAGAAAGTTTCGTCTATTTAGGCCTCCATTTGTTCCTTATATTTTCTGTTTGCTCTGCACTGGATGGAACAGCAATGTGGATCTTGACAGGACAGGTTGCCAGCATGGAGCATGCTGAGTTTTGCCTACTGACTTGACACCTGCTACCACTGTTGGACAGGCCAAGGCTCATCACTGCTGTCTGGGGGGTGTCCAGGTCTTTTCAGTTTGTCGCTTACTAAGGCAGGAGGCAGTGATGTTACATATCCTAGCTGACAGTATTGTGCGTGAGGTACGGCCTCATGACGGTGCAAATGAGGGGAGCGGAAAGCTGGTATAGACTAGGATTTGCACGAACGTGAACAAAATAAACAAGTACCCCTGAGACTTGTGTGAGGCTTTGTATTTTGACTAAAATTTTATTTCAGACATGCACCTTTGCAAGTCTTGGTGGGAAAATCTGCATGGTCCATGTATGTGTTTCCTCAAACTAGTAATGAAGGTTGTATTGTTCTTTTTAATGAAAGTGGATGGTGATGCTTACTATATGAGGTAACGTTGCACTCATTGGTGTCTTTCCCTTGGGCCTAATCGTCATGCCTGGCATGCAGCCCACAGCAACTGGGCAATGAGTAAGCAGTGCTGAATCCAATTAAGTGCTAGTAAAGTGTGTATAACAGAGGGCACCCATGCAGTCCTCTTACAGCCAGTGAGAACTTTTTGGTACTCACAAAAGATGAGTGTAATTCATACACATAATTTAGGGTCAACAGTGTTGCCAAACAGGTGGGGGCTTCCTTTAGGACTCTCTCCCCTCACCAGTATTCAGTAGCAGCCCCTCGTTACACTGAGATCTGAAGGAGTACAGGTGATTACCCCAATGTATTCATGCACCAGCGTTTCTGGCATATGGGCCAGCTACCTGGAGACCTAGAGTGCTTTTTTGGCCACATGAAATGAATGGCCAGCTGTAGAGACAACAGGAGCAAGACAGGAGAGGAAAGACAAATGATGGCTGCACCATCAGTCACAAAAAGATGTTGGAAGTTGGTAGTGATGATGGGCATGGAGCTGGCACTAAGTCTCTGTGGCCACCTGCACCACCATTCAGGTGACTGAGCAGCAATCGGTAGAGAAAGGACAATACCAGCAAAAAAGCTGTCTATCCCAGACAGTGTCCTGCCATGTGCCAATTCAGTTGTCATGTCTGGCACTCCATACTGTGTCTTGCTGATAACCATTTGTGTCTCAACTCTCTTGAGCATCCCAATCACCCGCTGAGATCCTATTCACTCACATCTGTCTGATCCCCTTGGCACTACTCAGTTCAAGCATCTTTTGTGATCCCTTCTGCCATGCAAGGTGGCTGAGCAGCAGCTAACCCACCACCCAGACGGGCATTGATAAAGGATGCTCTCCTGAACAGCTCTGCTGTGCTGGCCTAACTTTCCTCATTGTCCAGAAGCTGCAGCCTTCAGGTTGTATTTCTCTCTTTTTGTTTTTGTCGTTACATTATTCTTAATTCCTTCCTCTGTCTTGCCCAAAACTCTCATCTTTCACTTTCTAGGAACTGTGAATTTAAAAGGGTAAATAGCATTAACGGTGCTTTCCATTCAGAGATTTCCAAAGGTTTGGCCAAAGGAGTTGAATAATGCTTGGCAGCATCAAATGGCAAATACGTACCATAGCAGGGAGCAGCAGTCAGGTCAGCCAGCTGATTTCTGCCCTCTGCCTTTAGCACAGCAATGCATATGCTGTATAGATCCGTACATGCTTTTTTCCTATGGGTAGATATTGCTCTGTAATATTTTGATGAGATGCTGAAGTAGGACTCAGTTTCTTAAATCACGTCCTAAATTGCATGCTTTTAAAGCTCCTGCCATAGTAGAGTCTCCAATCTTGTTACCTCTGTTATACAGCTCAAATTGGTTTCCTCCCTGGTTTTCACTTGTACTTCTGTTTCTGTTGAATATGATTCTAAGGGCTATTTGCTGAGTGTTTCCAGGACCAGTTCATATAGGCTGCTGCTTTGCCAGTCATGAATTTTTCCTTTAGCAACAGTTCAAATTCATCTGACTTTCCTTTTTAGTTTCTTCACTGTTTGGTTAAATGCTGTTCCTTCTTACTAGACTGTCTTTTTGAAGAATAATTTCATTCTACATGTTTGTAGAAACAAAAGAGTTTGTTTAAGACAGTCATGAGTTCTTAGGGTCAGTAGGTTTTCTGGTCTTGCTTCATGCATAAGACAGACCTTTAAATTTTGTCTGGTAATTCTAACATTAAGCTTAATAATTTGTGGATCGAAGTGCAGCTGCTGTGTATGAACACAACCCATCATGGTCAAAAGAGGGTTTGTAATAAATGAGTATAATAAGATCTATCCATTACTGAGCAGGCTTACTTTGCCATGGGAAAATTCTGACATGGTTGCATACTTTGATATTGCTGAGTTACGCTGGGATTAGCTGGACATACAGTGAAGCCAAAGCAACAAGATGGGAGTTTTTCTAAAATGGAAGAGAATCCCTTTCAGTAGTTATATATGTGGCTATGCAGCCATTGCTGTTGCTGTTGAATTTCATCTCAAAATCAAATCTGACCTTGCACTTTCATGAAGTTTGCCAGAAAGTTCCCTCTTCCGTTTAGATTTTTCATTGGATTTGTGTAACCCTTCTGGAACTTACAAGCTGTAGATAAAATAACCTGGTTACTACAGTATTATGGCAGGAGCCATGTATTAATTTCCTTAGTCAAGCAGCTGTTTTCTATGCATTTCCACACAGAGTGTTGTAAATGCTACCAGACATTGTAGTTATTGTAAAAAGTATTAGACAGCAAAAAGCAGAGCTCATCATGGCTTCTTGATGGCTTTGATAGCCATGGATAGCCATAGTGGAAGGCACTTGCATAGAAAAATCATACTTTTCTCCTTGTTTTGGAATGATCATTAATTCCTTAGCTTCAGAAACTCATGTATGAACACTCATGCCAACAGCATGAATTTTACAAAATTAGATGACCCTAAGTCCAGCCTTTGTATGTGGGTAATATATGGAGATAGATAGAGAGATAGAGAGAGATAGAGAGATGTGTGTACATAGATTATGAGTAAGTAAAATCAGTAGTAATAGCAACTTACTGTACTAGTATCCAAATATACTACTTAGAAGTGGTTCATCTTTGGGCTGAAGTGTACAGAGAGTCTTATTCCATCTAAGAAGGCAAAACTTTTATGTCTATATGCATTAAGAGATCATATGGTTTATTTATAATTAATTAAAGTAGGAAAAAAGGAGGGAAACACAGAAGTAGCCAGAACAAGATGTCTTGCATACCTGTTTGAAACCATCAGCTTCAGAAAGAAAAATCAGAGCACCAAAGTATCTTTCATAAAGTAGTATTACATTGGTCTTAGGAATGCAAGATGCAGGTTATTTGCAGGTTTTTTGAAGCTTGGAAGAAATCTGATCTACTCTGCTAACTTAATAGCTAAAAGTCATTGCATTAGCTGTAGATTATAAACCATGCTCTTAAACATTTGCACAGCTGTATTTTAATGACACTGTTGGTAATAAAAGATGAACAAAACTCACTCTTCTTGTTGCTAGTATCTTCTTTGAAGAAGAGTAGTAACCATGTTCTTAACAGGGAGAACTGGAGTTCCCAGAGCCAGTTCTCTCTCAGCCAGTATAGCTTAATGCAGGCCAGATAGAACTGCAGTTCAGATCTCTCCATGGAAGATGGAGAATTCTCCACTATGTTTGTAAAACTTTTATTTGGAGAAAGTGCCTTGTACTTACTCGGCATCATTGTCTGACTGCTTGTGCTTCATCAGACTCTGCGTTCACAAGCACTTTTGATTAGAACGTAGTTTCAGCACAGTTGCAAGTGAGAACATTTGCATCACTCCCAGGGGCCCAACCAGAGGGAAAATTGTACTAAAAATAAGTGTGACCTTCTCAAATCAGCACTTTTCTGAAATTCCACTGAGCCAGTATGGCTCTTTCCATCATTGTAAAAACTGCAAAAGTAACAATATGTTTGAATAATTATCTCTGAGTAGAAAGCTGCCTTTGGATGCAACTTGAGTCCTCCTCAGTTAATTTATTGGCACAGGCATTGATAAATATGTGTAGTCTACTTGAATCATTGACAGATCAAAGCAGACATTTTGCATATACTTTGTATGAATTTGAACAACTATGTTGGCACTAAAACCACACAGAATTATGTGTGCTTTTTAATCTCTTCTCCCTCTTTTCTTCCCCAGAAGAATCCCCTTAAAAATGACAGAGAACTTCATATGCTTAAAACCCTACCAAATTATGTCAGTTCACTTGCCAGTTCATATTTTTTTCCAGGTAAAAGAAAATGGATTTGGCCCAATAGCATGTACATGAAATCACAAAGTAAGCATGCTGGGCATTGTTCATTTTACTAGAAGCTGTTTCCTATATATTTACAGAGAGCAGTACATGTGTCTGAATGAGAAGTAGGGAGTGACAGTGCAGAATCACTCATGGGAAAAGTTTTTCAAGCTCTGAAGAGAGGTGGCAGAGTTATGTCTGCAGTACTATGATACCTTCCTCACAGCATACACAACTTACTGGATAGTGAGTGGATTATGTGCATATAGGAAGTTACAGACAGCAGTTTTTCTCATGCTCTAGAGTCTCACTGTGAGCCAAGTGGTGTGAATTGTCAGTCTGTGGACTGATAGTGTGGATGAATATAAGTGAAAGAGTTGGATTGCTTGATAAGTTCTTCCCATTAAACTGTTGTTCCTCATGTGCATTTCAGGAAAGATTTCTGCATTGGATTGTAGCAATTTCAAGAAGAAAATAATTTCAATCTATTTGTGTATTAAGGCACTTTGTTTTGTCACTTTGCAGTGTACTTACAGGAGCAAAATTTTTCAATCAGCAAAGTGACATTTAGAAAAATTGAATAGAGATAAAAGAATAAGCCCCTTTAATGTGTGCATCTTAGTTGTAATTAATACCTCTTGGGGAAAAGTGTTTCCAAGCATGCTATTTACTTCTGCTGCTTATATCTACTTTGCACTTTTCTAAGGACCCCAAATGACAACAAATAGAAAGAAACAGTTCTACCACAGGGAGCTGGCAGTCAAGAGAAAATGTAAGAGGTGACTAAAGAGACAAATAGAGGAAACATGTAGAGAAAGGTGTCTGCAGGCAAACACAGCTGTGTCAGTAATAATACACAGCTAGTGACCTAACCAGTGCTAGATGGAAATGCTTCTCTTGGGGCTTGTATGTACTATCTTCTAGTATGCATTATCCTATAAAGTGTAACAGACAGTGTCTGCATTTTGTTGCATTTATTCTTGCTATTTTTATCCTTTGCCATCCATCTGACACTTTGTTCAGTTAAGGTGTCAGTCATTGCCTTACATTAAATTTTATTTTTTCAAGTCTCAGTCTAATTCAGTCTCTCAGTTATTTTGTTAATAGAAATAGAGAATCAGCCAGATTTGCAATTTGTGTGTTGAAATAATAATAGGCTAACACAGGGTATAATAAATCATTAGTCCTTATGGACTCTATCGCCCTGCAACAGAGCCCCTGTTGCAATCCTTTTATAGGAACTGAAATTTTATTTGAAAGCAAATATCTGATGAGGCAAATTAATTATTGTGACATTTTTCTGTTGGGTAAGAAATGAGGAATCATCTGTGTCTGTGAAATTACAAATGACAATCCAACACTCAAGACTTGTTAATGCTTTTTTTGGCATCAAGAAAGGGAGGTGTAGGTATCTAATATTAAATAGTGTTGCAGGAGGGCAAGTTAGCACTTTGTTTGCCAAATTAAGTTTCAAAGACTATGTAGGTTATGAAGTTTGAATTTCTGCCCATAAATCTTGAATGAATGACAGACTACTGTAAAATAGCTTTGTTCAAAAGGAATCTTTGGCAGGCAGCATCAAAGGTTTGAAACTCTGGAAGGGATGAAAAGAATACCCCTCTTTTGCCCTGATTTCCCCTGCAGATCAATGTCTCTGTGAAATTTGCCTGGGAATTATGAACTATTTACAGTATTATGTGCTGTTTTCTTTCACTGTATGCAAAGGCCCCAGTGGTTCCTTTTATCTTCAAGATTTAGGGATATTTTTGTACATGAAGTGTGAATGGATGAATATGTCAGTGGAACACAGGGGGAAAAGTGCTCGCTTTGGACAGTTCTTTTCTCCCTTATTTTATCACAAGTTGGAGTACTGGTTTTATGGCACCTAAATTTATGCGGACATATTTTTATGGTAAAGCCCAATGACATGTTCTGCATGCTCCATCAAGCTCTCTCAGTGTTTCTTCACTTGATTCACAGCTCTGCAGGGTATGAATGAGTCCCATAGTATAACCTTTAATGTCTTTTTAACCAGAATAATGTAGCATGGAGGTTTTTATTTATGGGGTGTGTCATCATGTTATCATCCAAATATGTAAACCAAAGGGGAAAATAAAATATTTCTTGGAAAACTCTTGTCAGCTGTCAATCAGTGCAGGAGATGAAGTGTTGTTATTGCATATAAGCAGCAGAGTCTTAACACACAGGTGCTTAAGTCTATCCTCAGGTACACTGTAGCACTGCTGGGGTATGCCCTAAGGAAGAACTGGCCTAGCAGGGCAGTTTCTACTTAGAAACACAACATGGTCCCTTAGGTACAGTAAGAGGCTTGAGGAGAAGAAAGCTCCCTCTACTTTCGATTGACTCTTTAACTCTGATTCAACAGAAGGTGCTTAAACTCTTGTTTGTCTTCCACAGGGTGAAGTGAAGAAGTGAAGCCTCACAGCTGAACTACTATGAGGTCAGAAGCCTTGCTGCTATATTTCACACTGCTACACTTTGCTGGGGCTGGTTTCCCAGAAGATTCTGAGCCAATCAGTATTTCGCATGGCAACTGTAAGTATAAAGGGCCAGAGGATTTTATTTAATATTGATCAGGGGACTTCAAATCAACATTATTTTATCATAGTTGCAGTGAATAAAGCTGTTTTTCTTGATTTCTACCAGATCAGCCAATTTACATTGTCAGATACTAATATAAGAATATGACTTTTTCACGTGGTCTTATTATTTGTTAATCTAATACAAATAGTTGAATTTACTTCATTAAGTTCTGATAGATTCTGCTTAAGCATTAGGCATTTTTTGCTAAGCTGGAAATGTAGCTAAAACCAAATCAAGACAAAGAATCTTTTGTAACTGGAATCTGTCCTTTCTTACCAGAAGAGATTGGCAAACTCTCCAAAACCTAGGGTAACACCAACAGCTGCAAATCCTATTGAGACTTGCTGGCTAAACAGGTGGAGAGCTTTCTGTGCGTTTCACAGAATTTCACATTGCACATCAGTCTCCTCTTAACTGATTATTTCACATTTGCCTCAGCTCAGTTGCAATTACTGCAAAGAAATGTCTTCAAACTCCTGAAGTTTCAGATCTTTAAAAGGAAGTCTTTAACATCTGGGCCTCTAAAAGTATGCTGGGGAGTAGCAAGTCAGCCAAGAGCAGGCTTGTGGTTTAGCCTACTTTTGGCCAGGAATTTGATTTTAAAATGAGTCTTGATTGTCCTTGTTTACAGTGCTTTGGGATAGGCTTGGCACGCATAAACTTGTGTAACACCAAACTGAAAGACAGGACTCCAGGACACACCTGATATGCTGCAAATGCTAATAGGCATCTGACATACAAGAAGGGAGAAGAACTGCTCTGAAACAAACCCTTCTGAAACCTCTAGAACCTGGAGTCTTCAGTGCTGGGTCTTCAGCACCAACACTTTTCACCCACAAAGGGTGGTAATCATCCTTGCTAATGCAAAACTAGCCAGCCTTGATCTTTTTGGAGACATGGAACATGGGATAACTTTTTCCTCTGCAGCATGGCATGCTGAGTTGGACATGAATATACAGGCCCCCAGCTCATGCTAGATCCATGAGTGACAAAGGAAACATTACTGGACAGAAAACAGCTTGGCAGTTAAACTTAGCATTTTGCATGTAGGACCAGGTCAGAAGGATTACATTTCTGAATGTAAGTCCTGCCTGGTGTCTTATTTTGTTTCTTCAAGAATTCTTACCATCTAGTTTGGAGGGAGGTTCCTGTTTCTATCCGGTTTTATCACCAAGATTTCTGACACATGATGCTTTCAGGTGCTTTGCTGAAGCCATGCTGTGATTCAATACTTTGACCAAGCTCAATAGGTGCAACAGTTTTAGAAGACTAAAGAACTTAGAACACTAAAGCAGTAGATGAGCTTCTGAAGAAACAGACTTCCTCAAACAGATGCAGATTTCAGGGGAAGCATGTTTATGGGGAAAAGGATCAGGCACAATTAGATGCTAATCAGCTTTATATAACATGTGTTTGCATCAGTTCTGTACCAATGATGATGCTCATCACAGGATTATCCTCCTCCTGTCTTCTGCCATTTTATTTACTTAATTAGCTCCCTGGTTTGTGCATGTAGATGCCATGATCATGTACATATGAAACCTAACCATAAAGTGGCCACTGTTGTTACAGGTTGTACACACAGGTCATCTAGGGAGCAATGGCATGCCCCATGTATGCTGAGTTCTCATCAAAAAACATCATGAGAATAGTCAATAAATGCTCTCACTGACTTGGTAGAGGGGGGAGGAAAGCTGACTTGTTGGTTGCATAAGCTCAGTACAGGACTTCCAGTCAGTATTGTTGTCCAGTTGCCAGAACTGAAGTATAAGACTGGTTGCCAGAATAATAAGCAATGACTTTCATTTCATAAAATCCAAGTGGTGAATTCTCACCGTTTCTCAGAAATTCCTGCAGCTGTTGTATGATGGCAGTCCAGTCCTGTAGAAAATCCAGGGAACTGGCAATCTGAACCAAGGAGAGCCGAGCCTTTTACTTTAGCCACTACCATTCAAGTCATTGTGGTGATTGATGGGCCACTGTGGAACAGTTTTGTCCTGCTAGACACACTTTGGCAGCCAGGAGCAAGCATTTAAGCTCTGCAAGCAGTGAAAGAATAACTGAGAAAGTGGCATGTACCTATATGCCAAGAGCTCCAGAACAGCTTTACTCTTAAAAAAATTCACAGTTTTTGTCTTCTACAAAGGTGATGACTTTCTCCTTTCACAGCTGCAGAGACTGTAACCTTGAAGAACTCCCCAACTCCCTATGCTCATGCCTTCCAACCCCAGGCTGTGCTTCCAGGACAGAACAGAAGCCACTTATTTTTGCTATAGCTGGGCCCCATGGTGCTCCATGTTAGCACCATTTCAGTTTGTTATTTTCTTTTGACCCTATTGACTTTTTTTCCTTCCTACAGATACAAGGCAGTATCCAGTGTTTGTGGGTCACAAACCAGGGCGGAACACCACACAGAGGCACCGGCTGGACATCCAGCTTGTCATGGTCATGAACAGGACCCTCTACATTGCTGCTAGGTCAGTAGTCTCCTGCTTCAACGTTCCTCCCTCACTGCTTTTAGAGGAGAAAGGAGAAGAAGAGGAATGTTCTGGGTTCTTCTTGTGAGGCACGTTAGGACTTTCTTACACTCAGAGAGGGCTTTGCAACCTGTTAGTAAGACATACTGGAAACCTTGTTAGTCAATCAACTAAAGGTCAGTTTTGTGATGTGCTACACCTGTGTTCAAGACTATAGACTTCTGCCTTCCCTTGAGTCTTGTAAGAGGGAAATTGCCAGAGAAATTTTTTAGTCCCATGGAGGAGCAAGTCCATCCTCATCCTTTTATTTTGTTTGTGCTCACCATAATGGTAATTTTAGAGAATTATTCTGCTGGTGCACAAATGTACTTTTTGATAAGACTTACTAAAATATAATTTTGCTTGTTTAGGCATGTTTTTAGTATCTTAAGACAAAAAAACAAAGGTAAAAAGGAGAAAACATGCTTCCACAAGGTTAATTGAATTTAATGTCTGGATTTTTTTGGAGAGCTATATTATGCAGACACAAGCACATGTCTTATTATGAAAATTGCATATAGAGCCACTCATTCAGTTTGCATAGCTCAGCTTGGCACTATCAGCCTCAGTGGAGCTACACCCATTATACAGCTGCCAACCTGGCACAGATCAGATATTAACACTTCATCTCCCAGCCTGCTGTTAGCAAAGTTGATTTTAGAGCGGAAATTACACAAGGGACGCAGAATGAGTGCAAGATGCATCCAGATTAGCAAGGGTGGGTAATCCTGGTTAGGAGTTCTTGGACTCAGATCCTATTTGGGACCTCCCTGCAAGCTGTCTCTCCAGCAGCAGCTTGTTTCCTGCCTGTTTTCCAGTCCTCTACTGGAGAAATATGTCGTCTTCTGCATATGCCACAGAGAGCCAGGCTGTTGCTGCAGATGGGAGAAGTGGTGGGTGGGATGGCCAGGAGGTGTGAGGGGACAGCTGCTGAACAGGCAGTCTCTCACCACCAGCCCTGTCCTCAAAGCCCTTGGCAGCCTCCAGGAGCTGCCTGGCTTTCTCCTCAAACAGCCACTCCCAGTCTTCTGGATGGTCAGATGTGTCTTGTGGGGGAAGATCTGCCTGTCGATCTCCCTGCAGCACCAAGTATTAGTTGTGTTACACCAGCATGATCACCAAGTGACATTTTCACAGTCATGTCCCAGACTGCTGGAAGAATACACAGCTGCTTCAAGCCTCTTACATATGCTGCTTTGCACAGGGTCTGGGAGGCAGAGCTCAGGGTTCTCACTCACGCCAAGCACTTGTGCGTCAAGTCCAAGCAAAGAGCAAGTATTCTTTCCCCTGAAGCTGTGGTGGTTGCAGGGCACAAGGAGAGGGCAGCCCTGCAGCAAGTGGCAAAGCCTTGCGCTTTGCCTGAGCTCAGAGAGATTAGTATTTTTGCTTGTGTTTCATGTGATAATGAGTGGGGCGGGAGAGAGGGCTGAAGGGGTTTGAAAGGTGGTGGCAGGATATCCTCCTTTTCATGGCTGAGCTCCCTTTGCTTTCCGTATTTGTTTTCCTTTAAATTAGGAAATCATTTGCAGTGAGATGGTGGTAAATCTGCTTTGTGGATTTTGCTCCGTTTTTTTCAGTTTGTTCCCAGACTCAAAATGACCCAATTAGAATGTCTCAGTGCCCAATCAACTGGCATTACAACAGGAAAACTCAGAGAAGCAGTTTTGCAATATGAAACCACTGTATGCACAAATTATATAAAGAATGCTAATATTTTGGGGACAGCATGTGTCCCCAAAAGTATTCACTAGTATGTGAATATGCATTCTTACATATTTATATAAAACAACTTGCTACAATTAGGGGTTTATATATTCCTAGGGTCTTGTGACCTACAAAAAAGACCTTGTCTGCTTTGTGCTTATACAAACACGAACAAAATCTTCTTACATGCTTTTCCATTTGGTAATTCAAAAGCCCTTTGACATACTCTTTTCCCCTTCCGTATGGTATGGAATAAAGTTTCTCCTGGGCTGAGACGCATGTGTGATACAAGTTAAAATTCAAAAGTAGTTTTTATCTTTAAGTAATGAACTTCAGAAAATTAGTCATCCTTCAGCATCTAGTTTGAATGAAATTTTGTAACTCAAATACAACTTCTCCTTCAGAGGCTGTAGTAAATTTAGAGACTGAAAGCAAATCTGTACACAATCAAAACTGTTTCTCAAAGAGTTTTTTAACAAGATTCATTGAAAACTGTAGCTAACATAAATCTCTTGGCTATTATATCAGATGTTGGTTTCATGCTTTTTTTAAACATTGAAATATAGCAATGCTAAGTGTATGTTTGTACCCAATTATCTGAAAAGCAATCAAAATAAGTGATTAAATATTGAGAGTTTTTATTTTAGGACTGTTGTGTTTAGGTTGGGTTTTCTAGTTTGTTTGTTTTAGAAAATCCCGTGTTGACTTTTGCAGACAGTTTCTGTCCACCAGACAGAATCACTCAGATTTGAGAACTGCTAATATTTTATTAGTGAGCAACTGATGGAGAACAAAATTCCTGTCTGTCAATTGCGTATTTTGTCGTATTGAATACATGACTCCTCCATTAACTATTACCAAATAAAATTTTGTGTCACTTTAGAAAGGTTTTATTTCGTGTTGTCAGGCAGAGATACCCAAGCCAAAATAAATCAGAATAACTCAGCCAAAGCCCATGAAGCCTTACTGTCTGAATATCTGGCTTGCAGTCTGCAAATGACCAACTCTGTTTTCTCTTTTTCTTGTGGGAAGGGTACTCCTTCACCGTCCCGCTCACACCCGCACACAGCCCCCTTTCTAAGTTTGCTGTGTCTCCTCCTCCCATTGCCTCCTGCAGTGCCAGCTTTTGTTCAGGTTATCTGCCACCCCTCATGTGTATGTAGGAAACAGACCGAGAGCACCATGTTGGGATGGCTCCCTCCTCCTTAGCAGTTACATCTTTCCAGAGGATGCACTGAGTGGCCAAGGGTCATGCACAGCCGGTGGCATTACTTAAATTCCCTTCCTTAACAAGATTATGCCATGGCAACAAAACTTGGTTCTGCTCACTGGAGGTGGGAAAAACGGAAGCTCTAGGATTAAGTAAATTTGTGTTAGAATAACTTAATTAGCAGTAAGCTGTACACATACCAAAGCTAGTAAATGGAAGGAGTTGGGCTGCAGTGGGAAAAGGAGGGCAAGGACAATCCCACATTGTCTGTGGTTAGCTGGCCCTCCCCTGAGTTTGACAGCTCTTTCTCTCTCTGCTAACAGTGTCAGCAGCTATGTTTCATGTTCAGCATGAGAAAATAATATGCAATTTTCCTGATGCTAACCCTCTTTCAGACAATCCCATAACTTAGGGTCCGAGTTTTCTCTGAACTGTTTCTTGAACCAGAAAGTAAGTCCTCTGAAAGCTATTTTTTTGGGTTTTTTGTGGTTTTTTTTTTGTTTGTTTTTTTTGTTTGTTTGTTTTTTTTTGGGTTTTTTTTTTTTTTTGGAGAATGGAACTAAATAATTCAAGTCTTCCTGAGTACCACCACTTTATTTTCTAGTTGTCTTGTTGAAAAAACTGTAACCTCTGGAAAGCAAGAGTGATTATTACAACCAAGAGTTGTGCTGGAAGAAGGTTTTTAGAGGTTTGCCTGCACCTCATTTACAATTCAAGATGGTTTTTTTCCCATTTTTGTAGCAGGAGTGACAGCAATAGGGAGCAATGTACATAGAGAAACATGCCATAACCTATGAAGCTGATATCATGCTAATAGACAAATTTAGTCCAGCATCAACCCTAACCACTGCTCTGTCACTTAAGTCAGGCAAATAATAAACTGAAGCATTAAACCTATCTAGGAAGAAAATGACAGCTCTAATTTTACAGTCTGGAGGAGAAGAAAGCCCACAACTCTCTTCTTTGGCATCTTACAAAGCAAACAGCCTTAAGCTCTGCAGCAGACAAATTTTTAAACACGAGTTTCTCACAACAGTGCTGCCTCTTTCTCCACCTGAGAGAAGTGTTGCTTATTTCTCTTAAAGCAATATTTCGTGTGTGCTTTATTTAAGAGATTGTGACTGTTTCCCCAAAACCCAATAAAACAAAGCTAACCTTGAGAGCAGGGATTTCTAAAATGGAAGCAGCCTGTATCCTCCTTTCAGCAGACCCCTCAAACCCTGGATCGTGCTTCAGCTGCAGAGCTTTCTGCATGTTGAAAAAAGCCAATGTTATTTCAAGGAAAAATGAGATGGCTAGTCCCAGTTGATGTGCTGGTTACTACAGCACTGTTGGTTGGTGTTTTTTTCAAATTTTGGGTTCCATACAGAGCTGTCTTTGTTCTCAGCTTTCATGGAGGAGAGTGTTTAAAAATATCTCTTTACCTGAGTACCTGAGTCTATTTCCTCTTTCCAAAGAAGAGATTGGCAGCTACTTGCAGAGAGGGAGAGAATCTCAGGAAAATAGGAGAGTAAATGCAAGAAAAAAAAAGTGACTTTTTTCAGATAGTGTGAAGAGAAGAATGATTTTTGGAAATACTTTTGTGGCTATCAGTCTTTGGTCTACCATATTGTCAATCAAATTATAACAGCTGAGGTTAGACACATAATTAAAAGGAGGGGAAGGGGGGGGGGGGGGCGGGGGGGGCGGGCCGAAAGA
>JAWWEU010000091.1:20524098-20545689 GCA_035583155.1 Acropternis orthonyx
CTTGGCCATCTCTTACATCACCATACATGTGACTGCCTCCATTTAAAACTCCTGCTGTGTAGTATCACATTAATATAAAGCTTTGAAGTTTCCTTCTGTGTAAAAGCACAATCTGTGGAGGTCAAAGTAAGACTAATACTCCCTACTTGTTGTTTTTCTTCAGTAATAAGCATTTTGAAACCTTTTAATATTCAAATGGTTATTTTTCTATCTATTTATATACCTTTATGAGTTTAGTTTTATTCTCTGTAACAGTGTTACAGTTCCTACATTTTATCTTTGGGTATAATAACCTACTAGCTAAGAGCAGGATTGAAAGCCTCAGCCAGGTATTTACCCAATAAAATCAAGTAGTGAAAACCAGACATGAATACAGTAGTTCATGTATAAAAAAAGAAAGGTGTATAAATGTTTCTGACCATGGGAAACCCCTAAGCATTTCAAGAAGTATGTAGATAAGAATATAATTATGTTTAGACAATCCTGTCATGCAGTTGCATGCAAATATTCAAAAAGGTGAAACGTGGATTGTTATGATATAAAAACAACACTGAATTTGCTTCTATAAGCTCTTTACATGTCATTGAGTATAGCAAATTCCTGAGCATCGTTAACTCCTTTATGTTGGAAAAACTTGATGGAGATCAGGCTGTGGGAGGGTGGAGTAATTACATGTAAATGCCAGGTCAATGGCATGTTGCAGCACCCTTTCAGTTTGATTAGCAC
The DNA here is from genome assembly GCA_035583155.1 of Acropternis orthonyx. Taxonomy (NCBI): domain Eukaryota; kingdom Metazoa; phylum Chordata; class Aves; order Passeriformes; family Rhinocryptidae; genus Acropternis; species Acropternis orthonyx. Next base: position 20,524,825 of record JAWWEU010000091.1, read on the forward strand.
CAACTTCTGAACTGTCTACAGTGTATTTTTTAAGGTATGACAGGGACTGTGAGAGTTAGTGCCGAGAGATGTTATGACTTACAAGAACTTAAATTTCCAGATAATGGGATCTGAATGAGACTGGCCATTACTCCTCATTGCATTGCCAGTGGTAGCCTGAGTTTCCCAGATTCTTTCCCTTCTTCAGAATTATTGCAATTACTTCTTTTTGTAGTGGCTTTGGAATAAATCCTGCAGGCAGGAGCTGTCTGTTGATTGATATGTTTCAGGCTTTTCCTTGGGGCTGACTTTTCCTCTAAATACTGGATTCAGAGTTCAGAATTGAGTAGCCTGTGATACTAAGACTTCTACAAAGTATTCTTTTTGCTCAAGTTTTTATGCATAACTGTAGAATGAGTAACCATTTCTGGGAAATGTCACTTTGCAGCATCCCTGGCTCTGCAGTCTGTGCCTATGACATGTTTGACATTGCCAATGTATTTACTGGGAGATTCAAAGAACAAAAGTCTCCAGACTCCACATGGACACCAGTTCCTGATGAACGAGTACCCAAGCCCAGGTACTTTTCCTGTATAGTGATATTGTTCTGTTCCGTCATGCAGGTTACAGAGGTTTTTCAGTAATTTGAACAGCCTTGTAAGGTGCAGATACAATTTATACATGTTGAAACAGTAAAACAGAAGTTTAGCTGAATTTGGATCTATAGTATGCAAGCAAGAATTTTTCCACCTAAACAGGATTTGTGTAACATGTACCAGGCCATCATCAGATCCACTTGGTAGAATAATCACTTGAGAGTGGTGTGAATTACACACCTCTTGCAAATTGGTTCAGTAATGGATATATGTCATTACAAATCCTGCACCAGTTCTGCAGTTTGCTCTTCTATGATTAACATGCAATTTAAGTGCCATAGTGGATGCATTATGGAGAGAATAAAAGAGTATTCCACCAAACTGGAGATTCAGTTTACCTCGCTCCTCCTATGAGTTGTTTTCCCTACTTCCACTTCCTTATGTTTGCATGCATCTCCTCTGTTACACTCTCTTCAAGTTTCTTGAAAGTACCCATTTCATACAAGTTGCTGTTGACAGGCACTTGTTAGCTTATTTACCCCATTGCCATTTTGCTCTGTTTATCTCAGTTAAGTTCTGTCTCTTTAATGCATGTTTTACATTGCTTGTGATATCTTAAATAACTTAAAAAGAAAACAGATCTGGAGTACTCTGTGCAGTATTGAGTGCCGCAATATAAAAAGGATCTAAACCTATTAGAGACATCCAAAGGAGGTCTGCAAAGGTGGTGAAGGGCCTAGAAGGGAAGCCATACAAATGACTGAGGTCATTTGGCTTGTTCAGCTTGAGAAAAGGAGTCTGAGGGGAGACCTCATCTCAACCTGCAACTTCCTTGGGAAGGGAAGGGGAGGGGCAGGCACTGATCTCTTCTCTCTGGTGACCAGTGACAGAAGGTTAGGGAATGGCCTGAAGTTGCATCAGGAGAGGTTTAGGTTGGATGTCAGAAAAAGGTTCTTTACCCACAGGATGCTTGGGCGCTGGAACAGGCTCCCCAGGGAAGTGGTCACAGCACCAAGCCTGAAAGAGTTCCAGAAGCATTTGGACAATGCTCTCGAGGCACATGATGTGACTCTTGAGGTGGTCCTGTGCAGGGCCAGGAACTGGACTTCAGTGATCCTTGTGTGTCACTTTCAGCTCCGGATATTCTATGATTCTCTGTTTTTATGAAGCTCCATGGTGGCAACTGAGCTTCTGCGTAATCCAAATTTGGTTCATCATGTTTTGGCATTGCCAAGTTTAACATTTCTGTGGTGTATTTATTCTGAAGTTGTCCCTCTGCAGTGTTTCAACAAGTCGTTGGCACAATACATTGCCTTGGGAGTGCAAGGCTGCATGAGGACTCCAAGGGAATTTCTTTGGAACTTACTCAGGTAGAGAATATTGGCAGGGAAGGGGGAAAGGAGAAGGAGATATCTCTTTCAGCAGGAAAGAAGATGAGAAATTTGCATTATGAGTTTGAGATGAGCCAATAGCAGGCTAACAGTTAAAATGAAAATGGGATAATACTTCTCTTTCTATGTCTGCAGGAGATAATGTGAAGTGAATTGTGAACACTGTTTCATGTAACATTTGGCCATCAATCTGCTTAATAGAAATAATCATTACTTCTAAGTCATGTTGAAGTACATGAGAGGCACTTTTGAAATAGTCATTTTTATTTGGGTATCTCCGTATGGAGCAGAAGCATTACTGCCCCTCTTGATCCTAAGATTTCTCAGAAACCTACGGGAGCCTTTCAGGGGTCTCACTTCCCTGTTTGGCCAAACAGCAGAGTTTACTTGGCTTTATGTTTACTGGATTAAACCAGTTTTGAGATTAAGATAGGATTAATCCAATCATGCAATTAGGATTTAGGAGTAAATAGGCCTCCAGCTTAGATATACAGAAAGCCTAGTCACCACAGTGCCAGAAGGTGTAGGCTGCTCCCTCAAGTTCTCTGGGAATGTTGCCTTATGAGTCAGTGATCCTGCAAGGACCTAAGAAACTAGAGGTGCCTGTGGTTTGTCCTTCTCTCCCTCTATTGCTAGTTCTACACGCAGTTCCAAGACAACCGAAATGTTTTGGATATGAAGAGGCAAGAGAACACAGTGTCTGCATGCAGTTTTTAATCCTCAGCTCATATGGGACCAGACTCGTTGACACAGCTAGTTCCCTCCAGTTCTGTGCTATCTTCCTACATAAGATTTATTTACTAATGTTTGAATATTTATCTAAATCTGAGCAAAACACATGATAGGAATAGTGCTGTATTTTGTTCAAGTTGGTATTACTCCATTGATGTCAGTGACTCTACTCACATAAATGTAGATGAAAATTGGAAGCTGCTGTGTGTTTCTGAGTGAATGGTCCATCTTTCATCTTCCCATCTCACAGTGGTTCAAAGGTTTGAAGAGTCATAGTGCTCTGGCAAATGGCATCAAATGCACCTTTTGCTAGAAAAATGGCTCACAAAATACAAACAACAAGCAAAGCATTTTGCTGCTTCCTTTGTAGAGATGGCCTGTCTGGGCAGGGAAGTTAGCTCCTCTTAGGAGCAGGGTAGATTTTAGAAATAAAGTGAGCAGATTAGCATTTAAGTTGTTAAAGAATGATAGATAACATTTCAGTGAAAGCCTTCAATGTGCTATCACTTTTAAATAGTTTCATCCAGATTGAATGAAGGGTAAAACCAGTATTTACATGGATGCTAACTGGATTGTCTTCTCCAGTACTCTACTTTCTACCAGACAGGACTGAAAGTGGCATTCTTTCACATACCTGTTTAAAAAAACCAACTTCCTTCTGTATTCTAGGAACTGCTTTTATTCCAGGAAGGAGCAGTCAATTAGGCACATTACAGATCAGAAAGCACCTGTGCCAGTGGGCAAAATCAAGCCAAATGCACACATGAAGTGACTAGGTTCCATGTGAGTGGATAACCTACAAACTCTGTGCGTAACACTTCTGGTGTAGAAATGCCTGTGTGCTTTTAGTTGACATGTGAAGTCCTTTTGAATGGAGGATAGAGCAGGATTTTAGGCTGCCTTTGAGAGGCTGAACAAGTCCAACAGTCTTCTCAATCCTCCATATAAATTCTTCTAAAGCATGTCAGATTTCAATGAGGGCTTCATAATAAAAGAAGGTTTGTTCTTGATGTCAAGTAATTTTTCTGGCTTTACTCCCTTGTTCTACATAGACCTGGTTGCTGTGCTGGTTCTACATCATTAGAAAAATATGTAACATCTAACGAGTTCCCAGATGATACTCTGAACTTCATCAAAACACATCCACTGATGGACGAGGCTGTACCTTCCATTGTTAATCGACCATGGTTCCTGAGAACAATGGTCAGGTATGTACCACCAAGTAAACTATTGTTCTCATTGTAGCTGTCAAGTTGTGCTAATAGCCTTGCTCCAAGTATTCTCTAGCTCTGTAAATGTCCTTGGTGTGCTGGGCATGAATCCAGCTAGGAGTGATGGCAGAGCTGAGCAGATGCTGCAGAACTCCCTCAGCAGCTTTCAAGATAGGAAAAACCCTCAGTCCTTTCCAACCACGCTGTGCTGAAACTGGATCTTGGAGAAAACACCACGTGGGGAAGGCTGACCCACCTGCCAGCTTATGTGTCAGTGTTTGAGACGGCTCTGTAGAAAACTCTGGGCAAGGATCAGCACTCAACTCAGGAATATGTACACAGGATACAAACATATCTGCCAGGATGTGTTCACAGGATATGTAGATGTCTGTCAGGTTGTGTACTGGTATGCTTTAATGTTTGCAAAAGTGTATAGGCATAAGCAATCACATAACCAATATCCTTTCTATGGCAACAAGAAAAATTAACAGATTTGAACAAAGGTTCATAAATCAGCAAGATACACCATCACCTTTGTATCCAAATAAATTCCCACTCTTTTCTCTCGTCACTGTACTACTTATCTACCTTGCAGCTGTGAACAGAATAAACTTTTGCCATATTTTCCTCTCTTCCCCTGAACCAGGGAAGAGTTTTGTGTTGGGCATCTGACTTCGTTTTAGTCATGTGTCTTCTGTCAGGTTTTTATGTTGGGTTTTATACCTCCAAGCAAAGACGAGAGCAATAAGCTCTGCAAAGTGCTTCCTTTGATAGCCAGTACCAGCTAACTGGTACCAAATTACCAGTATACTTCTTTTCAATAAATTGAACCATCCCAAGACTTGATATCAACCCAGTACTGAACTCCCTTGTTGCTGGTTGTATGATTATTTTTAGTGATGTAAAATGGTGTTTAGCATTTTACTATTGTACTGGCACAGCTTTTCCTGACACAAAAAAAAAAAAAAATAAAAAAAGTTGAATCTAGTTCAGTTATCATTATTGCTGCTTTTAATGTGTCAGAGCTTGAAATTTAAAAAAAAAAAAAGTTCACTGCACTGATTTTCTTTCCCTGCTTGAAGAAATCATCAGGCTTTTTCTTTTGATTGGAAAGATAATTCCTAAATACCCTCAGACTCTTGGCACACCTTCAGCTTTCTGCAGACAATTCTGCTAGCTATTGGTCATATGGACATGCAAACACATGAAAATTCCCCAACATCTGTGGAGCCAAACTGGTACAGTCTGTATGGACTTATAGTCAGGTAGGAAAAGTGCTTAAGTATGTTATACGGTTGCTAGAAGGCTACCATGCAGTTATCTGAAGTGGAAAAAGAGATTAAATAAATGACGATCTAATCTCAAAAGATGCAAAATGCTATATTGTTATTTTAGATACCGCCTGACCAAAATTGCTGTGGACTCTGCTGCTGGACCTTATCAGAACTACACCGTGGTTTTCTTGGGGTCAGAGAAGGGAATCATCCTGAAGTTCTTGGCACGGACAGGAAATACTGGCTTCCTAAATGACAGCCTTTTCCTGGAGGAGATCAATGTTTACAATCCTGAAAAGTGCGTATCTGATTCTTTGTAGTCATATATGGGTGACTTTGAACTTCTGATTTCCCAGAGAGTAGTTTGTGCCACAGAAAGGGAAGTAGTTAGAGAAGCCAAGTTTTTTGAGTAATTTTAAATTGTTTGAGGAGGGGATGTCTGCTTATCAGTCTCTATATTGCAGTAAGATTTTTTATTCAGTATGTGTAGAAAATAGTCCATCCTATGCAGCAGCTGATGGATAATTAAACAGTGAAGTTCTGCAAAGGAAGATTAATTTTCTAATCCCATAAAAAACTCTGATTCCTCTCCAAATAACTCAACAACCAGCAAGCTGTTCTCCAAAGGAGGTTTTCCACATTTCAGTTTTCCTCAAGTGCACCGAAGGGGGCTTTGAAGTGGACCATAATCATGCAGAAATTTCAGCTACTTTGAGTGCTGGAGGAGAATAAACATAAAAAATGAAGGGCCCTCAGAAGCTTGTCTGGTGTGCTCACTCCAATTCTTATTCCCCTGTCCAATGCATTTTTAATATTTGCTTATATGTGTCCAAGTGTTTTAGTGGCTATTGTGTGTTCTTTTTCCTTGACTTGTTCAATTCCACCTTTCTTAGGATTATTTTGTTTGTTTTTGGAGAGGTTTTTGTTGTTTTTTTTTTCAGCCTGAGGAATCACTGAAGTTTCCTCTGGTTCCCCAGCAGAACCCATCTGTAACCTTACCTGACTTTTTTGCTAATCAGGTGTAGCTACGATAGTATGGAGGACAAGCGGATCGTGGGCATGCAGCTTGACAAGCCCAGCAGTGCCCTGTACATTGCTTTTTCCACCTGTGTCATCAAGGTTCCCTTGGGACGTTGTGAGCGTCATGGCAAATGCAAAAAGTAGGTATTTTTCTGGTTGCTGTCAGAAGCAACACAGTAGATGTGGGAAGCCAGGAGCACTTCTGAATGCCACCTTTTGCTTTTCTCTCTCAAGGGCCTGCGTAGCGTCCAGAGACCCGTACTGTGGATGGGTGAAGGAGAGTGGCGTGTGCACACAGCTGGTCCTTGGCTCCAAGTGAGTAAGGGCTCTGGCTGGACAGGCTGTGACACTCTGGCAGTGGCGCCAGGCAGTCTTGGGCAGAGCTATTTGAAATGTGAGGCTCTTAGGGAAGGAAAAATGTGGGAAGTGTTTGTTTCTACCTTATTTGCATTCACCTCTGAAATGTCTCACAAATTTTTTGATGTGAAGTGTCAGCTGATTGGTAACTGCTGAAAGAGGAGGAAGAAGAAAATGAAAGAGCTGTACTAAGGTCTGCGTGTTACTGAAAGGAGCAAACTGGATTCATATGTCTGGACCAGCCTACACTGGAGCCATCATAGCTGATTAAAGAGGCAATAGAATCCAAATTAAATTACTGAAGCAATTTGTCCGCTGAAAACAAAACCAGTCCTTCTAATTTACTGTGAATTACTAAGAAGAATCACAGAGCACAGTAAGAGCTTAAAGCAGATTTAGAGAAGTGCTGGATCTCCCCTTGCTTAACAGTGAAATTTCATTATTTTATAATAATGAGAGTCTGTGAAGGTTACAGGGAGCAGTCCCACTTCAGAGCTCACATTTCTTGGGCACTTCTGACCTCATGAGTGCCCACTCTGAGGTATACAGCTCAAGGTAATAGTCAAAGTAGTGCAGTCATCACAAGCATAACCTTGACAGCCCCACATCTGGCCCCACTTAACCTTGCTTCTGTGCAGGTCCTTGATATGTAACAGACAAGTTACAATCCCTGTGCTTCTGTCTTGTTCTTAACTTGCTATTTCAGTTCAAATTATTTTGTCCACTGGTGATGCCATAGCTATATGTGCCTGTATATGCTTTACTACAAAAGTGTGGGCTGTTCCTGGCCCACATTCATTTGATAGAATAATGTTAAAATGGACCTGTGTCCATATCAGGTTTTTTTCAGCATTCTAAAAGTGTTTGAGTCTGTTTGAACTTCCATGGAAAGCTCCAGAGGACTTCTGTACCTTACAGAATGCAGCTCCCATGTTCATCAACAAATTCATTGAGACAGAGGCAGTGCAGCTTGCAATGGTGAAGTCCAAACGTGGGCAAGGCAGCTCACGCTCTGTCCAGTGCTTAGGAATAGTGTCCAGATCACCTGTGAAGCTGTCTGGTGAACTTCTAAACTATTCCACAGGAGGCAGAGATGTTACGTGCCCTACTGGAGCAGGCGACAGTTGACCGGGAGTGTTAAGAACATGGAGTTGAGAATGAGTTTTCTGCAAGGGTAATTATACCTCAGGGCAGGATCCCAACTAATGTAGACAAGGGCTTGTGCTGGAAGTTCTCCAGTGTTCTTTTCATTCACCTTTAACCATACAGGAAGTTGGAAGAATAGCTTGAATAGTTATCCAGAATCACAGACAGAGGTTAGGAGCATAAACTGAGCACATCAGTTGTAAAAGCCTGTAAGTTCAACAGAGTGCCTTGAGTTAAAGGGAATACCTTATGTGGGCTGGAACTTTTGCCTTGCAGCCTCATCCAGTATAGTACCTAAGTGATTGAAATGCAGATTGTCTTCCCCCAGCACAGTACCTGCCCAGTGGGTTAGCTTCCTTCTCACACAAAAGTATCAGTGCACCTGGTCTACTGTGTGGACAAGTTAAGGTAGGGTTATTAGTTGCTTCTGATAGTATCATATATTTAACAGTCTAAAAAGTACAAATCTGTTTTCCTCCCTTGGTAATGAGGCATGCAGTGGGTTTTGTAGAAGTAATAGTATAAAGCATCATCAGAAGCCAAGAAATCATTTAGCAATGATGTATAACTCAAATGTCTGTGTTACAAATTTTCAGCCTTTGTGTGGAATTTCCAATGAAACAACCAGTTTCAGTTGTACATTTGATAATTTTTTTCTGATTACTCATACTGTTTTGTTTCTTTGTATTATTTAGACTGGCATTTGAACAGGACATAGAACATGGCAATACAGAGGGCCTGGGTGACTGCCAAAGTAAGCAAAGCTTTTACCCTCTTTACCATGAGTCACAGTATCCTCTGAATGCCTCAAATCACCATTACCTGTCAGGCATTCTTTTGTAAGTGACAACAGGGACAGCAACTGCAGCTAACGATGCAGGTTCAGAAGAGGAACTGTTGTTTAAATGTGACTGAGGAAAATAGCCCAGTTTGTGTTGATTTATACAAACACCAGACTTCAAAACCATTACATAATGAGAAAAGCTCGGCTCTAGAGGATATTGATTACAGCAATGACATAATGAATTGGGTGTTCATTGTCTTTATTAGCCATGGTGGTGGATTGTTTATGTAGATGTACAGAAGTGACTTGGTTTCTTGGTGTAGTCTGTGACTTGAACTACATTCCCATGCAGCACAGGGAGACAGTGAAATATATCTTGTTTTGAATCTGGATCAAGAAGCGATAACTGCTTAGTTTGTGAATGTTAGATGATTTTACACACAGTCTGGACAACTTATTGGTATTAAGGGTCAGGTACCACTGACTGTGACAAAGAAATTTTAATGGTAAGCCTTAGGTACTGACAACATGAGTTGAAAGCTTAAACACAGTCTTTAAATATTTAGTTTTGCACTGAAATGCTTAAAAGTGCATAGTTTGCACTGCATGCAAAGGAACCTTGCATGCTGATTTCTGAGGAATACAAGCATCTGTGTTCAGGACCGCTCTTGTTCCAAGCGTTCTTGCCAAGGTTGGTTGAATTCTGAGCCCCAAATATTGTTTATAAACCTCATGAAATCAAGACTCACATTCTTTTCAGTGCAGTTTGCACTGATGCCCATAGATGCAATAAAACTGATGAAGCTGAGGAATTAATGTACAGTGAGAGAGTCATTACTTCTGGAAAACAGAGCAAAATAACTGCGGGCTAGACTGTGCCATGGGATACAGTGTGGATGAATTGCTCTGTAGAAAGCCAGAGCCTTCTCATGCCTTGTGCATCCTTATTTAAGAGCCATTAATTACTGTGATCACTGTGCTTGGAGGAGTACCAGGGTTTCAGCCTCTGCCCTAAGATAGGGCTGTGTAGCCTGTCTTAAAGAATTTTGAAGGAGGTGTACATATAGTCTGCCCTCTGTTCTCTGTAAAATAGTTTAGAACCAAAATCAGGTCAGTTCCCAGCTGGTGCATTCTTGCCCTTTTCAGCCAGTTCTGCTCTCCTTGGGCAATAGGTTAGGAAAGAGTGGAGTGTACCTGATATCTGTAACATATAAAAGAAGGGTAGAGAATTATTCAGGAACAGCACATTGTGCTCGTGGAGAGATCTGCTTCTGTGCAGAGAGCAACAAAGCCCATGCCCTGCTTAAATCCCTCTTTAGCCCTGAATGATGCATTGAACCTTGACACTGCACAGGGGTAGATTTCATTCCCTGCTAAGCCAGCTGATCTTATTGCTTCATGTGGTCATGGGTCGTCTGAGTTTTGTCCTCATTGCTGGCTACATCCCTTGCAATGCCTTGCATTAGATTAGGACTTACAAAGAAAGCCATGGCAGGGAGGACACTGGCCTTCCCACTTGGTACTCCTTGTACAGAGCTGGTCATGAATACTTTCAAAGCCAGACATTAGTTTTGGGTATGTCTGAATATTAGTGTTGCCTGGTCCTTAGTGTACTAACCACATACTTATAAATGTCAGCTGAAACATAAATGGTTGCTAGCAGCAAACTATTTTAAAAGAAAAAACAAGTGAGAAATAATGATTTTTTTCCCCTGTTATTTGTCTTTCAGATTCCTTCGTAGCCCTGAATGGTAAGGAAGTTCTTAGTTTCATTATTTACTGACAGCAAATACATTTTGGAGAAATCACTTTTTACTAAACTTTTAAGTATTTTCACACCTTTGTTACATTTAATGTTTCTTCCCAATTTATTTTGTTTATAGACATTTCAACTGCTTCACCTGATCATGAAATGTCTTACGACACAGTGTATGGTCAGTTTATGAGTGTTTTTAAAAATTCTCCCCAGATCCTCATGTTAGCTAGTAGTTCCTGTACTCAAATAGCTGTTACCCCTTTTCACTTGTTTTGTCTTGGTTTTGAGGGCCCGATTCACTAATCACAATTAGGATTAAGTCATACCTCTTGATTTGCAATCTTGCTTTTCTTGTCCTCCCTCAAAACTGTCTCCACTGAATTAAGGTCAGATAAGGCCTATTTTAATGGTGTGCCAGCTGACATGATTAAGTGCATGCTTCATCTGAACACTCAAAGGAACACTTGGGTACACAGACACATCTTATCTCTTCGCCAGGAAAAACATGAGCTGTCCAGTCTGGTGTCATTGTTGCAGCAGCCAGTTAGAGATACCTTAGGGAACTACCCCTGGGTTACAGAAAGATCTCTCATAAGGAAAATTAGCCATGTGGGTTGAGACTGGATTATGCTTCAGTTCCTGAAGGTTCTTGTCACTTCTAGAATAAGTAATTTGTGTTGTCCATTCTTGCAGTATCTTATTGCCTGAATGGGGCCCAGTCTGTTAAAAAGAATAAAAGAAATTCACAAAGCAAATTTAATTACCTGAGCTGAAGAGGATCATTTCTGCAAGCCTAGAGTACTGGTTTCCCATGAGGCAGCTGTTAATCTGTGCTCCCTGTGCTTTCCATCACTTTGTTCTGCATATTTGAAAGTGGATTACACTGGAGTGAAGAATAAATGTCTTCATGAGGAATCATTTCAGAATAAATTATCATTTTAAATTCAAACCTAAGTATATATTGCAATAATTCTTCATTATAGATATCCTGAACAAAGATAAGTAGTCACAAACTAAGAAGATATGTGGTATTGCTTCCAGTGAAATCATTGGCAAATTTCCACATGGGGTGGGAGCTTCCTGATGGAGTTGCATTCAGGCTGTGCAAGACTAGCAGTTCATCAGGGCTAGGTCAAATTAAGAATAGTTTTGTCTGAAAGTAGCAAGAGCCAGATTAATGTGAAGTTGTGATGAACTCTTAATTGATTCTTTCATCTTGTGCCTGCAGAATATGTAGGTGTAAAACAGAAGCAATGACAGCTCAGTACAGTGGAATATAAATAACTGGAGGCACAGTAGTGCTGTTCAACATTTGTAAAACTAAAATCAAATGCACCTTGTTGTTTATTGCCAGGAAATGGAAAATGTACAGGTGAAACTTGTTTGGAAGTAAGATAATGAAAACCAGTGAAGGGAATGTATAAAATCAAAGGCAAGTTAAGACTTTGTAACATATGGAAGACTCACTGTTTCATCTGCATATACAGTTTGTACTTTCTTTCATTATAAAATTGCTGTATTTCCAATGCACAGAGCAATTGTAGAGTAATAACAAAATCCATACTGCTGAAAGTAAAGATAAAGAAAATGGGTTTTGACATAGTGCTGAAGTGCCAGAAATGCTCTAGATTTCCTGTTTCTAAGTGAATTTGTAGGCTGCGTAGTTACAGCTGTGGGACTGTAGTTCTGGATCCTGCCAACTACAGTATTAGTAAGAACGTTAGTAAAAACTGCTATGACCAAGAACGCAGAGAAGTGTTTCATGTGAGCAGCAGAGTGAAAAAAGCTGGAATCCGAAAGAGTACAGTAAACAGAAGGGAATCCATGTTGCTGTTCAGGCATGTCAAGCCCAAAGACAGACTCCATAAATGAACCCAGCTTTTAAAGTAGAACCCTACAGACAGGTGCAATGGAGGAATGCTGACCCAACATTAACATGGGTTCCCATGCATGCCCTGTCTTTCCACAGATTACTGACCCTTCTCAGGTACACCCTGATAATAAAGCCTCTAAGCAAGACAGCTCCTCCTTTTATGGATTTAGTTAAAATATCCATTCTGATATTATTGCAGTCAGTCTTTCTTTTCACCTAGCATGCCAAAATATGAAAGAAAATGCACTAGGCACCTCTTTTGATCTTCCACATCAGGAGTGCAAAAATCCTGGGATGAGGTAAACCAGTCTCACTAAACATGTTCATGTTTGGCAACTGTAGTGACTGATGGAAGTAATTTTTTTCTTGAGAAAACAAAAAACTTTATGAGTTATCTATTTTAATGTTACTGAGTACAGTTTAATGGATAAGTAAATGGTGTGTCGTAATAGATTAAGCCTCAGAGCACTAGGATAAACCAGAACACCAACCAAGTGAATGCTCAGGGTTCTTTTGGATTCAGTGGGCCAAACATATCCAAAGGCATCTGAAATTCAAGGCAAAAGAAGTCTTAAGGCCTGATTCTCTTGATTTACTCCACTGTAAATCACCTTCCTTCAACAGATTTACTGCCAGATTTACAGCAGTGTGAATGAAAGGAGAACCAAGCCCTGAATCTTTGTATTCTTGGCACCAGACTCCTGGGTTTGGTGGACTTCTTTCTAGGGCAATCTCACATGATCAGTTGCAAACAAGTAAAGTGCAAGGTCCACACAGGTGACTACTCAAGTGACAACCGAGGAGAGGATAGCAGACTGAAGGTCTGGCTGCAGAAGGTCAGAGAAAAATTATGCAAGAGCCACATATTTAAACAAGGAGATTAAACTAGATTCCTTTACAAAATTCCAAGCAGCTTTGGAAACATCAGTTCTTAGTGAATTGGGCCCTTATTTTACCCCCTAGCCATAGTCCTTTCTCCCCCTGTAGTATTGATTTAGCTTTTCCCTCTAATTGTCTAATTAGGTTGCTATAGCTGTTAATAGGATAGCATACAGACATCTTAACCTCTGAGATCCTAATGACTTGTGTATATTAGACCAACTATCACATATGTATTGAATCCCTGTCTTTGTTTTAAACCTGAAAAAATCTTACGTTTTACAAGTGTACTTCAGAACAAGCTATCATTACAGAAGTGCAGCCTTTCTCAATCATTGTCTGTGCTTGCAGACACTAAGTGCTTTTACTCTGCCTCTGTTACTTGATTACAGCACTCCAAATGAAAAGTTTTTGTAAATAATGGAAGTACCTAAACCAGATATTTTAAAGCTGTGTCTGTTTGATTTTTACATGTTTGCGTTAAACAAAGACATTTGAAAAGCACTATGTGGGCAGTAATTCAGATACTTTGTTTTAAAACAAAGGCAGAATTGGTTTTTCATATGTTTTTTGTATTAACCATTATTAACATAGAGGTACTGGCCACATCTCAGATGTGCAAAGGCCTCTTTGAATTTCAGCAAAACCTACTTACACAGAGTGGTAAAAATGGTGAAATGGGAAAAAAAGGCCCACTACATGCTACAAACTATACAACACATTGTAAAGGTTTAATAATGGCTGTGTGTGAGAGGGCCAGGGCTGGGTTGACTGCCACTTCAGTCTTTTCTCTGTTTATGAGAGAAACTTAAGTAGCTCACACATTTGTGCTGCCACTCTGCTCAGAACTGAAATTCACCCAGGGGGACTGGCTATTCAGGTGCTTACAGGACACTGTGATACTGCTTATGGGAGCAATATCACTGCCCAGTAGTAAGTGTTTGCAGAATGCAGCTCTAACACAACTGGGACGGGCTATTAAGGTTTAATCTGCTCCTGCCTTGCTTCCTCAAAATCAAATGAAAGAAAGTTTATCTCGATTAGCTGTGGAAGCTTGCTTCTCAGGGTGTGCTTGACTAACACTTTAGTGACAGCGAGAACATACAATGTCTTGCATTTTTGTAAAAACCCTCTCTACCTAGTGACCATCTGGTACACACTAATATCTTCACAAAGCCTTAGCTTTCAATTACAAGGAAGTTCTCTCTGTATTGGCAACATATGGTTCAGGAAATAAGTTTTCTCCCACCCTCCAAAATATATGTCCCATAGGCATATACCTCCTCTAGATTACTATTTTATAAAAAGTTTTTCTTTAACTATACCTATAGCTTTTCCTTAGAATCCCCCCTTTAAACTTACTAAAAAGTACAAATTTCTGGACAGAGATATTGGCATATAAATGTATATCAAACACAGGCAAAAATATGTTTGCCATTTGACGAGGTTTTCTTCTACTTCCTTTTCAAGCAACAACTAATTGCTTTCTCATGTATTTGTATTTATACAATATTTGTAGGCTGACAAAATACTATACATGTTACTGTGGTGCTGAATGGGGTATTAACTTGGAGACTGGAACCCCATGGATGCTGGCACTGTGGTTTAGTCCTTTGGGAAAACATAAAAATCTCATAATTTCTGTTTTCTATCTTATTCTCTGCCCTGTTGTTTGTTTTATTTCTTGGGGATGAGCACAAGAGTTGACAAGCATAAAATGGTGTTGGAGTGAATGCTTCCATGTTCCAGCATATTCTTACTTCAAGAGGGCATGTTTTTTCAGTCACTGGACCTCTACCTGTCCATTTGGAAACAAGCAGACCTGCTGCAGGACGGCTGTGGAGCAGGCAGACATTTGGATCAAAGTCCGTCATCATCTAACTATGTGTTACCAATGTTCCCAGCCATGCTGTGGCTTATGGAAACCTTCTAAAAGAGGATAATATCTGGCTTTTCTTTTCTATCTGAGCGGCCTTAAAAGCTCTGTCTTAACAAAATACTGCCTTCAATTTTCTATGTTAAAGAAAGATGGCTAGGAGAAACCACACTTTCCAGCATGAGTGGGTAAAAATTTGCAGTGCTCTTGTCAGTGTAAGTCTTCAGACTGAAGTCCAGAGCTAAATTGTGTTAACAGTTAGCTGTAGTTGAAGGTTGGCTTCATGGTGAGAATACTGGGAATTTGACAAATTTTCCTTCCTAAGCATACAAGTTACACGAGTTCATTGTGTCCATGTCCTATGCTAGTCCAAACTGTTTCCATATGTGCAGTAAATCAAAAAGGCTTCTCAAAAACATACAGAAGAGCACATCAATTTTTTTCTTCTAAGGCCATTAATATTCAGCAGGACTTCGTAACAGCATCTTAACAGAAGTTGCAGCATTTTGTTGACTTCATCAGTAGCTCAGTACCATGAAGCTGGTGAAAGGGCTCAATAAAATAAAGCACATGGGTGCTTAAAAAACCCTGGGGACATTGGTGGCCAACATTTATATTTTGGTTGCTGGAATGGAATTGAGGATCTATGTCCATCATCTCTTTCTGTGCTACTGAGAGCTGGGGCTTGATGGCTTTAGAAGGCATTGAAACAGCCTTTTTGAGATGCAGCTTCCTAAAGCTTTGTGCTTATCCAGTGACTGTTTAAAATAAACTATAGAAACACAGGCTCTACCTGCCCAGCTCCGTACCTTCTCTGGGAGGATTTAAATTTCAACTTCTTGTGTTCATCTATCGCTGCTCCAGTGAGTCTCACATTATTTTTCTGAGCAGTGAAGCAAGATCAAGGGAAGGAGCAGAGAAAGGGTCCCTGCTAGGGCAGTCTGTAGAATGGTGATTGGACTCCACTCCAAGGGAGACTCATTTAGAGAAGGAAAATTAATTTGCTGGGCTGTTCAAAAGGAGCCAGGGAAAAGGAGGGCTGCTGTCTGTCTGTCTGGCGTTATCTTAAAAAAAAATTGTTATATGCCATTCTGTCTGTGAATAATCTGATTCTGTTAGTTTGTGTTTGAGCATGTGTCAAAAACTCCTCTTTTGATGGGCTGTTTCAGAAAAGTAGGCAAGGGGAAATAAACTTACTCCACATCAAATTCAGGAGACCCAGAACTTCATGAGTCCTGCTGAAAATAACTCACTTTGGCACGTGCGCTGAAAGGAAACTTCCAGCGTAGTTTTGAGGACAATATGCTGTAGTGTACATGGTGTTTGGTGCCTCCTCCCCAAAGCAGCTAAGCCATCTTTCAGAGACAGTAGACTCCAAGCATCTCAAGCATTTTGGGTGCTAATGTACATTTCTGTCCCAGCCAAACTGCCTTTAAAATTGTGCTGTGTTGCTAGTGGGGCATGTTCTATGAATGTGCTGTTCATTGCAGTGTTTGATATGCAAAGAGCTCATCAGTCTTATTCAGGATAGCAGTAACAATGTCTAGAGCATTTGTAATGGAAAAAAGGCATGTGAGACCTCAGTTCAGCTGCTGCTGGATTCATGGGTTCTCAGCAGGTCCACCTAGTGAGACATTGTCTTTACTGTCACTCTGAGCAGAGACGATACTCAGTTTTCTGCTTATTTCAGAGCCATTTTGGACCATCAACTCAGACAGAACCAATAGTGATGGTGCAAGTGGGTGTGAGCAGCTGGCCCTAGACATTTACCATTTGGAGAGGGAATGCGGCAGTGTGAGCAGGCTGGTGCTAGGCAGTCCTTCCTTCCCGTGGGGGCATGAGACAGAGTGTCACTGATGTTGCCATTTTGTAGTTCAGGCATTCCCATTCAGTTTTGGCCATTTTAGAAGCTGTACTGTTTTAAATTGTGTTTAAAATTACTTTTTAACTAAGCCAGTACCCTGACAGCATGGACTGACACTTCAGTTTCAGTCAGGTTGTGTACTGAATCCAGCCAAAGGATGCTTGACTCAAATGAAGTGTGCTTACCCTCTTTCACATGCATTTAACTGCCAGCTCAGTGCCAGCACCTCTTAGCACGCTGATCTGAAAGGTTCAAATCCTCTCTTTCTTTGGGGCTGTGTTTTGAAGGCCTTTTGAAACATTGCTCAGCCTAAGGCAAGATGTTCACCCATCACGGAAGCAAAGCAGTGCGTGCATTCCTGAGCATGGGGAGGTAGCATGGTAAGTGACTAATGAGACTTGTCTTCCCTACCTGTATTTATAATGTAAACAGGACACTCCAGTTCCCTAGTCCCAAGCACCACCACTTCTGAGTCTCGCGCTCGACAGGGTTATGATGCTAGGGGACGTTTGCTGGATTGGAAGGATCCGCTTGGTTCATCTGAAAATACAGATCCATATGTGGCAGTTTCATCTCATAATCATCAAGACAAGATGGGTAAGGCCTTGGAAATGACTTCCTGTGGTGAGGAGGGAGGGGGAGAAGAACTAAAGTGTAACTGCTTCCAGCTGGCTTGGAGTAACATGTAATGAAACTCCTGTGCTATAATTAAAAGCTTATCCTAAAGACTGAAACTAAACAGCCAATCTTAGACTCAGTCCTAGATAATTCACTGCCTGAGGAAACCACACAAAACAAACAGAAGTGCATGCATTTATAGAGTGTCTTATGTATGATAGGAAGGGAAACAGTGGGGATTTAGCTATCTTTAAATTTGATCTGTCCTGCTCTCTGAAAGAGTGAGATCTGTGGCTTCCCTTTGTTCTTCAGTGCACACTTTTATGTTGCCTTTGTCTGAATTTTCTAGGACAGTGCAGCAGATCTCAGCTAATTTCACAGTATTTCCTTCTCTTGAAAATCACAGAATCATAGAACTATGAAATGGTTGGGTTGGAAGAGACCCCAAAGGTCATCTCATTCCAAACCCCCTGCCGTGACCAGAGATACCTTACACTAGACCAGGTTGCTCCATGCCCATCCAACCTGGCCTTGAACACTTTAAGGGATGGGACATCAACAACTCCTCTGGACAACCTGTTCCAATGCCTTACCACCCTCACAGTAAAGCATTTCTTCCTAATATCTAATCTAAACCTGACTTTTTCAGTTTGAAGCCATTCCCCCTTGTCCCATAGTAGCTGCCCTTGTAAAAAGTCCCTCTTTTGCAAACCTCTTTAGGTACTGGAAGGATGCTGTATGGTCTCCCTAGAGCTTTCTCTTTCCAAGGCTGAACAACCCCAGCTCTCTCAGCTCATCTTTATAGGAGAGGTGTTCCATCCTTCTAATCATCTCTGTGGCCCTCATCTGGACTTGCTCCAACAGGTCAATGTCCTTCCTGTGCAGAGGACCCCAGAACTGGTTGCCACATTCCAGGTGGGGTCTCATCAGAGCAGTTTAGAGGGGCAGAATCACCTCCCTTGATCTGGCCACCTTGACCCACCTCCCTGGCCACGCTGCTTTTGATACAACCCAATATGCAATTAGCTTTCTAGGCTGCAAGTGTACATTGCTGGGTCATGTCCAGCTTCTCACCCACCAGCACCCCCAAGTCCTTCCTCAGCAGGCATGCTCTCAATCCATTCATCCCACAACCTGTATTGATACTGGGAGTTGCCAAGCCTCAGGTGTAGCACCTTACACTTGGCTTCGTTAAACTTCTTGAAGTTCCCATGGGCCCACTTGTTGAGCTTATCCAGGTTCCTTTGGATGGCATCATGTTCTTTAGATGTGTCAACCACACCACTCAGCTTGGTGTCATCTGCAAACTTGCTGAGGGTGTATTCAATGCCACTATGTCATTGATGAAGACATAAATAGCACTGGTCCCAATACAGACCCCTGAGAGACACCAGTTGTCACTGATCTCCATTCAGACATTAAACCATTGGCTACTATTCTGTGGATGTGACTGTCCAACTAATTCCTTATCCACTGAACTGTCCACTGATCAAATCTATCTCTGTCCAGTTTAGAGAGAAGGATACTGGAGGGACTGTGTCAATGCCTTACAGAAGCCCAGATGGAGAATGTCCATTGCCCTTTCCTTGTGCATTGATGGAGTCTTCACTGTAGAAGCCCACTAGGCTTGTCAGGCAGCACTTTCCCTTGGTGAAGCTGTGAGCTGTACTGGCTGTCTCAAATCACCTCCCTGTCCTCCATGTGCCTTAGCAGAGCTTCTAGGAGGGTCTGTTCCATAATCTTCCCAGGCACAGATATAAGGCTGACAGGTTTAGTAGGGGTTTTCCCATGGTCCTCCTTTCAACTCTTTTTAAAGATGGGTATCTTTCCCTTTTTCCAGTCACCTAGGTCTTCACCTGACTGCCACACTTTTAAAATATTATGGAGAGCAACTTAGCAATTACATCAGCCAATTCCCCCAGGACTTTGGGATGCCTCTCATCAGGTCCCATAGACTTAGGTATGTTCAGGTTCCTGAAGTGGTACCAAACATGGTTTTCTCTTACAGTGGGAGGGACTTTGCTCCCCCAGCTCCTGTCTTGTGGACCATCCACTTAACCAGCCCGTTTTGTGGATCATCCACTTGTGAGGTGTGGGAGGAGAGACTGCCAGTGAAGACTGAAGCAGAAAATTGTTGAGTACCTCAGCCTTCTCCTCGTCCATTGCAGTTTACTAGCCTTGCTTAGCAGGTGGAGTATGCCTTCCTGACCTTCCTGTTCTGGCTAGCATACCTATAGAAGCCCCTTCTTTTTATTCTTTTCATCCCTTGCCAAGCTGAGCTGCAATTACACGTTGGCCTTCTGACCCCATCCTTACCCAACCAGATTGTGTTCCTATACTCTTCCCAGGATACCTCTGCCTGCTTCCACCATCTCTGCATTTCGTTCTTACCCTACAATTTGTCCAGCGGGTCCTGACACAGCCATGCTGGTCTCTTGCCTTCCTTGCCCAATTTCTTTCACCTGGGGATCATTAGCTCTTCTGCTTTGGACCATCTGGGTCTAATACATGCCCTGTCCTTTGGCCTCCAGTTCCCCATTTCAGAGAATTAGGCAGAGAATTGCCTAAATTTGCCACTTGAACATACCTAGAGAAGGACCTTTTCTCATGTGTAAGGGTGGTGGTGCCCCTCATTGCATCTTGACCCTCATCATTCTGCCAGCTCCTTTTAATCTGTGTCTCAAAGAATTTTAAATTGTTCCTTTTAAACAGAAGAGTTACATTCAAACAGCTCCACTGCCTAGAGAGAGCTGAATCTTTGTTATTCTTCTCCAGGGTGTTCTTAGATCTCTTTTTTCAATCTCTGCTCTGTTGAAGATGTTTTGCTCTGTGTGGACTAATTAAGTACTCAGTGGGTCAGAAGGAAGATGGGTATGAGCAAAACTCTCTTGCTGAGTGGTTAGGGCACTCACCAGGGCCAGGAACACACATGAGCTTCAGTCCTTTCTGCTATGAATACTTGATATAAAACACTTAAAATATTAATTGAAATGTGGATTCCAGTCTCTATTGTTCATGCATTTTACATGAAAAACTCATTAGACAAAAGCATCATCTGTTCCTGGAGAAGCTACTGGCATGCCAGACCTCATGCTTTGTGTTGTCTGCCCAAACTAGGAGGTTACTAAATCATACTCCTCCCCCTTCATCTGACCCAGTGAATCTTAAATTCTCTGCATTGGCTGTGGAGGCTTTCAGAAGGGGGTGATGAGCACATTAACATTGCTGAACAGTCTTCAGCAGAGTTGCACAAACAGCTGCCGGTGGTCTGAACCCAGACTGTGACCTCACTGCCTTTTATTCGCTAGAGCCCCAGATACACAATGCCTAACATCGTCCTGGAATATCTGGGGTCTCTCACTGAACTACCCAGTACTGACCTCAAAGAGCCTTCACAGTTCCTAACCATAAAGGCAGTGGGCATCACCCGGCTGGTTGAGCAGAGACAAAGCCTGAAACACTTCTGCAGTTGAGGAGGACAGTCAAATTAGGCAGGGGATTCAATAAAA
>JAWWEU010000091.1:20591422-20602480 GCA_035583155.1 Acropternis orthonyx
CTCACGATCCCTTTAACAGACTGACTCACAAGAACAGCTTTAGAGGCAGGAAAATGCTGTGCCATTACATGGCCAGGGGAGAGATCCCAGGAGAAACCAAAGGGCAGGGAGGTGGTGCATGGGGAGCTGGAGACAGGACACAGCCCAAACCTGCCACTGAGTCTTCCAGCTGATGCCAAAATCTGAGCTCGCAGAAGTGTGTGGGACCCAGCAGGATGTGCTGCCCATGTATGTATTAGCTAATTCAGCCAGTACAACTTGGCACACCCCACAGCCTTCAGCAGGACTCTGTCAGGCTACACCCACAGAGGCTCTTGGACCTGTGTCTAAAAGGCATGTATTTCACCCACCTTTGATAGTTCCTGTAACAAAATACTGTAAAGTGCGTTGCTGGAACCAAATCTGCCCCAGCAGGACACTGGAGTGGAAAACCTAGGATTTCTTTTTGTCTTTCTGATAACTGTTCTCACTCACAAACGTGGTAACATATACCACCAAATGTTTTTTGCATACCTATGCATTTCTCTTAAGGACAGAAATGTTTTGCAATTAATTTCTATTGCTACTATTCATTATGCTACTCAATTACATTAAGTGCCCTAATTACTTATTTACCAAGGGTTAGTAACACTGTACTTTTTAACTGAACTATATACTGAGCCTGGAGGCAACAAACACTTTTATGCATTTGCCTCTTGCTAGTAGCTGTTTTCAGCAGCCCTTTCTTTCATGTCAGGCATCAGATTGCAAAGTTTTAGAGGGAAGGCATGACTTTGAGTTGATGGTGAGCCCAGACCTGTGAGGCCTTGTGCTTTTCTGTGCTAATCTCACGGTGGTCTGTAAATTTCTGCCAGTGAAGGCAGGGACACATGGCCTGTGTTTCCAGCAATGGCATAGTTAGGCTGGAGGATGTGACCTCCTCAAGATGTCCACAGCTGTGAGGAATGCTGTGTGCCATGGCCACAGCACCAGCCTGATGGCACCAGCCCTGGGGCACTGGAGACCCCTGTGGATTACCCTGCCCTACAGCCTCACCTGTCCTGCTGTTTCTATGCCCTCTGTGGTTTACAGAAGCACAGAGTCACACAATCAGTCAGGTCAGAAGGGATCATCTGGTCCAACCTCTCTGCTTAGGCAGGGTCATCCCAGAGCACATGGTACCAGATTACACCCAGATGACACTTCAGTTTCTCCAGTGAGGGAGATTCCACATTCTCTCTGGGCAGTCTGTTCCTGTGCATGGGCACTCGCACAGTAAAGAAGCTCTTCCTCATATTCAGATGGCACTTCCTATGCATCACTTTCTGCTCATTGCCTCTTGTCATATTGCTTGGCACCACCGAGAAAAGCCTGGCTCCTCTTGATACCCATCTTTAGGCATTTATACACAACAGTCAGAACACCCTCAGTCTTTCCTCATAAGAGAGATACTCCAAACTCTTGACCAACTTAGTAGCTTTCTGCTGGACCTGCTCCAGGATCTTCATGTCTCTTGCTGGCAGTCAAATTTTTTCTGCCTGAGAACATCAAGTCCAAACAGTCCCTTTACCACAATTTATTATGGATTTAAGGTTACCCTATCTACAGTTGGACTTTTCTTCTCTGACTAAAGACGCGCAGTTTGTACAATTTTTTTCCTCATGTTTTCTAGTTTACTGTACTACTCCCACTGTCCACTTGTCTCTAATTAAGTAAGGTACCCTCTTTTTGAGATGCAATGTAGAAAATTGGACCCAGTAGTTCAAGGAATGTTTTTCTGTGTGAAGCAGAAGATGTGCATCATGTCTCCTTGCCTCCTTACAGTCCTACATGTACTGTAGGCAGGTGGGTTGTCACTTAACACTGTGTCTGTGTACTACTGACTATTTCCATTTAAATCTCTATTTTTGCCCACTGTTGTTTGTGAGCTGGTTTATTTCTTATGTGTTATACCTTAGATTCACCCCTACTGACTTATGTCCTTTTTTTTTTTTTTTGGGTCCATATCTTTACTGTCAACATTATGTGGAATGCTAATCTAGACTTTCAGCCTCCTTGCAGCAGAACTGATAAGCATGATCCCTACTTCAATATTCAGATAACAAGTAAGTTACTGAGTAATCCCAGTGTTCAGAGTTGTTGAAGAGGTAGCTTGACAGATGTGAGGCTGCTGCTTCTCTGTGTCCCCAGATTCACCCAGCAGCAAGCTTGAGCTTCTATTCCCAACAGACATTGAGTGCTCATCCAAATAGGAAGCATGCATATAGCCTGATTGTGGTTCTCTCCTTCCAGTAAGTGGCCTCAGACGTGCAGTCTCTGCTGTATCTGATCCTAGATCCCCAGCCGCCGTGGCTCCCTTACAAGCACTACTTCAGCTCCTGGTATTCAGAGCCCCTCATGCACAAACGCACACAGACACTCAAACAACACAAGTCCTCAAGAAAAACTGCACACACTGTGGTCTCCCTACGCACTAGAATCCTAGTCAGACAGGAGACCCTTTGATGATGGTCTGACTCACACACATGCACATGCATGCAGAACACAGTCCATCAGCTGGAAAAAGTGCACTTACCATTCTTGTTGACCTACATCTGGTCTCTTTTATCCCTTCTTTCTTGTTTTCCTGCACTTTTTCCTTCTCAATTCACCTTGATCCTTCTCTTTCTCTACCTCTGGTTCTTCCCCAGTTGTAAGGCTTGCACATCCTCACAGCTTGCATTATAAACATCTCCCACAGTAGGTGTTGTACAGTCCCCAGATGGCTTTCCCCAGCAACCCACTGGTCCCATATGGTGACTTCTGAGGCTGTCCAGTGCTCCAGGGAGCGTCTCCCACCTACCCCACAGGGTCTCAACCCATACCCTGGATCCATCACTTGCCAGGTGCTTTTATGACTTTCGTTTCATTCACTACACAGTGGACCATGATTTTAGCTTGTCAGTGACAACTACTAGATGACAGAGCAGATAACATAGGCATCAAGACATGTTTCTGAAAGAAAAATGATCTAGATACATTCCTCAGACCAAACTATGAGCACTACTCTGCTCAAGCCAGTGCAGCTTTTACCTTTACCCCATGATCAAGAAAATCTGCTCATCAGCTCCCCACACAGTGACTGGAGCCTCATGTGGGTCCACACATCCCCAGGGATAGCCAACTAAAGGGGCAGACATTCCACAGCAAGGGTCTCCTATGTATCTACAGGAGCTGGTGCAAGGCACAGGCATGACATCTGGCCACAAGCTGAGATTTCTGCCAGGCTTGGTTGCTCTGAGCCTGTCATCCCAGGAAACTCACTGTTTCTGCCCTGGGGAGAGTTCCTGTGGTCAAGCGATGTCATAATGGGGCTATGGATGCTCACACATGCATGGGGAGCTGGCAGTGTACCACAAAGCCTTCCTAGGTACCACACTTAGAGAGAGACTCTCCTCTTTCCTGAAAACTGCTAATGCAAAGGGTACCAACCAAAAACCACACAGAGGAGAGATGGACACTTGCTGCTGCATCACAGTATGGGTTTGGCAGCCTTTTGGTGTAAGGCAATTACTCTCAAATCATCCTTAAATCAAGTTGCATGAATACAGAAACATTTAATCACAATTTTCAAAATAGATGGGACAGTTTATTCTTTTGAAGAAACAGGTAAAGAGGGAAAGGAAAACTGTGCTAAACATTCAGCACATTTCATAGAAATATGAAAGGTGTCTCTGTTTATCCCTTTTTCCTGACCTTTTGCCGAAGTTGGTTGGAGAGCATGCAACCTTGGTAGAACACAGGGACTCCTACAGTTAATCTCTTCATAGGGGTTCTAACCTTCCCTTTGATACATCTGTGCCTCTTTCCTCCTCCCCATGATGTGTTCCTGAGGTAGTCCTGACACCCTCTAGTCAAAACAAACATTGTTCAGCATCTCTGAAGCATGAACAAGGTTTTGCAAGGCCAAGCACTGTCTCCTGGACTTGACCAGTTAATCAGATACTCTTTTTGTTAAAGAGGGCACCCCCTGTCCTCCAAAGCATTCATCTCTCCACGCACAGGGTTTCTCCCCACTTGCACCTAAAATTAGAAAATATTCCATGTGGCCACTAATGCACTCAAGCTTCAATATCCATATGGGATAGACATATACAAACCAGTGCTGGTTTGTAGCTGGTCATAGAGCAGCATGAGCTTACCTTCCCAGAGCAGCTTTCTCTGGACCATAGCATAAACATGCACAAAGCTCAAAGAGATGGAAAGCCCCCTTCTTGCTCCTTCACAGGACAAAATTTGGAGGACATGGCAGAAAGTGCTGGAGGGGAAAAGCTAGAGGCAGCAGAAAGATCATGCACATGGTAACAGCACTGGCTGCAGTTCTCACATATCTGCAAATATTTCTCTAAACAGACAGTCCATTTATTTCCACAAAATTAGGCTGTTTTGTTATTACGCAGCATGTGGTAGGTGAACTGAGTGTGCAGATCCTCCTACGATGTGTTTGTAACATTCCGTAGAACAATAACACATGTTATTAGGGGGGTGGAAGTGAGAATGTAGAAAAAAATGGCATGAAGTGTGACACCTAAACATCACAGAAATATTAACACATGCCAGAAATTATAGTGCTAATTTTAACTTAAATTTACTGAAACTGCCAGTAATTCATTATGTGGTTGTGTAATGAAAAGAGGATTTGATTGGCAAAAAAATTACTTAGTGATGTATTTACACCCTGTAAACTGAGTGAAAAAAATGAAGACCTAACCAGAGGGTAACACATTTAAATGAGAAGACACTTTCCCCACTATGCATCCATGCATACCAAAGTGAACATCATCAACTAGAAAAATCCTTTAAATTGCATATATTTTACTCGCCAAAAATAAATCCATGCAAATGGACGCAATGACATACACCTAAATGTGACATATAACCAGCTTAGTATAAATATAAGTATCAACAGAATTCTAATTAATACATGATGCTATAGAAAATGCTAATTTGAGAAATGTCTGATACCAGATTACAACATTCTTAAAAGGTCTTTGCTTCAACATGCACTAGAGACATATGGAAAATTCAGAGCAAACTGACAACATTTGATTTATTTCTCAGAAATCTCTAGAGCTCTGTCAGCTTATAATTAATTTCAAATGCAAAAAGAGATTAATATGGTATATAAGGAAAGAACTGGATGCCACCTCTGACTACCTTGTGACAAAAGAGAGTGACTTTCATATACCTATTTGAGGTATTTCAGTTTCATCCCTCTGTTGTGAGAGGGTAGCACAGAAAGAGTATCTTGGGGTGGTGGGCTGGCTTGTTTTATACCACTGGCAAAGTGAAAAAGAAATCAGAAATATTTTTGTGTTCTCATTATCAACAGTGACAGCTTCAGGAAAATAGGAGCAACTTCTCCAAAAGCTCTGTGCACCACTACTCCATCATGCTGGTAAGCTCACACACACATAATAGTTTCAGAATTCACTCATGCTGCATAAAACACTCTTGCATCCTTGAGGGATTTAGAAAAAATGCATAGACACACTGGACTTTCCCCTGTCATTATTCAATGCTGATGTTATCCCTTCCAGAAACCTCAGAAATGTCAGCAATGTACACTGGGAGTACAGGTGAGGCAGAAATATCTAAATAAAGGAATTGGCCCAAAGAAGTTGTTCATAGTTTCTTTATACAAATTGCCTGCATCCTTTGTGGGCAGAGGACATGCTGGATATGCACAATAAAGCAGTCAGTCAATTTAGATGGCCTGACTAGCACTCAGATAGCACGTCACTGCAGATCTCAATAGTGTACCAGAGGTCATTAAGAAATGGAAGTCACAGAAAGAAAAGTTTTTCCAGCCTGTCGACCATAAGCAACCACTTTCCTCAGAGCAAGCAGGTAGGTCAGCCTTTTCTGCTCTCATTTTTGCATCAATGGAAACAGGTCGCAAGGACAGAAGAGAGTTTCTGGGTTGCTGGTGCACTGGGATTTATCTTAGGACAAGCTGGGCAACAAGGAAGTTCAGGTGCATTGTTCTGTCTCTCTAGTGCTGTTGCCATGAAAGAATTGCTATTGATCATCTCCATCCTCACATGTAAAAATCTATATTATTATTTTGTTGGGTGTTTCCAGGGAGGGAAGTGGCACCAGGAGCAGATGGTAAGGGGGTAGCAGCTTTCAGAAAATCAAAGGTGACAGTTTTGCATGATTAAAATGATTAGAGACATTAGCCTGCACCTCTCCCACAAATGCAAATTATTCCCATTGCTGGACTGGAGACTTGTGGGCAAAGTGAGCGCAGAGAGTTGTGGGAGAGAGCATTGGCCCTTGTCTGTAAGGGACAAACAAAGCAAGCCTGTGGCCCCAGTCACTCCCTGCAATGAAAGAATTTGAGGAAATTCCTGCACTTTGGGTAATTTGGCACAATTAGCTCAAAATCTCTCAGATTTATTCCCATGGAAGAGATTCCCAGTATACCCCACCACTCACCAGTGCTGGGCAGTGCAGGCAGAGGGAGTCCTGCAAAGGATGCATGCACAGGGGTCTCTCCATACACAGTCTTCCCCCTCTCAGCCCATTCCTGTATGCAGCTTGCTAAGAACTGTGCACATTTGGGATCAGCTCTGCTGCGGGTTGAGCTTCAAGGGCACTAACAAATTCAGATAGCCTCACAAGGATGCTCCAAAATTACTCCTGACCTACACTTCTTTGGAAATCTTCTGTTTCCGCAGGCAAACTCCACCTAGCCTTGGCCATGCTCCCCCTCTGTCCCAGCCTCCTACAGGGACACCACCATCTCCCAGTGGCTAAGGCTGCTGAGAGTCCACCTTCCTCTGTCCCACGAGCCATGTGCCTGTGCCTGCCCTGGGCATCACTTGCATCACCCTGCATCATCTGCAGCGCCGGCCTCTGCCCCTCCAGCTGGGAATTGTTGGACATGGAGCTGTCACCCCACCCTGTCTCAGTCGCTGCATTCACAGACAGCTAATGACCCCTATGTTCATACCCAAGAGCCGACTTTGGAAACACAATCCCGATGAGGTGTCCCCCCAGCAGCAGAAACATGCCCACTTTCACTTTGCTGCCTGCCTGTTTACATATCCTCCCTCTTCACAAAATACAGAACTGTGACCGCACCACCAATGTCTGTCAAGATTATGTGATTACATTAACCACCTATTAAATGTATTTCTTTACATTACAACTAAGCAGACACCTCACACACCAGCAAGCACCCAGCAGAGAAGAGTCTTAACATTAACACAGATTAAACCCAGAGCACCACGGAAAAACATCTCACAATTTGTGCAACTCAACCAGTTTTAATAGAAATTATCTCTGGCCCATAGGATACAGAGAATTTGTGAAACTGTTAGCAGAGACAAGGGAAGAGAGGCACAAAAAGAGAGGAACAAACACCGGTGGATACTGAACTGAGCAGGAGAGCTCAGACAGTACAGATGTGTTTTCAAGGGCACTGAGTGAGCTCCAGCACCAGTCCTTGTTTTTTCCCTCAATGAGCTGCTATCTTCAGGTGAAAACATAACACAACAAAGCAGGCATAAATGTGCAGCTCCTATTCAATGCCAAAGCTGGTTATCAGCAACGAGGCCCCATGTTCCATGGAGTACTTGTAAATTTACTGTCGGCTTTTTGTGATGTAAAGATAGGTTCACTGTGTGCTTATATCTGTGGTAAAGACTGCCAGGAGAGTAGGGGCTTTATGATATTGACTAAGGCATGAAAATAAAATAAAGGGCCTGGGAGTGAAAATGTTAACCCTTTATGAACCAGAGGGACCACTTTGTGTTGCTGAGGAGGTACTAATGCAGAAGTAAGACAGTGTGATCCAATAAGAGGGATTAATTTATGTAATGCAGCTCAAGGCCTGAGCTTGGAACTTGGGAGGGACCTGTCTGCTTCCCACCAGCATGGTGAGATGGGTTGTGCACTGAGCGGGATCAGTGCTGTAACTACTGCAGATACAGCTTCCCCACTGTTCAGGCATGACAGTTCCTGTGCCAGAGGTAATGAAAACCGGTGGTATTAAATGCTTCAAAATCCACTAGAAAGACCCAGAGGTTCAGAAGAAACGTATCACCTTCTCAGTTCCTCCCCTCATTCAGAAGTCCTGAGGGAGCCAGCAATGGGGTGAAGCTCCAAACCCACTATTATACCATGCAAGGACTGGGCAGTCCCCAAGCGTCTGAGCCAACCTCTCTTCTCCAGGGCCAGCTGTTCCTGTTCCACCTCACAGCACAAGGAGATGCTAAAATACCACCAGAGGATTCATGAAAGGGATGACATGCAGACAGGGATACCCCAGCACTACCCTTAAAATGAAAAATAGAGTTTACTTAGCTTCAGGAGTGTTTGCATACAATTTGGTAGGAGAGAGGAGAAAACTTTGAAATACATTCTTTCAAGAAAAAAACCCCAGGCTATTAACAACTTCTGGAAAATTAAAACATCCACAGAGGTTTTTTCCTTCACAGAGTATCAATTTCAATTAAATACATAGAACACATCCTAATAAAAAGATATATGTTAAAACACAATGAAGAACATCACATGGTGTGGACATCTGCAGATGGTATGATCTCACCAGCCTGCTCTGGAGGATATGTACCAAAGTTGAGAGAGGCTTATAAAAACAGGCCCTTTGTAGAAACATTCCTTTATCTGCATATTCTTTCCTAGGAAAAGAAGTACAGTTTAAAAAAAGAAAGCTTGAAGTCTACCTCGGTTATTAAGGAAGTTGTCTTTAATGTTTAGATTTGCATTTCCTTTCAGCATTTTCATAGTACTACCTGCAGAAGTACTTTGATAATGCAAGTTTTTGTTACAGGAACAACAACTCTGAAAATACCTCCCTGAGAAGCATCTGTACACTGGGGGCAGGGCGGGGGGGGGGGAGCGGGGGGGAAGATATTACAAAAAGGGAGGAGTAAAAGTGATTTTCCTGTTCATCTGAAGTTAATGATCTGCCACATGGGGTTACAACTTTGCAGTTGCCTACAGTCATACATGCAGCTCTATCCTTGTAGGAAGCTGGATACTTAACCAATTGGGAAAATGTTATCTGCCAGCCACAAGAAACAAATATAACATTTCTACAGAGCAGTCCATATATAAACTGTAGCTACTAAAAAAATAAAAATAAAATGCCTCGTAGAAGAAACTGCTGAACTGGGTGAATTGGGAGAATGACACCTGCAAAACATCAAAGTTTTGTATAGGGAATGTGGAGAGAGGGGTGTGCTTTATTTTACTGCTTGGTGAAGCATTGTGGGAGAAGGAACACGGGTCAAGGGCATCCACAGCTCAGTAACAGGCTTCCAGCAGGGGACCTACAGCCACTCTGACTCGTGCTGAGCCCTCCAGTCTTAGAACAGGGAATAAACACTTCAGTTCTCACCAGGAGAATCTGGTGCAGCAGAGTCTTTGGGGATCGCCTCCATGAAAGAAAAAACTATCAGTCCTGAAAGTCCAGTGGAAAGTTCACAATTCATTTACAAACTCACTCAGCTCTGAGGAAGGCAGATCCTGTGCATAAAGGTTGACTTGCTAACACAGTCTTTATCAGTGCTACAGAAAAATGATACAGGCAAGTGGAGTCTAACCACTCCTGACTGGGGCAAGCAAGCCATTTTCCTCTTCTTTCTTCAAATTTCCCAAGAAGGGACATTTACCAGCAGACCACAGCTCCCTGCGAGGCAGCCTGCAGGGAAGGGGAGCAGCCACTGCTTCTCTGAAAGTGCCAGAGTCAGTGCAGATCCCCCGGGATTACTCGCCAGCCTGTTCGCAGCTTGATCCCACTTAACATGAGCAAATATCAAAATATTTTGTTGCTAAACAGAAGACTGAAGGCTGTTATGCAAATCATTCTTATCCTAATGCACAGGCAAATGATTGAATTAGAGCAATAGGATTAGACACTAACTTGTCAATACAATAGCTCAATTTAGAATATAATAAAAAATAAAAGAAAAAAGCTGATAGTGGAGTTTCTCGTCTACCAGTAAATGTTTCAAGGGATGACGTCTTCTCTTTCTGCAGAAAATTCCCCTAGAGGAGGCTAATGGACTAATTAAGGCAATTAAGGGCAAAGGCATCAGGGGCTTCCCTGAAAATCACAGCAAAATAGTTGCCAAGGCACCGAGCCCTCTGTGTCCCTGAGCCCACTGCCTCCCGGAGCCAATGCTGCCTGCACGTGAGGGGGGCCACACTCAGGCCTTCTCTCCCTGCCGGGTCCCATTTTCCCCCAGCTGGGTAGATGGAGCTGTCACCTCCTGTCTTGCAAGAAGATGCTGAGCCCCAGGCAGCAGAGGAGAGCCAGTGGGGGACTTACGACCCCCAACATGCAGGAGGCAGCTATGGCACTTATCCCACAGCCACAGCTTGCATGTCTAGAGGAGCCCCCTCTCACTCGTCTAGCCCTACAGAGGAAACAGCAACATTTTTCTGTGATGTTACAAGTCCAGCAGCTTAAAATCTGTGCTTCTCCCCAACTCACCATACAGTTCTTTCCCTTTCTATTGTTTCTGGCTGCAGAGGAAGCCCAGCCTGATGTTTCACGTTCAGCAAAGAAAGATCAGTGGAAGTGCCTGATTGCTTAAAGTATAGTACAAGTAGCACTAGCCTCTGATATAGCAATTCCTGTCTGAAACAATTTTAGCTTTTGTTCTCTGACACAGTTAATTGCTACCTATGCAGATGTTTGTGGAGGTGAAAACAATCACAAGCAATTTCAGAAGTGAGATGCTTGATGCTTAATCTTGCACCCGTCCTTAGAACTGAAATGGGCTTTTCTTAGCCTGGATCATGCTGCACAGAGCTGCAGATCAACCAACAGCAAAACATTTCAAATGTCAAATAGATGCAAATCCACTACTCTCCCTCATGATAGAAAGTCACCAGAATAACAAAAATGAGTTGCATCCAGTATAGTCCCGTTAACAAACATTCTTCATGTCATGAAAGTAAGGCAATAAATCACATACAGAATAGTTGGGTGTTATGGGTTTAAGGTTTCAGAATTTTTCCCTTTCCCTCACCTGCCTGGACTGGGAGTGAAGCCTGGAGCAG
>JAWWEU010000091.1:20602580-20613321 GCA_035583155.1 Acropternis orthonyx
ACATCTTTCTTGGGACTCATGCACCAGAACCAGAATAACAATACATACTGTAGTCAAAATAAGATTGAAGATCCAGGGACCTTGAGAAGCTCCAAGGAGGGAATGTGATGTGAAGATGATGATGGTGAAGAAGTAAGGGGTCTTGAGATCCTCAAGGCAATTCTAGGGAGGCATGCTGAGGGGCAGACCTGAGGGATGTTCTGGGGGTGGCACGAGGGTGGACAGTTCTTGGGTTGAATGTAACCTTTAGTTATGGTAATTAAGTAGTGTTATAAAATTAGTAAGCATCCCTATGCAGTGTGCATGTCAATATACTGTCTGTGCCTACATTCACCATGTGCCTATGTACACCATGCACCAGAAGATATTAAAGAACTGCTCTCTATTTTACCTATATTAATGTTGTCTCAAAAATGTTTTTTCCCTCAATTTTAGGCAACAATACGGGCAACTCTAGGGCAGCAGAGAGCCAAGTCTCACTTCTTCAGGGAAAAAAAAGCAATGTTATTTTCAGAGGGGGGAAGAGAATAAGGTAAGACAGGATGCCATTGAGTACACATAGCCCAGGTTCAAGTACCAGCACATAAAACAAGCGATGGCAAAGAAACTCTTCAACTAGGAGCTGGTTAAGTGTGTCTGAACCATAACTGCCCAGCTACAGCTGTAACAGACATGCTGCTACCCACCACCAATTTGCTTCTATTCTCCTGGGTGTAATAACAACTCATCTCAAACCCTTAGAAGCCCAGTAATTTGGGATTACCTTAAGAAATGTCATGCCAAAGTCCCATTTAGGCCAAAAAACAGCCAACCAAGGCTGGCATCAAGGGCTTCAGAGAGGTACATGAAATAGTGTCTCTCCCTTGCTCCTGTGCTGCTGCTGGTTTAGGGCCTGGCTGTGCTGCAAGGTGTGTCAATGCTGCCCAGTTTGACTCGTTCCCCACACTCTTCTTCCTTCAGATTACTCACCCCTCCCTGCAACTGTGGGTTCTCTGGCATCTCCAATATGCAGACACAAAAGTAGAATTCTGCACCACATGAAAAAGCACTTCCCTGTCTCCGCTCCAAATCTGACAACCAGCTTGCTCACCGAGCAGCACTAGGATGCTTTTAGCAAACTCTCCACAATGACTCAAGATGTCTTTCATTTACTTCTGAGCTAAGAGATCATGATTTTGTATATGTAGTCACTTTTCCCCTGACAGCCCCAACATAAAATTTAATTTTAGTGCAATGGACTATTTCAGTGTCTTTTCAGTCAGCACTAGTTTTGGTTATCCTGAATAACATTTCATTGATTGCAAACGTTGTCACTATTGGCTTGCACCACCTTCTCCAGGCCACTCAGAAAGTTGCCAAACACCAGACCCAGGTCCAGAGTCTGTAGCACCTCCTACCAATGTATGAGGTTCATGTTTCTTCCAACCCTCCCTTTTCTGGGGTTTAGCCCACAGGTAACCTCTCTGGTTAAGCCAGAGGGAAACCTCTCCTGTTCCATAATAAATGTCATTTGTCATAAGCCTTTCTTGCTTCCCTTAGGCTCTGTTGAAATCTACATAACTGGATCAAGCAGAATATGTATGCTGATGAAATCCTTCTGAGAGTTCTTGTGGCTGTCAGGCCTGACCTTCATCTCAGCACCCATGTTTGTTCTCAAACCTCAAGCCAAATCTATGACCATTATAAATGAAAGCCTTGACTGACTACTAGTTCCCAGGATCACCCCTGAAGCCCCGTTCAAAGCCTGGCATCATGTTCCCACTTCCACCCTTCTAAACCCAGAGCTGATAGTAGTGCAAGATTATACACAATCAGTAATTCAGAAAATTCTCATTTGCAGTGTGTTTTTCAGGACTCCTGGGTAAACACCATCTGGTGCTGAGAATTTGTTAATGTTTAGTTTATCAATTTGTCCTAACATGCATTTTCCCAACACCTCCATTTGAGGTGGTTCCTCAGACTTCCTCTCCATTCACAGCATCTCCATCATAGCACATGCCAATGCATGCAAGGAATTTCCATTTTCAGCTTTTTGACAATGCCACTGCTGTCTGGCAGTGGATCTTTTCACATGGGGTTCATTTATTGGCCCCAGTAGCCCCTCATCATCTCCTATGAACTGTGGACAGGTGTTGCACAAACAAACTGATCACGTTAATATTTATATATCAGATAAATTTTAAATGCATCTATATTTCAAATACATACTCCTATGTTTACTACGAAAATTGCAGATAGAAAACACCAAATGTGATCTTGGTACACATCCAAACAAAAATGTGAATTCTTTTGAGTATTTCCCAAACAGGAGCAATTTTTTTCTTGGGGATCTACCAAAACTAACTGCTACACAAGTACATTGTGTAGCCTCATCATGTCCAACATTTGTTATTGACAGAGATGAATATAGCCTAGAACAGCACCTTTCTTTGAGTTAAATGTTCCATTGAATCCCTGAAAGTACTCGACTGGAGAGAGAGAAACCAAATACAGGATATGATCCTTTCCTAGCCAGACATAGTGCTTTTGAAGCCCTGTTTATGTGAAGAGTTGGTATGAAGATTTATGTGAAGTTTCTCATGAAAATTCATAACAAATGTTTCAGTAGTGGAAGGTAAAATATTTATTAAAAACAGTGGATTGAAGAGAAAAGCCCTGTGATCAGTCTGACATATATAAAATAAGCAATAAAGGTGACTGTTTAACATTTACTTACAATCCCAACTAAAGCTCTTAGAAAAAGTGAAGCTGGAGTTAAGGGGTAGCAGCTTCTGCAGAGTTGAAAGAGAAGAGAGCACCTTCAGTGCAAATGAAAGGGAGATGAGGAGAATGATTTATAACTGAAATGATTAATCTTTCACTTCAAGTGGGAACAGACTTGGGCATTTGATTAAATATTCAAGGTAGGAGAACAACATCTAATAATGCAAAATCTTGTTTTGCAACTGCTTCTGAGCTCTCACTCTTTCTTCCATGAAAGTGGTTTGAATTTCAGATTATTGACATTTTAGGAATAAATTTAAGTGTAGATGTGTGGAAAGGACAAGAAGAGTTTTATTTAGTAACAAGCACAGTTTTTTAATTTCCCCTTCTCTTCACTTGATCTAAGGGGTAAGGAAAGCAATCATAACAATGAGGAGCATGCTTTTGGTCCCAGGGCAAAAGACAGTAGCAGGTGAATTGATTGGAAAGCTGTTCAGGGCTGAAATATATCACTGTGTATTCATCAGCACTGGGCATGGCAACACATAAAGAACATTACTCGCATAGACGTGGTAGGGATAATAAACCAGCAACACACATGTCTGGCAAAAAAAAAGCAACCCTTTCAAGTTCATCTGTCAGACTTCTCCTGTACTTGAGGTGAGGAGATGGGGGGAGGAACCCAGGGGAACCAGAAGTAGCATAGGTTCATGTGGGAAGGTAATACCGTCACAGAGCTCAGAAGAATGCAGAGAGATATTTAAAATTCTTTTTCATTAAAGAACATTTTTGGATGCTCAGCTATTACTCTTCTTTCTGCTTTCTGGGTATCATTTTAATGAATATGAATATTCCTGAATATTTTATTTATATATGTTCACTCCTTCTTCATCATAATTCTGCCTTGTTACTAAGTGACGAGACTGTGCTGTTGCTATGTTTTTTTCCTCAATAATCCTGCTCATTTGATGCTGCCATTCTTCTCCCTGTACAAACAGGCCTCAGCCAACAACAGGGAGAAACAGTTGGCTTTGTTTCAAGGTTGCAGATTTCACTGCTGTTGGTAATGGCATGAGCTATGCTGAGTTCACAGATGTGTGGCCCTCTGAGATTTTCTGACTACTGCTACACCACAAGCTGTAGCCACCTGGACCTCCACTCTGCCAAAGACAACCAAACCAAACCAAACCAAAATTGTGTGACCCGCTAACCAGCCAGAAGACTTTGCTCACAAGTGCATCCATCTGCAGCCAGTCAGCTGTATCATGAGACCCTGTTTGAATCCAGGCATCCCACCAGAGCCCACCTGAGGTCTCACACAGACGATGTAGATGAGATTACTCATTCAAAACCAACTCAATTACAGATATCTATTGTGCTGGAAAAGCAAGTGCATATTCATAGGGGCGTTTGCCCCAGGTGCAGTTGCAGCAGGAGCTGTAGTGCCAGCTGGGCAGCACTCACAGGTTGATCCCACCTCACAGCCCACCTCATGCCCAGGGAAAGACATTATTGATCTGGACCACCTGAGGAGCATGTCCACCCCATTGGTGATCCAGGGATCTTAGGCTTACAGAACACAGTCAAGGCAAAGGTGGAGGGTACCAGTTCAGCACCAACCCCAGGTCAGGGTACCAGCACACAGAGTGAACTGGCTTCAGCAGGCTCACTATCTCCTCTGGCCCACATCCCTTCCAGGGTGGCGACAGGACAAGGTAAGCCCCTGGACCTGGGTGAGGATCAGGGCTGCAGAGGGATGCTCCTGATGCACCCGCTGTGGACCAGCCATCACAACAGCAGGAGGAAAGGGGAGATGCTCTACATGATATAGACTTGCCTGAGTCTTACACAGACTTTCGGGGCTGCAGGACTCTCTGCAGAGGAAGGGAAACTTCAAAGAATACAAATTTTAAGGCCAGACACCTCATGCTTATAATCTAGTGTGATCTTCCAAATACCCTGGGAATATTGTTCCACCCACCAATTTCTTCTCCAAATCTATTTGGATGTTTTCAAATTATGTTGACCTTGATGCTACACTGCAATCTGGTTACAACAAGCAAAATATAGCTCCACATTTACAAAAACTTACACTAGTATCAATCAGTTTATTTTTTACTAATACATTCACACTTCTTTCTCACACATCTCATATTCTAATTAACAACAACCAATGGTTCAATTTAAAATATAAGAAATATCTGTGTTATGCAACCACAACTAGGGGAAAAAAAAATACTCAGAAAATAGGCTCATTTGTTTGCTCTCCTGCTGTGATTCGACAAGCAGATGATCTGTTTTTTTACAATTGCTTTAAGTGCATAGCTTTGTCAGCCAGACTCCTGATCTCAGCCAATTTTTCCAGGTGATTTGCAGACCCTTTAAAATGGATGTTCCTAATCCTGTTGTAAACAGAGAGATGACAGATACCTCTCACGAAATAATGTCCATTGCAGCTGTGAGAGGCATGCTGGGGCTAGGCTTGTCTCCCTCATCCCACAACCTAATCCCAGGTTTTCACACACAGTAAACTTTTGTTTCCAAGGCCAATAGTCTGTTCACTAAAAGACCAAACCTCATTTTCACAAGCTCTGTTGCACTCCTGTTATTTTTCTATCTCTGATAAAAGCTGATTTGCTGCTAGTTACCCTTCCCTCCCCTGTCCCACCAAGAACCACTGCACTCGAGCTTTCAGACCCTAATTGCTCTAGTTTAGCATGGTTAGCAATTAATTTAAGTAGGAAGAACAGGGAGCCAAAATTCACTGAGGCAGACATGGAGATTTCCAGTGTGAAAACAATGGACTTGCCTTGTTCCCCTTGAAGTCTGATTCCTGGCATGTTTAATTTAAAACAAATATATCTCCTGCTGAGTGGATAGACAGCTTGAAATCTGGACTGAAGTGGTGTCAAGCTGCTCAGTGGTAATAAGTGGCACATTTTCCTCAGCTTCCTTTCAAAAAGTATTTATTTTTGGTCGGAGAGCTCTGAAGTTAATTTGGCTGCTAGTCCAATGAGATCTCACTCACATAAAAGTTCGGGTTTGCTTGAAAAACAGAATATAGGTATTTACGAATGAAGTAGCAATGGAGCATGGTCAGTATAGTACTATAAATTGTGCAGCCTTCTACTTTTCTTTCAAGCTGTAGAATGCTTCAGTTTTTGTTAGTTCTTCTCTCAAACAGCCCTGTACTCTAGTTCTTCACTAAGACATAATATACTGAGTGCAGTTGGCATGGTTTTTAGGAAGAATACCAACCATTGTCCAGGATAAAGCAACAAATTTACAGCATTTTTTTAACAAAGGAGAAGATGTCTAATGAGCTATTTCTCAGCTTCAGTCTTGACAATATATACATGACCCTATTCACCAGCTTTCCCACTAGGCTCATTATCAAGGTATAATAGCATCTGGAAATCCCAGGCACACCTACAGGTTGAGTGGAGAAGCGATTGAGAGCAGCCCTGCCAAGAAGGACTTGTGGGTGCTGGTGGATGAGAAGCTGGACATGAGCTGCCAGAAAGCCAGTTGTATCCTGGGCTACATCAAAAGGAGTGTGGCCAGCAGGTCAAGGAAGGTGATTCTGCCCCTCTACCTTGCTCCTGTGAGACCCCACATGGAGTATTGCATCTATTTCTGGTGTCCCAATGTAAAAGTGAAATGAAACTGTTCAGAAGCAAGTTCAGAAGAGGTCACGAGGTTGATAAGGGAACTGGAGCACCTCCCCTATGAAGACAGGCTGAGAAAGTTGGGGCTGTTCAGCCTG
Source organism: Acropternis orthonyx (assembly GCA_035583155.1). Lineage (NCBI taxonomy): Eukaryota > Metazoa > Chordata > Aves > Passeriformes > Rhinocryptidae > Acropternis > Acropternis orthonyx. The sequence goes on from JAWWEU010000091.1 coordinate 20,609,050, forward strand.
AAGAAGAGAATGTTGCGTGGGGACCTCATAGCAACCTTCCAGTATCTGAAGGGCCTACTAGGAAGCTGGAGAGGGATCTTTGTCAGGAACTGGACTTCAGCAAAGCCTTTGACACCATCTCCCATAACACACTCCTGGAAAAGCTGCAGCCCATGGCTTGGACAGGGGCACTCTCTGCTGGGTTAGGAACTGGCTGGATGGCCGGGCCCAGAGTGCTGGTGAACGGAGCTGCATCCAGCTGGCAGCTGGTCACCAGTGGTGTCCCCCAGGGGTCAGTGTTGGGCCCAGTCCTGTTTAATACCTTTATTGATGATTTAGATGAGGGGATTGAGTCTGCCATTAGCAAGTTTGCAGATGACATCAATTTCGGAGAGAGTGTTGATCTGCTGGAGGACAGGAGGACTCTGCAGAGGGACCTGGATAGACTGGAGAAATGGGCTGATTCCAACAGGATGAGGTTCAACAAGGCCAAATGCCAGGTCCTGCACTTTGGCCACAACAACCCCATGGGTGCTACAGGTTGAGGACAGGCACAAAGAGGGACCTGGGAGTTCTGATTGACAGGAAGCTGAACATGAGCCAACAGTGTGCTCAGGTGGCCAAGAAGGCCAATGGCATCCTGGGCTGTATCAAGAATAGTGTGGCCAGCAGGACCAGGGAAGTGATCCTTTCCCTGTACTCTGCATTGGTGAGGTCACACCTTGAGTGTTGTGTTCAGTTCTGGGCCCTTCAGTTCAGGAAGGACATTGAGGGGCTGGAGCGGGTCCAGAGAAGGGCAGCGAGGCTGGTGAAGGGACTCAGTACAAGTCCTATGGGGAGAGGCTGAGGGAGGTGGGGGTGTTCAGCCTGGAGAAGAGGAAGTCAGGGGTGACCTCATCACTCTCTACAACTACCGAAAAGAGACTGTAGCCAGGTGGGAGTCGGTCTCTTCTCCCAGGCAGCCAGCAGTAGGACAAGAGGACAGAGTCTTAAGCTGTGCCAGGGGATGTTTAGGTTAGATATTAGGAAGAAACTTTTTACAGAGAGAGTAATCAGGAATTGGAATAGGCTGGCCAGGGAGGTGGTGGATTCACCATCACTGGAGGTTTGTAAGAGACTGGCTGTGGCACTTACTGCCATGGTCTAGTAAGCACAATGATTGATCAAAGATTGGACTTGATGATCTCAGAGGTCCTTTCCAGCCTGGTTAATTCTATGATTCTATGATCAAAGGTTCCAAAAACACCCCACGACTCACAGAGTTAAATGACTCATTGTGACACTCCCTGCTCTGGGGGAGGTACTGGGTGTTCCCACCTGAACCTAAGCATATATAATCTTCAGGGTTTGGGACTTCAGGGCACCACTCCTCAGATCCAAAGGGGGACCAGAACCTCAGCAGGACTGTGACTGTCACTCTTGACAAGCCTGCGATCATTACTTTGACAGAACTGTGATGATCATCCTCTCCAACAGGTTTCCTTTCCTTTACAGGGAGACTATGTGGTGCTCAGCACAGGCATTAACAAACACTGTTTTGTTCTTGTCCCAGAGTTATATATCTGTCTTTGTGAGTTAAAACCAGTTTTCTCTGTAACATTGTGTTTAATGTAAAATTTTTAGGAAATTATAACTCGGACTTGTAATCTCTCAAGTTGGGTTCATTTCTCTGCCAGTTTACTTTTAAACCAGCACAACATGACAGATGTCACTTGTTAAGAAGTGAAAATGCAAGGTGCAGGGATTTTGGCAGTCCTGTTGCAGGTGGGGGATTTCACTGCCATAATAGCAGAAAGTGTGAGTATATTTTACATTTACCCCCAAAAATAGTTTGTAATCATTTACTTAGGTACTTGCTGGAACATAAGGGATTTGCCACCAAGAATGATGCTTACTGAGATTGAGTAGTTACGTCAGGGTAAAGAATAGTCCTTCTATGACAGATCTTATTTGAGTTACAGGATCTGGTTCAATAGTCATTTCATAATGTTGCACTAAGGGCCCATGGTAAGGTAATAACATGGTAAAACTCTTTTGGCCAAAGTACAGCTATTTATTTTGCAACTGCAACAATTCCAAAAGTTGCAAGAAAATTTTCGTTTCTAAGTGTAAAGTTGTTGTGGGTGAAGTGCAAATAGACAAGTTCTGTGTATCATTTGGCTGCAGCTCTGGTGTTCAACATTCAAGGCAGGCTGGACGCACAGCCTACTGTAGGACAATGGTCTGCTGGCTGGTGACATGTGTGGTGGCCCTGTAGTAGTTTATGTTGTGTAGTTCCTAGAGGGAGTCCACTATGGTCCAAAGGGACTTTGGAGCTTGAGGTTATATTAGATGAGGAATGTGACTTACTAATCTTCATATTTTTCCTGGGACTGGCTTGTGGTTTGATAATACTGGCCTGCCAGGATTCTCTCATTTCTGGATCTTAAGGACTATGCAAAAAGCTGCTGGAAAGCAGGGTAGGTTATTTTATATTGTTTCCTTGAAGCCAATGCAGAAGTGACATAGTGATTTTGTAACTTCTGAGGGTGGCAGCAGCATATGGGAACCTTTAGTAAATAATTAAAATGTACAGCAACACTGTCCTTCCCTCTAGACTAATTTCCTGCTTTCAAAAGACGACAAGTTAGTAACAGCATGGCTGAAAATACATTAATTTAGCAAGTTCCACTTCACTCTTAGAAGCAAAAAAGAGTAAAACTGAGAAACTGACTGGGAATCACAGCTCTTGGCTTGTTATTTCCATGAAAAAGATAAAAACGCACCATATAAAGTCCAGTTAAGTTCTGCCAGAAACTGTTTGGAAATGTTTGTCTGACAGTTGATCACACAGTTTGAAACAGAAAAGCATTACACCCTTCCAACAAATGTGAAAATCCCACTGCATTCCACCAGTGGCAGAACAGTCATGGTGTGCTGTTAGGAATTTGCTCTCAGAATGGAGAACATAAAAGCATCTAAAGCATCTGTCTGTGAAATAGGAGTCAAAAGCATATTGTGTCCTTTTTCTTTCCTACCCAGCACATGGAAATCTCTTTTTTTAACTGCATGAGAACTGTGATCTGTCACTTGAAATCTAAGGGTCCTATCTCCTATGGGGTTTTATTTTCCTTAAAACATGAATTTTTTTCCCCTTCACTTAACAAAATACAGAGTTGCATTTTTCTCCACATCTAAAGTCCATTTGAACTTATCTCAGTGATAAGAAGGAAAGCAGAATTAATATTCTTCATCTAATTCAAATTCAGTCAGCTAATATGTTTCACAGACTTTTCAGCTCTTCAAGACAAATAAGGTATGTGGTATCCTGCCAGAGAAAACCCCTCAAATATTCTTAATAGGGGAAGGTAGGTGACTGTTTGGAAAAGAGACTGAGAATTCAGCATAACATTGTTGCTTCTAGTGTGGAATAGTAAGACCATTCTCCCTAGAAAGTAACAGAATGAATTTAGGCTATTTAAAAATTCAGTCTAACTGCAAAGCTCAGTTTGGTTTTTATGAGGATGATCACTGTGAAGATATTTTAAAAACATGGACATAAAAGTACTAGTTGAGCCTACTTCACCAACTGGATATATCAACAGAGGTCAAAATAACAACAAAATATTTATTACAACTACAACAAATAAAAATAAACTTTAAATACTCACTCACCAGTGCCAATACTATTTGACTATTGCATAGAAAGACATCAAAGGAAAGAGGGAGAAAAAGAGAATAAGAATTTCAATACATTGTAACTTTTCTTTAATGGTGCAACACTTGAATACAGAAAGACTCTTCCCTCTAGAGTTCAGGCTCTATTCTGACATACCAGAAACCTGACCACTAGGCTCCAGTAACAACATGAGAACTCACAGTTGTTCCCAACACCTCTCTACAGTAATACAAAACATGTAATGCAATTTGGTGGGCTCAACACGGGCAGATATCTATGTCATACAAACACTGTTTCACTCTGTATTGTGAAGAGAAGTTTAGAAGGTGAGTTGATACACATGATAAGCCTAAGGCTTTATTGCAGCAAAGGGACTGGACCAAATGGGATATTAGCACTAATATGACGTTCACCGGTTACATGGTTAACCCCATCTTCACAAAATCTGCATCCTCCAACCTGTAAAGTCTATGTAAAAAACAGTAATTATGAAATCATCATAAAGGTGGGATTTGGGGAAGAGAAGGGAGTTTGGGGGGGGGGGGGGGCAGAGTTAGTCTAAAATTCTGTCATTCTGTCAAGCAGTGTACAGAGGCATTCTCATTCTGCCTACCCCATGTAACAGCCTTTTAACT
>JAWWEU010000091.1:20613421-20629647 GCA_035583155.1 Acropternis orthonyx
GCTGGAGAGCAGCCTGACAGAGAGAGGGACCTGGGGATTCTGATTGACAGGAGGCTGAACATGAGCCAGCAGTGCCCAGGTGGCCAAGAAGGCCAATGGTATCCTGGGTTGTATCAAGAATAGTGTGGCCAGCAGGACCAGGGAAGTGATCCTTTCCCTGTACTCAATGCTGGTGAGGCCACACCATGAGTGTTGTGTTCAGTTCTGGGCCCCTCAGTTCAGAAAAGATATTGAGGGGCTGGAGCAGGTCCTGAGAAGAGCAACAAAGCTGGTGAAGGGACTGGAGCAAAAGTCCTACAAGGACCGGCCAAGGGAGTTGGGGTTGTTCAGCCTGGAGAAGAGGAGGCTCAGGGGAGACCTCATCACTTTCCATAACTACATGAAAGAAGGCTGTAGTCAGATGGGGGTTGGTCTCTTCTCCCAGGCAGCCAGCAGTACGACAAGAGGGCAGAGTCTTAAGCTGTGCCAGGGAAGCTGTAGGTTAGACATTAGGAAGAAATTCTTCACAGAAAGAGTGATCAGACATTGGAATGGGCTGCCCAGGGAGGTCACCATCCCTGGAGGTATTGAAGAAGAGACTGGATGTGGCACTTATTGCCATGGTCCAATAGGCAGGGTGGTGTTTAGTCATAGATTGGACTTGATGATCTTGGAGGTCTTTTCCAACCTAGTTCATTCTGTGATTCTGTAACTGTAGTGATAGGACAAGGAGTAACACGTACTCACTGACAGCAGGGAAATTTATGATAGATATACGAAAAGAATTCTTTACTGTGAGTGTGGTGAGACACTGGAACAGGTTGCCCAGAGAAGTTATTGATGCCTCATCCCTGGAAGTGTTCAAGGCCAGGCTGGAGGGGGCTTTGACTAACCTGGTCTAGTGGGAAATGTTCCTGCTCATAACAGAGGTGTTGGAACTAGGTGATTATTAAGGTCCCTTCCAATCACTCTATGAATTTACGATTTTATCAAGAATAATAGGAGCAAATATATAGAGTGGTGAATTCAGATGTAATATTCAGCACTGTAGAGATGCCTCAAATACACTACCAGGAAAATTACAATTAAGTTTTTACAGAAGAATTTGCATGGAATAAATGGAACGTATGTAATAAAAAAATCTTACTTACTAAACATTAACATTTTAAATTATGACAATATGACAGAAGTGACCTAATGATATCTATTAGGCTTAATAAAATGCTAAGTCAAGACCAATATCAATAACCAATTCCAGGGAGTGGTTTATTTTTTGACCATTTTGCTTGGTCATCAGAGGGGAAAAGACCTACACCTGTTTTACAACTCATTGCTGAATAGAAGTTGGAGCTAGCTGCCTCTTTTCAGGAAAGCCACACTACCAGATTAACATACAAAACATATTTTTGAGGAATTTTTTTTTCCCTGCGGAATAGTGAAATAACCTGGATAAATACAATTATTGTCCAAGAGGCAGTACTTTGGGCTACACATACAGGGAAGCAGAACATGTTTTTGGTGGTTTTTTCCCAGTCGTTATTACTAGCAGCCCTGCCCAATCCAGCTTTGAAGTCTAATCTGAAATTTTTCCCAGGGCACCAATTTATGATTTCTTTTTCCCTAGAGCATTCAATGGCACTATGGAAACAATGATACATTTGTGATAGTCTCCTCAGTGATTGCAACTGTTGGATAATGGATGTGAGCAGGGGGAATGAAACCTCAGTTGTGAGTAAGAGAGAGGAGGGAGCCCATATTGCTGCAGTCCGGGCTGGGGTCTGGTCTCTGAGTACTGAGCTGGATGCCACTGATCAATGTTGGTGGGTCAGAGGACAGGCAGAGCTAACCCAGTGGAGTCCTCACATCTCTACCCCTGCCTATAGATCATGGACATTTTGGAGGCCCTGCTCACCCATCCCTTGCAACTCTCAAGCCATGATTATATTTGGGCTCCCAAGGCAAGAGCAGGAGCTCCCTATGCCCAACCCTACGGCACTCAAATCGCACTGAAGTTTCTTCTAACCATGCTGATACTGTGCATGCTTCTGGGCACAGTGAGCGTGCATGTGCTGCCAGGGACCTGCGGCTGGAAGTCTGGTAGGACACACACCAGCAGCAAGGCTCAAGCAGGGGCAAACAGCCTGTGACAGCTAGTTTTCACCTGACAGTGCCAGTGAATTTCTTGTTTCTCATGGCTTCCATCCTGAGCAATCCAATTCATCATGTGGGTTGCCCAAGGGAGAGGGACTGCTGAAATGAGTCGAAGCATTACCAGAGCAGAGCAAAATACTACTGGCATGTGAAGGGACGGCAGGACCCAGTAAGAAGAGCTGATTGCCTTGACAGAACACACAGACAGAACACACAGTGCAAAAGACAGCAATAAAACGTCCTCCCTGTGCACCATGAAGTCACTGCAATAATCTTTTAACAGCAACCTTTGTTCTTCAGTGGGTATACTGACAGTGGGACCTGTCAGCATAACGGTACTATTTAGACAAAGGGAATGAGTTCAGCTTTGTTTCCTCTTGTGATTCAGGCTGATTACAGCTGCTCTTACCCAATACAGACCCCTTCCACTCTTATGGGCTGCCCCAAATTCATAAGGACTGTCCTAGAGTTTTCCTCTTTGAAAAAAATCGTATTTAAGACAAAACATGCAAAGAAGATGCAGGGTGTTCTTCCTGATCAGGGACATGCAGGGATGAGTCACAATGGGGAACATGTTGCAGTATTCCAGTGGCATCTCACTTTCAGCTTTCAGGGAATGCTAATACCAAAGACATTATCTGCCCAGCCAAGTCTAGGGACTGAGTCCCAGTTTGGAAGGGTTAGCAAGTGGAAAATGGTCTTTACCTAAAAACTACCAGAGATTATCAGTCAGGTCCTTGGTAGTGACTTCCTTATATCCGGACAGCTGTTATTCCTGGGGGGGGAAATGTGTGTCTTTCCTCCAAGCAGTCATCTGTTCCTGGGAGTGAGAAATTGTGGTGAAATTCCGCACTGAAAACTGACTGCAAATGCAGCACCTTCTCACATAGCCAACCTGTTCACTCTGTGAACTGTCACTTCTGCTGATTTCAGGTGACTGAAATAGATTCTTACTACCTTCTGCTTATTAGTTGCATAAAACTGACACCATTGAGAGAAAGAGAAAGAGAAAAAGGTGGACTGTTTTCTCTGTTTCATCAATTTTCACATTTCCTTTACCAAGGACAGTGCAAAATGATGCAGAAAACACAATTTCACATACAGATCCCTACAATTATGAAAAACAATAAGCACAGACCCCAAAACCACAAATTTTCCTGGTTTATTTTTCAGAACAGAGCCACTCTAATATTTTATAAAATTCCTTCCTGGAGACCGCATTTTTGCAGCAGCAGAGCTATTTTTAACATCCAAAACAGATTCTGGAACCACCAACCTAAAATAATGCCATGAGGTACACAGAGATCAGCTCACTTCATATCCTAGACATTGACTCTGCACTTAACACTACCAAAGGGTCCTTTAGTATATGCAAGAGAATATCCCAAACAAAGCACTTCTAGTAGCATGGTTCCTCCAACACCATTCAGCAGTCTTAGATCAGAGGTAACACAGAAGGGAGAAAACTATTTAATGAATACCAAACACCACAGCACCCAGGTTTTACTCAGGAGCTTTCAGTGAGAGGAGAAGAAATGAAGTTAAGGGGGAGAAAGATCTGTTGATGGTTTTGTCATTGTGTAGCCATGTCAACTCACCAACTCAGCCCATGTAGATGCTCCAGGCCCTGTGCATGTGTCCTGGATGCAGAAACAGTACTGCTCTGCTTTCTGCTTTTCAGTGCAGGGCATTTGTATGGTTTAGACACTTATTCAGAGTTATAAGGGAAAGAGCAAGCAGATGACAGATGATGACTTTGTGCTGTGCAAGGAAACATCATGAACAAAGCCCAGTGAGCATAAAAATCCCCGCCTGGTCAATTATGAAGTTACATCTTTATCTATCATTGTTACCCAGAGGAGGGAAATATCCAGATCTCTGGCAGTTTTGCTCCAGCACCAGCTGCAAGACATGCCAATAGCTCTAATTGCTGAAAACCTCATTGTGGTGATGAAACTAATGCTTTCTCTTCATTCTCAGAAACAGCCAGGAATACTGATTTGAAGCCAGAGTCTTTCCTCATGGAAACATATGTCACTGCAGTAACCGAACTTGCTTCATCAGCCCATTGATTTACCTGGTCATGGATCAAATCCCCTTCAGCTCTTTATACCTGACACTGAAAGTGCAGATGCCTGTCATTTAAAGGTCTAAAAATCATCACTAAAACCATTACAGTTTTTTTTTTTACCAGACTATTCACATGGGGGAAATTATTCCCAAATCCCTAAAATAGAAACCAGAACAGCTGGTGATGGTACCAGTGATGAACCACTACAGCATTTGAAGTCAAACTGGCTCCTGCTCCAAGCCCTGTGTAAAGCTCTGAGGCAGCTGCACCAGAGGGGACTGATGCCAGTCCATCCATGCCCTCCCTGTGACTCTCCAGCTCACTTGGAGTGGTAGGGAAGAAGAAAGAGAAATAAATAATTTCCTCTCGTTTCTACCACATCTTCCCCTTACAATGGGATCAGGCCTCCTCAAGGCACCTGGAGGAGCTGCTCCTCTGCTCAGAGGTAGGGACAGGGATCTTCCCAACCGTTTTGGGTTAGGAGAGAATATACAGCTTCTAAAGCTGATGGCTGTTCATTCTGGTGTTAGGTGGAACAGAGTGCACCTGCATATTACAGCCTGGCCTAGCCACAAGCAGGGTGATGTGCCCTCCTGCACACATCCCAGGTCATAGCAACCAAGAAGTGATCCATTAGCTTCCAAGAACCATTCCCAAACATGACCAGTAAACCAACTGAGTTACTGCAGAGCAACCCCCTGGTTTGGATGTTGTAGGATGGACTGCAAACCCATGACCAGCCAAACTGACACCTACTTTTCAACATTTGTAAAGAACTGTCTCCATATTCTTTCTTCCGCTCAACACCCTGTGGGTTGAGTAGAAGAATAATATGAGACAGAATTTTTACTGGGAACATTGACTGCTTACCAAGAGCAAAACACTCCATGATGTTTGTTTATTAATTTGGGATGTTTTTAGGATAATGAAGGCCATATGCCCAGGAGGGTTCTTATTCTGCTCTCCTTTCACACATGTGCAGTGACTGAAGGGGGAGGTAAGGTGCAGTACTGAAAGAAAAGAGCAATAGGTAGCGCTGAAGCAAGACGGAAGAAATAACAAGCAGCAATGTCATGAATGAGTAGTTTCAGGTCAAGAATCACCATCAAAGATATTAACCAAGACAGTTTTAATATGACTTTATAAAAATGTGAATTAACAAAGTTTGATGGCAAGATTACTTATTACATGAATGAAACAAAGCAAAATCAAGTTAGAATCCATTTGGAGTGACAGAGACCAAAGATACAAAAGGGTAAGGGAGACTTTCTTGTTGAGTCTCAAGGTTCAGAGTGGACCTCCTTCTTTTCTAAACTCTTGATGAAACCTAGCTGCAGCTGGACCCAACCTTAGTCTCAGACTTGGACAATGGTTTGTATATAAAGGAATTAACTACATGGATTTCATTAATATTAACTTAGCATGCTATCAACCACTTACCGAGGATGTCTTTCAAAGAAGGGATCTCTCTGTCTTGGGTAAGGAAAAATTTCTTGGTCTCAGGTAAGGAATCTCAAACCTTGAGAGGCATCCCAGCTCAAGGGGAGGGTCATTAGTGGGCAGTCCAGCTGCCATTTAGAGACAACTCAAATTGGACACATCTAAAGATCTGTCATTAGTAGAATGGTCTCTCTGCCTTGAGGAGCAACTCTTAGAAGCATCCCAGGTGCAGTGGAGATCACGCCCACACAGCCACACTGCCTAGCAAGGAGAGCTCAAAGAAGGCTCACTTAGGCTGTCTTACTGCAGATAAGGCAGTTGGCTTACAGTTAAATTGCATACAGTGAGAAATGTAACCATGAGACTTCTTGTATCCACAGCTTGTTTCTTGACAAATGAGTCTTGGGAAAATCATGGGCTACTCTTATGATAATGGCACGATCAGTGTTCCAAGTTTGTGTGTATTGATGCTCACTGAGTCACTCTGCCCCTTTATGGATTCCCTTGGGGAGATTTTATCTTGGCTATGACCCAGATCTTTAGCTTCTTTGGAGACTGTACCAAACTACTGCTAGTTTGGTTAAGGAGTTGAGTGCATCCATCACAGGTGAATGCTCTGAGAGGCTCATTTGTCAATTTGTGCAAATCAACATCAGTAAAACCAAGTAAGCTTCATCCACTGGGGAGCTGACCCTTTACTGCAGACATTTCCTGATTCTCAGCTGCCAAGAAGATGAAGCAGCAGGCTGGTTCTATAACCCTCTGAGTGACTGCATCCAAATATTTCCAAACATTTTTTAATGTTCCTTTCTTGCTTGTCAGTGTTCCATACCATTGGATAGGATTTCTATAACAGGTTTCTAACATCCTTTCACATATCCCTAAAATGGCCTGTAATGTTAGAGAGAGCTCTAATTTTGCATGGTTTAAACTAGTCATAACTACAGAGCTGTTATATCCTGTGCATCTTGCCTCAAGGCAAAACGTAAATGAAAGCGGAGCTAAGAATAGGGCCTTGTGTCTCAGCTGAGGAGAGAAGCATGTGTCTGCCTACACAAGGAGAAGTAGGTTATGTTTGTAATAGCAAGAAACTTTTTTCTTTTTCTTTTTTTTTATGAAGAAAAAAATAAAATGTCAAAAGTATCAACGAAGCAGAGCTGGTCTATTCTCCTTACCTCATTCCTAAGCAAGTAAACTACATATACAAGAAAAATGGACAGACTGAAAATTCCCAAAGGAGAATCCTGTCTTGTTTAAGGTATAATGAATTCTGTCTTCAGACTATGAAGCCTGAGTGTTTTTAAGCTCTGTAATGTCAGTTGAATAATTATCCCACAAAATGCATTTGTGTAGGTGAAGTCCCTGTGATTTTGTTGTTTTTCTGCTGTGAAATAGAAAGCTGCTAAGCCCCTGGAAAAAAAAACACAGGGAAATCAGAGAACATCAAGTTTGTGTAAACACTGATTTCCACTTGTATTCTTCATTTAAGTCTTGGTGATGAAACACTCTAGAAATAATTCTTCTCTGTGACACAGACATCTCTCCCAGTTATATGTGCAGACAACCATAGTGAAACATTAAAATAAGGAAAATTAAACATGTTGCCAAACAGTTGAGTGTTAAACATGTCATTAACTGAAAATCTTACACTGGGTTGAAATACAGAAATTTCAGAAAAACACCCTAATCAAATAATTTTTTTTTGTTAAATTCATTAAAAATAGAGCATTACTTCATTTGCAATGTGCCTGTGTCATTAACTTGATTAGATATTTTCAGATGTAGAATATTTCACATTTAAGAGATAAAATCTGGCAGTGTGGCCCTGTGGATATGGAACTGGATTAAGAATTAATCCGTTAATTGGTTGGGCAATTGGGCGAAGTACATAATCTCTCTGCATGACTCATACTTCTTCATCTTTAAAACAGAGTTTTTATGCTCTTCAACTTTCCCAAAGTGTTTTGATTTACACAGATAAAAGGCTTATATTAATTATTATAGATGAATACTAAAATGCCACAAAACATTGCTTAATGAAATATTGATTTAAAAAATATTAAGAACTAAGTCCTTGCCTTAGATGTTGAGGAAATGCCTGTGAATTAGGGGCCTCAGATCAGTCTCCTCAGAGATGATTTGTGTCTCTGAACAGAGGAGCAGACCAAAAACAGAAGTACTACACTGTTCAGTGGAAAAGCCAAGCCCTTCTCCAAAATAACCAAGTGGGAGTGCCATTAACAGTCTAGCCACAGGCACTTAAGATGCCACCACTGCTCACGGTGAGATCCCTGGTGACTTCAGTGTTTTTGGGCTATTGGAGTTTTTTTAAGTGGAAATGAAACCTAAGGTTGTTAAAGATATAATTTCATTTCTCATAAAAATCTTCCAATTTCGTGCTCTGTCTCTTTTAGTGGAGAGTGGTCTGGACCTGAAGGGCTGGGGGCAGCATTTAAAGGTTGGGATCTAATGAGGCTGTGTGGAATCAGAGAACCCAGAGATGGGAGGAGGCGGAGGCAGGGGTTTCTGCTAGCTAAATTAGGGAATCAACAGAAAGCTGTTTAAGCTTACATTTGCAGAGACATTTACTGGATCTCACAAACACCTACAGTTTAATGCATGGTGGGTATTTTAGGTGACAGTGGTATACTGAAGCATTTTGATAACATGGTCAGAATGTTCAGTAAGGGCAATGTGACAACAGCCTTATGATTGATGTTTTACCATTAGAAGTGCTTGAAAAGAGATTGAAAAGCAATCTGGATCATCTGAGATGGGGAAAGTCATGTGAGCAGGATGTAATGGGTTAAACTAAATAAAATGTTCTTTTTACCTTCAGTTATGAACGGTGACACCCTTATTTTTTTATGTTCATATTAATGTTCTTCTCTGAATTCTGCCCTTTCTCATGTTACTACATTTTCCTCTTGCCATTCCATGCTTTTTCCAATTGCATTTTCCCCCCTTCTTCCTTTATGCATTTCATATACCAGATGGCACTGAGATAAAACTGCTCACAGCCATGTTTCCTGAAGCTACAGTGGACACTGCCTAAAAGTTTACCAATCTAACTCACTTTTCTTCCCTGCCAGAAAATCACTGGGAAGAGTGGCAAGGGTCGCGTGTGGCTGACTCAGATCTGAAGCCTGAGGCTGCATCTGCCAGTGCATCACAGGTCACAGAGGCAGAAAGCCTGGCAGCACTGCTCATCCACCAGAAAAAGAGAAGGGACATGAATAAAGCCATTCTCTCACCTTTGTTTACTTCCCAGCCTAGGTCTGCAGTTTCTGGAAGGAAGTCTGGCAGCTGGAGATGCTGATGGCATAGCATGGCTGTTAGCATTTGCACCATGCTTGGGCTGCAGATGAGACCCTGGAAACAACCCAGGGCTTTCGGCTCATAAAGCCAGGTGAAGTTCTAACAATCCCCTGACTAGACTTCAGTGCAGCCAGGTATTTTATTGTATTTGCAATTTTAATGGCATCCATAATCCCACTGAAATCTGCAGAACTATTCACATCTCTCCATTTAGGCATTTTCTGTAAGTACTTCACTGAATCTGTCCCTGAGAGCTTATTGATTTATTTTTTTTTTAAACCGTGTTTAGACGTCTCACCCCACACAACAGTTTACCAAAGTTTAATTAACAACCCCACCACCATTTAAATGACACAGAAGCACAGTTTAAAGCACAGATGGAAGTCAAGACAGATCAAGTGCAGAAAGATAAAAACTCCAATAGGGTGAAAATCAGATAACCTTGTACAAAGTGCCTACGCCACAAGTAGCCCAGCCCACTCCTACAAGACCCTTGCAGGGGTGAGGTGATACTCAGTGGGAGCCTGAAGTACTGGGGTTTGGCATGTAATAGCACAGAGAGCACACTGAGATGTGAAAACAAAAAAAAGGAAGAAAATAAGCATGCAGTGACTGTCTGACCAGCCTGCAAAGCCCACTCCAACACATTTGAAGGAAGCCCATGGAAAAGCAGGATGACTGAGCTTGTTACCTCCTGCATGAGGGAACATGAGCTCTGTGCTCTGCCTTCTGCAGTTCTGTGCATTGTACATTAAGAGGAGCAATTCAGTACAGCAGAAATTACAGAAGCCAACAAAAAAACCCACTACTTTTACTGGTTTATGGCATAGGGGTTGGGGAAATCTTTCATTCATCTAGGCTGCAACTGCATTTCTGGAGTTTTGTCAGTGTCAGTGAGAGAACTGCAGGCACAAAGGCTCACGGTACACTAATTTATGTCCCTCTATCCTTTCAGGACACTCTGTGCCAAGAACAAGAGCTACTGTTGAAAAGAAGGCAAGCCTAGCAGAGAGCTGATTAAGGTTCAGTTCTGCCTTTTCCCCTGGTAGAAAAAGTACAGTCCTCAGTTTCCATGACTGCCCTGTGCCAGTTATTTCCTTGGGTTAGCCTGGTCTGTGATCCTGCAACTGCAGACAATACAGCAGCATAAATAAAAAATATCTTCACAGAAATAATTTAAAGGAATGATCTAGAAATAGACTGAGTTCTCATCCAGGGCTTCAGTTTTGCCAGTGATGGTGGCTTTGATATGCCTTCTTCAGATGCCATGCTAAATTCATACATCCATCTCATTTTAAAGAGTGGGAAAAATAATTCTTATTTTAGCTCTGTCACTTTAGGGAACATACACCAAGAAGGAACCCGACCATTAAAATAGATTTGAACTCAAGTCAAGAGGTTAAAGTCTAATGCTTGTGAGTATTCATTAAATATCTAGTAAAAGTGCATAATATTCTAGATTTTACCCATGTGATTTTATAGTTATCTGAATAATGGAGACAAATCTGAAAGCTGGATCTATTAAACTCTTCATATAAAAACAAAAGCTGGGAATCAGGGAAAAAAAAAAAAAAAGGAAAGTGTGAAAAGTTTCACTTCAGTTCCCTTTTTTTTTCCCCACTAACTTCTCTCCCACTAGCACTTCAGTGATTCAAATTCTACTCCACCATCTGTTCTGAAAAAAAAAACCAACAAATGGAATGCGTTTAATTTCTGGAAATTCTGAAACAATCTGGGTAATCTGGTTCCAACAAAGAATCTGAGTAAGAGTCAGCTTTCTGCTCTTTATGTTATACAAGAAAATGCAGCTGAGACTGAATCAAAAGAGTGCTTATAGAACAGAATGCAAACACCTCAACAGAGTAAATACAGACCAAAAAAATTATATTTACTCTTTTGCTGTGTTCCTCTGCCTAATGTACCCATTACCTCAAGTGACAGGGTAGTGTCTCACCCAAGCTGCCAGACTGTGTAACGTCTGAAGGATGTTCACAGAAAAGTTACTGAAGAAAGTTCCCTTAAAACTCTGGATTAAAAGTTAAAAGTGACTATCGAATCTGTAATCTAACTTGGCAGATTTGAAACCGTGTTTTTAACCTTGTCAGCTGCCCATGAGTTACACAGCATGAAAAGCATCCCTTTTCCTTGATGGTCAAGGCAACTGTACATCATCTTTTCACTGTGATGTGTGAGGGACATGACAGATGAGCCTCCTCCATGTTCCTGTTTAATGCTGAGAGTTGCAATTTTACTGGCAATGCACATCAGCCCCTCTTCAGGAAAACAGATTTAAAAAAAAAAAAAAAAAGATTGAGAGGTAAAAAAAAAGCCTTTTGGAAGAACTGCACTTTTTAATCTGCATTCCTTACTTAGCTCCTTTCCAATAGCCTGTAGATTTACACAGAGCTAACAGTCAGATAAGAAGAAATAGAGCTGTTATTCATCCCATTTAAGATAAGCATAAGTAGTTACGCAAGCACCCTGCAGATTGCTGGTTAAATGTACAGTGACTAACTAGACATCACAGCATGGAGTCTTTATTTCCAAACATCACATCTGCTGAACATTGCAGACTTACCTTATAATGTCCTATAAAACAGGTAACTGCTTTTCAGATTCTCTCTAAGGAAGAACATGTTCTGTCAGCCCAGGCACCTGGAAATGAAGCCTGCTGGGGACTTCAATCACTTCTGCTGGAGATTTCTCTTTGGTCTTACAGGCTTTAGAGAGCTGGCTCCCAGTCACTGTCTAGTGTGGGCAAAATCTAGCATGCAGATAGTTACAGCCTGTGTAAGTCTGAAATATCTGAAAGCTTTTTTCTTTAAGTACATCTTAGAGATATACTTAAGAGTCTTCTGACAGCCAACACACGCCTTAGTTTATTTTTTTGCTATGTGTGTAAGGTACAGACAGGAATGATGGCAGTGCTAGTTTTGGAAATAATGGGTACAGGACTCACCTTAAGAGTGAGTTCTGTGGCAGTTCTTAGCATGATACTATCCTGATGAATGGCACTTAGCTGAAGTTTAGCAGCCCAGAGCACTAATTTCTGCCACTTCCCTCCTGGAAGCTTGACAAATAAGTAAGCAGTCTCAGTGCAAAACAGAATTATTTCAGCACTGTTCACAAGATAGTAGTACCCACAGGCCCTTTTCAGAACCAGGACTGCATTACTCTGTTGTGGTGCAAGCAATCCTATCCTGAAAGTTAAAAAAGGTATAAAATGACTATGAGTCAGGTAAAACTAAGTGCAAACAAAAACTGCTCCACACAGCACACTGAATCCTGAATGAGTTATCATTTCTATAAGAAAAGAAAATGGAAATTATTCTAAAATTATTTCAAAAGTCCTAGAAGATGAGGCCAGCAGGTGGAAGGGAGGAGAATACAAATAAATTTTCCAAAGTTTTAAATTATGAACTATTTGTCACCACTGGTCTCCAAAAACTGGCAATCTTAAACCATTATTTTAGCTAAAACAATATTCTTGTTTCAGCATCTTCCAGTCTGTCAAAACTAAGTGAACCCTACATCAGCACAGCACAGGAAACAAAATTTCACAAAAGGGTCCTCTTAGATTGCAATGATGAAAAACATCTTCATGGCCTACTGCAGGACTATGCAGAGTACCTTCACCTGCCTCTGTAGTGTTTCCATGTTTTTCAGTCTGTCTAAATAACTCTACTGAGAAGCAAAATATGATAGCCTGGGTAGTGGGCTGCTCTTTTGTGACTGCTACCTAGCCCTGGTATCTCTATTGCTTGTACCTGTCTGTGTTTCCATTTTTCATTTTCATTTGCTGTGGAACACACATTGGATATCCTTTCCTCAATAAACCCTATATGGTAGCACCCCAGATTCCCTAATTAGGATAAAACTGGATTCAAAAGACATAACAAACAGTAGAAAAGCAGATCCATCTGCATTAATGAGCTCTACATAACAAATCTGGACCTCAACTGAATTTAAGTGCCATAATCTTATTATTTGTATCTTAATAATGTAAATTCTTCCACATGATTATTTATTTTTATTATCGTCATTAGCTACATTTATAGTATTTGAAGGAGATGCATGATTTTAAAACAGAAGTCTTGGGAAGGGAGTGTTACTCCTTTCAGAATGAAGTCCACTCACCAGAAGCCAACCTTCTTGGTCAGTTTCCCTTGAAAAAATTATTTACACTAAAAAATGTACCACAGCAAACAAACACTTTGTTTCCCTTTCAGTTTAGGCTCCCATTTATCTAATGAAGCAGGCACTGAAGCTGTGCTTTGAATATATGGCTTTTATGGATCAAAAAAAAATATATTGCCTTGCACATGGATTTTATTACTGCCAGGGAATAGTTCATCTTGTTCTTTTTAACTTATATTACTCAACACCACTGTCACATACTGACTTTTAAGGTCTACAGATGAAGCTTGATGGAATTCAAAGTAGGAAATAATTTTTCATCTGCTTCCTTCCTCTGCTGACCATTTGACTCTCTGTAGTCAACAGGGGACCTGAGTGAGTACTACCTATTTTAAACTGATGGAATACCTTAAAAATGGATCTTAACATAGGCAGAAGACAAGATCCTGTGATAGTTTAGTTTCCTGTTCAATTTATTAGCTTTCTGTCACCCTCTCAGATATTGCTAGATTCCTGAAATATTGCAGTTCTTTTTACTTTATATATGTGACACATGACAAGTAATTTGATAGCACCTCATGGTCAACTTCCCTCAAATATAAATTCTCTATCCTCCCACCTCTGACACAACTCCCAACTCCAAATGAGCAACAGACCCCAAAGACTAAGGTTATTAATTAACATCAATTTGAAAAAGAAATTAAAAAACAATTTAAGTGAGCAGAAGAAACTATCTGCCCTTCAAAAACCGACAGAAACTTAGGTCTGCTCCAGAGCACTTTCAAACGATCTTCAACATAAAAGCCAGCAAAGCTGGACATGGGCATGCCCATTCCACATGGACATCCCACCAGATGGATGCTTCTTGGGTATCTTGAAACTTCATCAACAAGGGCATTTCCTGTAGTTCTGTCTGCAAGTTGTGAGTAACCACATGGCTGTAAATTCAAGATTCAGCTTCATCTTTGACTTTGTTTCAGGCTTTTGCAGGAAGAGGCAAAAATCTTTGGGACTGAAATTTGATGTAGCTTGGTTTTAGTTCAAGCAGTCTTTGGCCTCTCTTTTATGAGAAACTCCCTATCACTTTATATCCTTGTAAAAGTTTTCACAGCCTGAAGATATCTCTTGGGAAAAAGGTGGATTAAGAGCTATCTTTATCTTTAGTGGGCAGTACATTTAAAGCAATTCTTCTTTTATGGACCTTCTGTGTAACAGAGCAGTACTAGAGCAAAAACTGCAATCTAACATCTGATACTTGGGATCCTGCAAAAACAGAGCAAACTTTCTAAAAATCGGATCGAAGTTAAGAATAAAGGTTGTATAAATACTAACACTGAAAGCTGGTAAAAACAAACAAACAAAAACCAAGCAAGCAACAAAAAACAAAAACAAAAAACAACCAACCAACCAAAAAAAAAAAAAAAAAAAAAACAACAAAGAGAAATGAAGATAGGGAAAAATTCCAGTTATGCTGTAGGGATGCAAAAAACAACAAATTAGAGAAATAGCTGGGTGATCTAAAAAAAAAAAAAGTCCATATTCACTCATCTCACACTCTCCTTACAAAGCAAGAAATCATTGCTCAAGAGCTGAGATTAACATGGATCTGAGGAAAACTCCGATTAGCAGACCATCCAGGATTTTCATCCTCAGAAATGTGTCACACACTGTTTTCCTGAAAAATAATTCTGATAGAAAGTAAGGACTATCCCTGCAAATGAGTAATAGGAGAACAAGACAAGGTGAAGACACACTAAACTCAGGGCTGGCGTACAGAATATACTAAGTGATATGCCTTGACTGAGAGACATTTAGTTTCTGCAGCTCTCCATGGGGTTGAACAACAAGCAGGTGTCAGAGAGCAATCTGAAAAATGGTGACTTGGAAAAGGAATTTACCAGGTAAACAAGGGCTTTTAGCCAGAGGTTTAAGCAGGAGCCAAAGCACTGCAATCCACATGACAGAATGATGCTGGAAGGAGCTCCCACCTGCTTGCTCAGCATCCTCCTTTCCAAGGCAGCCAAACTCTAAATTCAGCTCCTAAAGTACCACCAAGAGTTCATCTGCCACACAGAATGGAGCAGCACAGACCCTTTGAAAGCCAGTAACCCTTCCTCTGTTATACACATCTATATTGTAGATATGGATACAGGTAGCTATGGGTGAAGTCTAGAAAAAAAAAAAGATGGAAATGAAGATGAATTGTAAAAAGTGGAGTGGGCAGGGATGGAAAGAATGGATAAAGTCAGAGCTGATCAGGTGGGGAACAAGCTGCTAAAGTGCTCTTAGATAACTTGTTATTAAATGAGTCATCCATTTCCAAATGCTACAATGACTGTGTCCAAAAAATGTCTCATTAAGTGTCAGGTAAACACTGAGATCACGGAGCTTTTCTAGTATTTTCCAAGTAACAAACTGACCATAAATGTGCTAAATGCTTCTGTAAATGGTTAATTTAATACACATGTATCCCACTGGAGAAGAGTGAAGAACCAGGATGCATGTGTATGTGGATGTACATAGCCCTGAGTTCACCTGTCTCTTGTATTAGTGAAATGGAGGGAGATAAGGAGTGACCAGACTCTGTGTGAGTGACATTCATGTCCCAGGGAAAACATCCACTTCAAGTTTTGAGTAGTAGGACAGTAAAACACTACTTGATTTTTTGACCTTAGAGGAATACAGCTGTGCTCAATACATCACAAGTGACTTTCATATAACTAGTCTTCTGCCTTTCTGAGCAAGGAAATGGAATACAAACAAGTTGAGAGTTGACATCCTGATAACAGGTAAAAGAAAACAATATTTGAAATAACTCCTTATTATATAACTCTTCACAACACTACCTTCCACCATATCCAAAAAAATAGGCTCAGGAGCACTGGAGGGAACCTGTGGGCTCAGCTCCCATCCTAAGGAAAGAGGTAGCTCCAACCAATGACTTGCTGAAACAGAAATGCAATAAAATAGCTGGCCTAACTTAGCACACACAAAACTGGAATGAAGGGTGGATGGACAGATGGATGGATGGATGGATGGATAGATGGACAGACGGATGGATGGATGGATGGATGGATGGATGGATGGATGGATGGATGGAAGGATGGATGGATGGATGGATGGATGGATG
>JAWWEU010000091.1:20632282-20643936 GCA_035583155.1 Acropternis orthonyx
AGAAATCTGTGGCACCTTTGACTGGTCACCAAGTCATCAGAAATATTCTGTCAAACCAAAGAAAACCATAAAATGCTTTTAAGCAAAGCCAATGTAAAGTATTCATTGGCAGTCAAGAGGTAGAGCAGATCTTCATACAAGTGATATGAAGATCCCTCCCCTCTCAATACAAGAGATATGGCTGCATTTTATGGAGGCTGACAGAGCTCTCAAGGGCTGGATTTTCAAGGGAGGGACTTTGGATGCAGAAGTGTGCTAACATGGCAGCTAAAGGCACTATCTGATTTGAAATCAGTGAAATCACTTGACTGAAGATAGTTATGACAAAGGGGCTACTCTGGCAAATAAAACTGCAGTCATGTCTGCAGCCTGGGTTTGATTTAGGCAAGGCTATGAAATGCAGAATGAGGTTCCAAGTTCATTCTTTGTGACCTTGCATGCTGGAATAAAGTTGATTAATAGGAGATTTCCTTTCTTCCAACATGCTGAAATCATTATACCACAGGGATATGACCTCTTGCTCAGATACTTTTACACATTCATACCCAAGCCCACCTGGAAGGAACTCAAGGCTAGATTTTATTCATCTAACAAAGCAGTTAAACCATGAACTTTGCTCCAGGCACCCGAGTAAGCTCCACCTTTGGCTTCTCTTTCATATTGACTATTTCAACTAAATATTAATTTAAAACTTTTCTGCTCCCAGACAGAAGATAGATCTCCAAACTTACCAAATTCAATGCTGAGAAAGAGACACTCATCAACACAAAACCTGGTCTGTCAACCCTAACAAACAAAGCCTGTTCAACCAGAAAGACACTAAAATTACCTGGAGGTGCTTTGCCTTCCCAGCTGGGTGCTGTTTGTGGTGGCAGGTAAGAGCACCACTGCTCAGTAGTGCTTGAGATCATTCAGGACATGGTATCCTCTGTCCTGACACACAGAAGCGCTTCAAGGCACTCCTTCTTTTGACTACAGACATGAAGGAATCAATCAGTAAGCTACTAACAGACTAGATGCAGGTAGATGCAGGAGTGACACCTGACAAGGTATGGGGACATGCAGTTCAGTTGCAGAATATTAAATGGACTCCAAGCCACTTATTGGGTATTGCAACAATGATTGCACACAGTCAGTGCTGCCCAAGTAAGAACTGAGAAAACTCACTGCAAGCATGCCCAGTGATATGTCATGCTCTCTTGTTTAAAGGAGACTCTGCTTATTTGTTTTTGTATCTTTACAACTTTTTTTTTATTATGTTTTTTTTTTCAAGATCATGTTTTGGTATCACATTATCATAGAAACTGGGACTGCTGCCATTCATCCTGTCAGAGACAGTGAGTGAGGTATCAGCTCACACTTACAGGCATGTTTTTTTCTACATTTATCTGATGTAATTCACTTCTGTTGTCCTAAATCAGATTTAGCTTGCTGCAATCAATAAGGATGATGTGGGGAACCAATGACAATTTTATTCATGTAGGCAGTTTGGCTGTAAAGAAGAAAACTGTACCATTCATAGGTTGAGCTCTAGAAATGACAAAATGGTTAATAATTCCCCTGAAAGGAAATGTCCCAAAAGGTTAGTCTTATTTTACTTTTCTTCTCATACAGATCTTTGCTGGCCCTTTCTGAAAGTGAGTTTCAAACTCGGTGATAGGAAAACCTCAATACATGCTTTACCCTACATGGAACTGTACTGAATGCTGGCTCCTGGGAGCCGAGGTGAAGCAGGAAAGGAGAAAGGTCCTTTTTTTGTTCTTGAGGTCTGTGATGCCTGTCTCTAGGCTGTGTATGAGCTGGAAGTGGCAGGACATCATTCTTTACATGAAGGACATCTGGGCAGAAGCGTTGCTTGTCATGAAGAAAATATTCTCATACCTTTCAGAGTGAAGAGCTAAGCTAACAACACAGTCCAGGTTACACTTTCTCCAATGCAGTCAGCTTCTCTGACCTTTTCCTGATGCACTGTCATCGAGGAAAGAGGTAGAGCTCAACTAACTGACAGTCTGAGGTGCAAACTAAGGCTCATAATCTTACCTGCACCCAGTGCTCAACAGGGAGGACTGCATGGAACACTAGACATGATTCTTTCCTCACTTCCCTGGGATTCGGTGACTTCACTAAAATTCACTCTCTGATTCCTACAAGGACATTGGCTATGACAAACACTTTGAAAGTAGAAAGAAACACAAGAATGCAAAACGCATTTAACATGTTTACTATATACCTTAATTGCAAAATGTCTCAACTCTAACTGCCTTTTTTTTAAAACAAAGCAGCATCTTTTAACATTCTGGAAGGACAAAAACAAAAAAGTGTGTGATGGAAAAAGTGCAGCATTCTCATGCTGGCCACGAAATGCAATTCAGTAAAGTTGTCCTACTTTGAACAGGAATGAAAAGAAACAAAGTCATCTCACCCGTATGTAGAGTTTTTCATATTGTCCCAGTTATAGTGGCCAGGACCACTGTGTGGATGTGGCCAGGGCTGTGTATTCTACACCCTCTGTCATTTCTCATGAACTGCTAACAATGGATCATTTGCAGCAGCTGTCCGGGCACACCTGACCCCTCAGGCTACAGGCTGGGTGTTTATGAACTCTAAGACAGAAAAGTTACCTGTCTTCACACCAGTGACTCAGCTGTGATAACTCCCCTCCGGGGAGCCATCAGCACCTTCACACCCAGCCTGAGGGGTCATGTCTGCTAATGGGCCATCAGAGATTCCAAAAATATGCCATGACTCACAGAGTAAATCACCCATAGTGCAACTCCCCAACCTGGGAGGTACTGGGCAATCCCACCTGAACCTGAGCATGTAAAATCTTGGGGCTTGGGGACTTCTGGCACAACTCGTCAGATCCAGAGGAGGACCAGAACCTCAATAGGACTGCGACTGCCACTCTTGACCAGACCCTGACCATCATCCTCACCAACAGGTTTGTTATTTCCTTTCACTTTGTACGCAGGGGGAGCCATGTGGCACTCAGGACAGGGCTGGTGAGCTCCATACTGTTCATGCCCCAGGGGGCTGGGTTATACACCTGGTTTTGTTGGTCAAACGGATCTTTTCTCTTATCATTGTACTTATTGTGATATTTTTATTAAATTGTAATTCCAACTTGTAATCTCTTTGTGTGTGGGGTTCATTTCTCCTGCTGGTTTACCTTTAAACCAGCAGACATATTAACCCTCATGGGATGAACCTTCCAACAGAGTGCAGATGTGAGGAATCTTGTTAGCACTGACATGGGAGTGCTGCGATCTCCTCCCTTCACTTGTCCTGAATGATAGAGGGTGAATTCCCAAAAAGATGATCTGCAGCTCCAGTGTGTCCAATCCCCTAACTAGTACTCTACAGAAGAGGCCAGCTGGACTCTGGATCTGCACAGCCATCTCAGAGACAGATAATACAGCTGTCCACGTTTTCTTGAATGTATGCTTTACATTACCATAGAAAGTCAATTAACAGTGATGACAAGAAGTTAAAAGTACTCTAAAAAGGTGGTCAGCTTATTAGAACAGCTGATCAGGAGAGTTATGCTTCCAAGACCTGTAGGTCTCCAAACTGCCTTCCTGTGATTTCAGTAGTCAGAGAAAGCCTTGGATAACCATGAAAGATATTTTGACCTCAGTAGGGAAGGAACTAATCTTGTTAGTGAGAAGGACAAGTGCTTCCTGATACATAGCTGAACACAGCTGAACAGCAACTGATTTGTAACAGACCAATATTTTTTATCTCATTTTATCTCAAGAAACAAAATAATGAAGGAATGAAGGGATCATCTAAACACTTTATTTTAGTTAAAATCAGAGCATATAATTTGGTCTGATCAACACAATTACAAAGGCCAAGGGAAGATCCAACAGAACTGATTAATTACTATGGAAATCAGAAATCAATTTATGTGAGCATTGCAGATAAAAACATTCTTATTAGTCTGTCTTACTGAGGCAACATCAACAGCGTATCAGACAGCAGCACTGTGGTTCATCCACCTACACAAAATCACTGTTACTCAGCAGGCCAGTTTATCTGCTCCACAGCAAAGGAACTTCCACACAATGCCTCAAAACACTGTTCATTTTCATCAGTCAAATAAGCTATAAAAGGGTCACAAAGTGGTATGATATTTATTCACTGGTCAGTAAGCATTCTTAAGCTGTCATTATTTTATCATAATGTGAGTGAATTCCTAATCTTTGAAGATATAATATGCCAATACCGCCAAACAATTAAATGTTACTGATGCTTTTGGAAATCAGAGACTATGAGATGAACAAGTGTAAAAGGGAGCTTATAGCATTTTATGGCAATAACCACTTTTGTTCCTTTGACCAAGGTAAGAATTAACATGTCAGTAAATTCTTAATGCTTTGAAAGAACAAAACTTCACAGTCCTTAAAATCAGACTGTAGGAAATAAAACTGCAGGTCATTACTCTAAACTGATGCGTCAGTAAACCCAGCAATTAAAGCAGAATTTGAAAGCCTCCTCTGGAGAACTAAAATAGGACTGGCAGTTGTTCAGAATATTTATCTATCCAACTATATATTTTATTTCAACAAAAATAGAATGAAACAAAGTACAGACATTTCAAATTTCATTGAGAAATAGGAATTACATGCCTAGGTTTGAATTCGGCAAAGATAATCTAATGCATTTGTACTCAACCATCATTAATGTGCTATTAGTTAGGTATGAATGGTTGTTCTTCACCCATAATTTGGTATTTTTGAGACAGTTCTCACACTGAGTTTTATGTAGGCTCAGAACTTCAAGTCTTCATGTCAAAACAATACTGACGCTTGTTATACCTAAACCAAAAGATTTCCTTCTTTTGCCAATAGTCCATTTGAGGCAGATTTTGACATTATAGCTTTGAGAGAACTACAGTCATGGAAAATACTGTCTTCAGTGTCTGAACAAAGATGAATCAAATGTTTTTAAAATGCACTGAAAGATCTGAAAGAAGATTTAGTAATTCTTACTCATTCCAATTTCCAGTTTTATAGCTCAATAAAGCTCTGCAAATATCTTCTTTCAACACTATCTGATGCCTTGATAATTTCGATTCTGGATCATGTCCAGAGGTATTATAGACCAATACTTTGCTACGACCCTGAACTGGAAAGAGCCTGGGACGTGTTCCTTTCCTTTTCTGCAATAAAACCTCCAAAATATCCACAAGACTCACTCTTCAAGCTGTGTTTTAGCAGAATGCTTGCGAATTTATCCAGTGTCTCTTGCACTCCAAAATGGTCCAGCTCCTGCTCCAAGATGCATCAATAACTGCCTGTACTCACAAAGATAATTTAAACCCCTCTCTCACACTCATATAAGTGCCTTAGTACATCCCATATCCACACAGGAAAGTCTCCAGCTCACTTCAGACCTGACTTCAAGAACATAAGCTCTGGAAACTCAGCGAAAATGTTCTAGAGCAGTGTTCTAGCACAAACCACACTGTCTCACAGGACCAGTAGAGAAGCCGTTACCTCTTTTGTCACAAAAAAAGGGACCTTCTTAATTGTGCTAACTGTAAAGCACTGCTAATGTTTGCAAGCAGAGGGAATGGTGGGGATGTGCTCACCTGCAGACCCACACCAATCTGTGCAGCACAAGAGGAGCAAGCTGGCAAACTGTTGTTCAATAGCCAGGCTGAGGATGGAAGTCTGTGGGTGGAAGCATTACATCTCCAGAAGCTATGGCACATTTGCCAGTGGTTTAAGACAAGATGTGGTTTTGGCAGCCAGCCTCACAAGTTATAGAGTGTAATAGTTTGCTGTGCAATGGTGACTCATTTCTTCTTTCCATCAGGATAATAGTGTTACTAACCAGAGTGCTACAGTACTCTTTGGCATTCCAGTTAAGAACTATGATAAGTGTGTTTTTTCTCTTCAGTGCCCTTTACTCACACACAGGCTGCTAATGACCTTACATTCTAGATCTATTAACTCACAGCTTAGACAACTCGTGCAAACCTCATAGTATTCTAGAGGTGAAGTGCAATCCCTAACAAAGCAAGAAAAAGGCAGAAAACGACCCTTCAAAAGCAACAAAGCTAGAAATCTGGCACAGGAGGACCTAAACACCAGGTATTCAAAACATACGCTTTGGTTATACTTAAAAGTACTGTCATGAGTAAACAAACCTCAAAAGGAAATTGTCTGACTGGGTATTAACCATTCTTGTTATAGGCATTCCTATTTCAGGGAATCCCTTGGAAGGAAAAAAGACAACCTGAGGCCAAAGTTTTTTACTACCTCTCACCTTTTATTAGCCCAGAGGCCAGAGCCGTATACTGTGTCCATTATCAAGGTGCAGCAATGAAGTTGCCAGTCAACGAATGGCAGCAAACAAGAACTAAGACAACTTTTACCTTTCTCATGCTGCTCATGAATCTTCTCAAACTACTGGGTGAAAATATGGTCTTTAATCACTGTACTTCAGTTTTTCCTCTTCAGTGCACAAACAGTGGTACAAACAGCATAAGGAAGGATTAACATACAGCTTTCAGAAATCTGACTGCCAGACAATTTCAGTGTTATTTGTTATTTACTGTGGGATTTCTCCCCTCAGTTATACACCACACTACTTAGATTCATTAATGTGCATGCAGCGCTAAGACATATTTATTCTCAGTGTCAAGAATAAGCACTGAAATCAGAAACACTATTGATTATTTCAAATAAAAAAACTCCACCTAACTAAAGAAGAACAAAAATAAATAAGTTAGGACAGCCCAAAATAAACCAATTAATTTTTAAATTCTGAATTTATTTTGACAAATCTGCAGCAAGCATTATCAATTGTGTGAATAACATTTAAAAAGGATAGATATTTTATTAGCTGTGTATTTTCTTACAACTTTTATATTTCTTTTATGTCTAAAAAGTAGATTTAATCTGGATCTCTCACTAGTATGCAAATTTCTACCAGAATAAAGTAGCATACATAACAGGATGAAAAAAAAATTCTGAAGCAGGGTTGCATTCTTTTTTTTTTTTCTTCACTGCAAGTAAAGCCATTTTCCACAATTGCTCAACAAACAAGAGAAAGTCCATTAGAGTCTTCAGACTCTTAAAAAAGACTCTTGGCTAATGGGATTGGTCTAAAAAGCAGATAAGCCATATAATTTTACAAGAAGCAACCTACTGAATCCTTCAGCAGATACAGCTTGGCAATCTATCTTCAATTTAAAATAATGAGATGGCAGGAGTGTGATGGAGAAATAAGTCTTCAAAAACATCACGTAAGGGAATCCAGCTGTGCTTGTATAGTTTCCAGCTATTTAAAGGAACAAAAAGAGAGGAAAAAAACTCCACTCATAAAATGTTTAGAAACATGCATACAGAAATAAAACCACATTTCAGTATCTTCAACTTTGCATACCAAATCTATTTGCATAGCAATATAAAAATCCTGTATTCATGAATATTTGTTTCTACATGAATCTATTAGAATTCATTGCTGCAGTTTAAATATTCAAATTTTAAAAGAAACAGTTGTCTAAATACTGCCTCTTCTACATGCACAGATGTTTTGCTGTGAATTTCCAATGCATAATAACAAGATAAAAAAATAATAGAGTTCATTTTGAGTGGATTAGGAGCCTGGCAACTCAGCTGAAGATGTAACGTAAAGATACTGTTTCCAGAGAGATCCCCATTGTTAATCATCAGCTCCTCCTCCTGATCTAACTGTCAGGTATGCTTACAATGGCCCAAGCCCTGCCTATTCCAAATTTGAATGCACAGGCTCTTCTTGAAAATGCTTTATGTGATCAAACAAATCCAATAGCCTTAATTTAAATCAGATCATTTTTTCCAGTTTTATTAGTTTCAATTCATACAAGCAATACTTCCAGCTGAGTAGCATGTTCACAAAGAAACTATAGTATTGTAAAATCTACAGACCTTGTTATAGAACTCAAACAGCTCCTGATGGCTAAATTCTACCAACACTTTCTTCAGGTTCTGTAAAGGGAACAAAAAAAGGAAGGAATAAGCATACTTTTTTGTGTTTCTTTTTAGCATTAATTCCAGTAAATCAGAATATGCAACTAAGCTACATGAAAAATAATGGTTGCAACCGTTAGTTTTCCATTCCTTCACTACAATTTCCCTCATTCACGTATATTCCATTTCAGAGCAGAATTCAAGTCTCCCAGGACATCTATTCTTCTCCTGTGAAGAACAGTAATAAAATAATCTATGAAAAGGATTTAGTGACCTCATTTTTAAGTCAGACAAAAATGAAAGATTACATTTATCTTTCTCAGCAGTCCATCTAAGATCTGGTAAATACCATTTCAAAGTCACAAAGTTAGTAGTGTATTTGGTTGAACTGGCACAGCTATTAATGTACTGCACCAGCACAGAGCTGATGCTTGCATTCATTAATCTAACAGTTCCCATCTGAGCATGCTGACCCTGCTACAGGCATCTATCCACAGATTCAGCCCAAGCTAACAATTAACACAACAGCTTCAAAGCAGTGCTTAAACACTAAAAACCCACAAAATAACACAACTGATGAAAACTACTGCAGATAAAACAGATGGTGGTAATAATGCTCTGCATGCATATGCAGATGTCTGTGGAGATGGGGGTTAAATCAGAACTTCTGTCCTGCTTAACTTGCTTGCAGAAAACAGGTAGTTTAATGCCTGTTACCTTCAATCCAGACAGTTTCTAGTCTTATTTCTTCTACTTAACTTTGTGACTTAATTTCTTTAAAAGTAAATTTCTATTTCTGCACATTCTCTTTGTTGTTGCTAGACATTTTAAGGCTTAGAGGCATTCTGGAGAACAGCTGCACTCCCATGAACACTAAGGAGGTTCTGTGAAAGTTGAATCTGTGACACCTTTACTCACAAAATATTATCAGCTGAAAGAACATACAGACACCACTTTTGTTTAACTGGTACCACCTTCATCGCTTGGGTCAGTAGAGAAACACTTGTTCATCAATTCAGCCTAAATGAGCAAGGACACTTTTGCATACAGACAAGGACAGATTCTGCATACTCCTATCAGTGCAAGTCTCAAGTTATGCCAAATAATGTCACTGAATTTGGCACACCAAGTGCACAAGACCCACAGAAGCCCTGGGAACACAGTATAGATACTGCTTGGCGCCTGCGCCTCAAAAGGAGCTGTAAGAGACACAGGAAAGGGATAAAATGATTGGGGCCAGCCTGTCTGGTGCAATTCCTCCTTCTTGCTCTGCAGAAAGAAGGACCCCTTCCAACAATTTTGGGAAGGCTACAAAAGCCTAGAAAAAGACCAGTGATTTGCATGAGAGATCAATCTTCTCCCTCTGGGAAGGAACAATGCAATTCTGTGAATCGTATGGTGAATACAAAATAAAACTACCAGGACAGCAGTTCTCTCTGCCATGAGTCCAGCTGGTCCTCCCTCCAAAGAGCATAATGCTGTGACAGGGAAGTAAAAGCATTTTTAAAGGCTTTCTAACAGCTAAGAAACAAAAAGAAAGCAAGCAAGGGGTTTCTTCAGAAAAGAAAGTGGGTAGAAGAAAGAAGACGGATACACTAATAGCAAGGGGATCTACCATTTCAGCCAAGAGGTTTTTTTGGCATTTGCCTCTCTTAGAAGGATTTCGGTGCTTGAATGGAAGGTAGCAAAACTGCAAAGAGGAGGTTCAGAACAGAAGGCAGGTAACATATACCTTAAAAGTCTATCACTCACAATTAATAGTCAGGATCATCTCTTGTACACTTTCTGGCAGAAGAGTCTGCTGGATTTTGATCTGGCAGTTTAGCAATGCCTCCAGAGAGGGTCACAGGAAGACCTCTGACCACCAGATCTCATTCAAGACAGGCATCTTCTGGTCCTACTTCTGATCAGGAAGCATGATCAACTTCTCTCTCTCACACACACACAAAAAATGAAATTGAAAAGCTTGTCTTTCATATTTTCCTCTAACCACATCATTACTGTTAGTTCAAAATAGGGTATGCAAATGAAAAAAGTGTGGACCTTTTATTCAGATTCTTTTTACACTAAAGGAAAAAGACTATGGTTAATGAATAGGATGAGATCTCTCTTCACATTATTATTTAATAATTGTAGTCTGATAACTAAGGCAAAATTGATGTTGGATTGTGGCAGGCAAACGTCTGTGGGGATCTATGCCAGGTTATGTCTCTAATCTAGGGTAGGAATGGGAGAGAGAATACAACAATCTTGCATGAAATATGTTGTTTATCTGTACTTAATCATCTGCTAAAACACAACTGTTTCTATGTGTAAAAACATGGCATACCTACTATGTCAATTCAGCAGAGAGCAGTGTCACAAAAGAACCCCACAACAAAATGTGCAGAAGTGTGACACCAGATAAAAATGTTATTTTTACAATATTAAATTTCTCACTAGCACAAGTCCCTTAAGGAATGTGACAAATTTTCATTGTTATGCATTCAGGAGTCCTATATAGACTACAAAAACATCGTATCATAACTAGCTCCCTACAACAAGAAGCTACATCTCAGCAGGTTGACAGCCCCCCATTTTCAGCTGAGATATCCATTATTCACTTATTTGCTTTATTCTGTGTGAATATAACTATAATTAAAACTATGCGCCACAGGACTAGGTTACCATCCAGTTCTTTAGTTACTCCATAAAATAGTCTTAAAAAATTACTATATAGATAGAATATTGCTAAAGCCCCCAGAGCAGGCAAATTCCTAATTTACTTGATGGAATCTTACTCAGATAAGTATACAAAATTAGAAGCCACAATAATATTTCAACTGCAGCTAAAACAGAGGATAAAAAAAATCACCTTCAGCTTACTTAATTAAATGTCACTGTGTGCAGACAGAGTCTCAACCTATTTATGAAAAATGCAGCTAAGCTGACTTCTTTTATCTGCACACACAGGTTTTCAGATGTTGCCTCTGACCTAGTGTGTGTTTCCCAGACATAAATAAGAAAACAGCAATTTGCTGGATGTCTGACTTGTTTCTTCTTTTTATCAAGTGTATCATTCTCTCTTCCTTTCTCCTAATAAACTTCTTCCCATTCCTCACCTTCACACTACTCTTTCTTTCATTTCTGGCATCTCATTTTCTCTTTGTTGTTATCATCTTCATGTGAAAGAAAACTATATCAAGTAACCAGAAAACTAAACCGAATTCATTCCCATCATCACACTCTGTAACTCCAATATTTTTTCTAATTACATCCCAAATTTTGTCGCTGTGGCAGTGTAAATCCTAGCTCTTACTTTTAAGAGTTTTAGCCTTGAGGGTGACAGCTTCACAGTGTCAGAAAAATGTAGCTGAAGCTGTTATTCTTATGAAGACAAAGAAATCTCTAAAGTACCAAACATCCATTCTTTGGGCTGCTTTGAAAACATGGAGACAGGCTTTTTGTCTGATACAATACCCATGAAGGGTGGCACTGACTGCATTGGAGCAATATGCTCAAGGAGCACAGCTAAAGAGCATGTGCAGCATCTTCAGCTAAATCAAGCTGCTGTTAAGTTCAATGTGTTCATCTTCTGTACAACATGACAAAGCATTGCACTCTGTCCTGGTTTTAGTGACCAGGACCAGTTTGTCACTGTGTGGGTGTGGCTAAGACTGTGTATTCTACATCCTCTATGTATTTTCTCAT
>JAWWEU010000091.1:20651921-20662090 GCA_035583155.1 Acropternis orthonyx
AACACATGGGAGGTCAAAAGCTGCAAGCCATTCAACAACAGCTACCCTTGTTACAACAGTGAATGAAGATCCAAAATACTGAAGAACCAGAAAGACTTTCCATTGATTTTTGTTTAGGGAATAAAAATTTTCCCTTCTGAAATATACCCTTCAATATTCATATATGCAAGACAAGAAGTCTCTTGTCTTAAAACATATTACTTTATAAGAGAAGATAAGAGAGTGTTTACCTTCACCAACAAAAACATTGCCATCAGCCATAGTGCAGTGATTCTCCTCTGCTCAGCACTCAAGAGGCTTTATCTGAGACACTGCATCCAGTCCTGCATAGCCTCAATATAGGATGTATGTTCAAAAACTGGGGGGAGTTCAGCACCATCTGAATGGGTGAGACACTAGAAGCTGGTTTGCTTAGTTTCGGGCAGGGTTATGAATAAGGAATCTAAATGCAGTCCTATATGTAACAATTTCAGCATTAAAATGTTAACTCTGTGACAAGTGATTTTAGTTAATCTTGTTAAATACTATATATCTTATCTCTCTAGGGAGTTCACCTCGGGGCAAAGAACGATGTTTGGCAACACATAACAACCATCCCTTAGCTGAAGAATTGACAAGGAATACAATTTCAATCCATCCATGCACATTCAATTTCTGCAAATAATTCTCACAGGGAGTTGACCCAACTGAAATCCCTAGAAGTTGGCCACATCTTTTAGATGGCCACTGTTCTTCACTCTTAGAAGATCTAGATCTGGATGCACAAGTAATTTCAATAGATATTGACAGAGAAGCAGTGAGAGTAGTCAGGAAGATGATATAGATACCTTGCTAGCAGGCCACTAAAGTTCACAATTGACAAGGCTGTTCAATGGTCAGTCTTGGGATCTGAAGACTTGTTGGCCTCTTGTTTATGAACAACAGTTTAAAAGTGCTGCAACTGGAGTGTGATTAATTAAACAATGCAAAAGTTTTCCAGCACAAACTTCAATAGCTCTAAAACTTTAAAGAGTACAAAACATCCATAATGATCAAGTATAGGACTGAATACCCAAAGGGTCCAGAGCTCGTGGAAAAAAAATTGCTGCTATTAGTCAGTTACACCTCTACACCTCAGAGCATCACCTAGTCATAGGGCTCTGCTATTGTCAGATAATACACTGCACTAGATTAGCTTCAACTGTTAAAATGTGTTTAATAGAATGTCAATATGTTAATTTTGCGTTAGTGGTTGCATAGCCCATTCTCTCAGAATCTAAGACAGCATAAAAATGCAAGGCTGGCATAAACACTGTATTAGTTGAATATATTCCAGATAATGTGACAGAATGGCTATCATGTACCCAACATTACAATTCATCTGTGAGCAATCCAGTAGTGCAGAGACATAGTATTAATGATTGTGAAATCATGTCTTGACTCCATGACATAAACTTAATTGTGAAACCATGGCATTAGACTTAATTTATTTCACAGCCAGGTACTGACTGGCTGTGAATTGAATAGAAAATGCTATTTAAAGGCCAGTATGCAGCAATATTTCCAAGCAAACAAGAGACTGAAGAGGTGAAGATAAATATCAAAATAGGGCTGTACATTACCTTGCTGAAACCTCTTACCCCAAAACTGCCTGGAATATTTCACCATTCTGAAGCCATACGAAAAGGACTCTCATGTGGCATTATTCACAGGATAATAATATCAATGGTTACTAGCCAATGCTGTATTTTCTACACTATTCTTTAATGCAGCATGGCACCATCTCCCTAGTATTGCCTTTTCCTGTATAATGCATTTTGCTAACACGTTTTATGGAAACCAAGAAACACTAAACACTGACAGAGATTCATATTCAAAAACTACACAAACTAACAAAATTTTAAAGCAATTTATTTTAGTTACTTCATAAAATTCCAGCATCTCACTGCTTCTAGTTGCTGACTACAAAAAGCTCAAAAATTTTCTCTAGTTGAATGACGACAGTTGAAAGTGCAAAGTAATGCAAGGATATTAAAACAAAATATAACTTTGTAACAAATCCTGCTTTCCACCCTGACCATGGTGGTTTAAATATGTAATGGCTTCATAGCCAAGAAAACATGTGAAATCAGTTGTGACTGGGGAATCACAAAGAAAATTAGTTCATGCAGATCAACCTAGAAATCAACATAGACTTTGGAAAAGACAGCCCTTGAGATCAAGAGCCTGCAACAGTGGCTGCTATCCAGCCCTGACATCACTATGTTCTCAGAGCCAGGAAGAAAAGACAGTGCTTCTTTCACCATCCCCATGATTCCCAATTAGATGACAACTGGGCTTCGATAACAGACTGTCCCTGTATTTCTAAACTACCATGTTGGCAGCTGTGTGAAATGAGGTAAGGAGTCTCAGCCATAACCCTCAGCATTCAATAAAAAAAAAGTAATAGAAGTTCACATTTCATTGATCTGAACACTTAATCAGTGAGAAATAAACTACTCATTCTGCTGGTTTTGGCTGAGGTAGTTAATTTTTCTTCACAGTGGCTGGTATGGGGCTGTCTTTTGGAGTGGTGCTGGACACAGGGTTGATAATATAGAGAAAGGTAGCTTTTTTATTGCTTGGCAATGTTAATACTTATACAGACCCAGAGGTTTTTTTTGCCTTTTGTACTGCCATGCTGGTGAGAAAACTGGGAGTGGATGAGAGGCTGGGAGAAGACACAGCCAGGACAGGTGACCCAAGCTGACCAAAGGGATATTCCAGACCATATGACATCATTCTCAATATATAAAGTGTAGGAAAAAAGGAGGAAGGGGGACATTTGGAGCAATGGTGTTTGTCTTCCCAAGTCACTGTGTGATGGGGTCCTATTCTCCTGGAGAGGCTGAACACCTGCCTACCTGTGGGAAGCAGTGAACTAACTTCTTTGTTTTCTTTCTTTGTGTGGTTTTTCCTTTCCCTATTAAACTGTCTTTGTCTCAACTAATGAGTTCTCTGGCTTTTAGCCTTCTCATTCTCTCCCTGATCCTGCTGGTGGGGCAGTGAGTGAGCAGCTGTGTGGGGCTTAGTGTCGGCTGAGGTTGAACCATGACACTCATTCGAAGAGGAATCCAAGACTTACTGCAGGAAGTAGACTCTGATCTTCCATACGCATGTTTGAAGAGCTGGCCACGAAAAGAAGGGTAGCCTTGTTATGTATTAGGAACAACAGAATGGCAGAATAACAATGTAAGGAGTGATGGAAGAGACCATTCTTATAGCAGGAAAACCTTGTTGCTTTCTTCACTGAAAGGGTCTGATGATGGCAGATACCATTATCAGATTTTTTCCTACTGGTGAAAAGGAATTTTGATGGACTATGGTGACAGACCAACATAAAGTCTATATACTAAAAAATATACCTACAATCAGCTTATTCCGACTGAATAAGGATTTGACTAGAGGGCTTCACTACTACCATAGAGAAATTAAAAAAAAAATATTTAAAAATAAGCCAAGTACAGATGTTAGGTTTTGCAGTGATAAAAACTTTCTGCTCCATGAGTGCAATAGATTTATTTAATGCCTTCAACTTAGTAAAAACATTTAATAATCTCTCATTCATTTGATGTTAAGGTCTCAAAGTCTGCTCAGTACTTTTGCCAGTATAGCTACTGCTGTGAACACTTTATTATTTGAGCTTTTTTCGTAGCTGCTTATCAGTGAATTGCACTGAACTTGTTATTTGGGCTTTTTAATTTATTTCTTCCTGGATTCCCTGTCAGGAAGTCTATCCATGATACATCAGAAATGGTTCCTTCTGCAGTATTTTTATCCAGTGTCAAAGGAAAAGAAGTTGTCCTAAAAATTGTGGGTAAATATATGCAGCATTCATTATTGAAATTCTTGCTTTCTGTTCTTTAAGACATTTTCTTAGTTCAAGGTTTTTTTAATAAAAGGGAGGAAAAATACACCTGAAATAAGTAAACTCATTTTAGTGATAATTTCTAGCAAAAATGAAATGTGCTCATGGGCATCCACACTTTATGTAAATGCTTAGCACAAAAAAACTTTGTTATGGTCAAGATATATTTCAGTGTGCAAAAGGAAGGGAACAGAACCATGGTAAAAGTATGAGCTTTTAGTGTATACGCTGCATTAATACTACACCAGTGTAGACTAAAAGAGCTACAAGGGTAAATGCAAGCATATAAATACATATATATGTGAGCTTTCCAGCATCCCTGAGAATCTACCAGAGATATACTATGTTTGTGTGCAGGTTTGTGTGTTGTCTACAGCACAGCATGACATTAGACTGGCTATAGAGCCTAATGTTTTCTTGATAAGCTTATCTAGCTACGGCTCCAATGTTCAGTTCTCTCACAGAAAGATGAAATGACATGCAAATGCTTCTGCTGACTTCATTTTCCTCTTGATCCTCAACACTAACAGCTGAAGTTTTAAAAGTGGCACTTCTGAAAAAGCTTTGGAGACTGTAAGAGTGGTAACTTGCCTCATACATAATTTCCTACTGGCAGTTTATATTTTTTATTAGGAGTAAAGTGCAAATTTGTATAAATAAGTGGTAAATTCAGCTTCCTTATGTTGTAGTGAAGAGCCATAACAGCTTGACTCTTGAGATATTTTTATTTATTTTCAATCCAGGCTTGGACATGTTTTGCATGAGAGATGATTTTAATTTCTATACTACCTAAGTTCTATTTTCACAATCCAATAGAAATGTTAAATCACACAATGCAATATTTTCTTGTGGTTCTCTATATACTTCTTAAAAAAACCCCATGCCTACAATATAAAAAAGTTTCTATCAAAACATTAAGACTGAAACCTCATTTGAAAATTACTTGCTTTTCAAAAAATCCAATTAATTAAGAAGCAGGTTTTAGGCAAATCCATCTGTCCATTCCAAAAGACAATTAATATCTTTGCCCAGAATATTAAATCTTAAATGGCTGCAGAAGTACCAACACTTAATTCAATACTGTACCATCTTGCTAGAGGGAAAATGTAGAGTAGCTCTTTTGGAAACCCTATTAAAAATGTATGAGATATTTTTTTTATTTTAGAAAATTTATTTTTTAATCCATAACCCTTAAATGTCACACATGCTAAAAACCAACATGCATTCTAAGCAAAGCAGATCAGAAGCAGACAGCATATATTAATAACAATGGGGCTATTAGCATGGAATCAGAATGCCAGTCTTAACACGAGTAAGGTCACATGTCTGTATAGCAAGTGGACCGAATATGAATTTTCTCCATATGCAAACTTTTTATCCCAGACTACTTTCATGGCTATTGTGACACACATATTTTATACAGTCAGGAGAAAATAAATAAGTATTTTTGTCATAGAATCACAGACTTGCTTGTGTTGGGATCTTAAAGACCATCTAGTTCCCCTTCTACAGGGAGCAAGGATACCAGTTACTAGATCAAGTTGCTCAGGACCTCATCCAACCTGGTCCTGAACACTTCCAGAGATGGAAAGTGCAACAGAAGGATTTTCTCTTGCAATGCCAGAAAATCAAAGTGTCTGTAAAACACAGGCATATTAAATGTTTGACTCCATTCCTAATTCAAGGAGATCTCAAAGCCCTGGTCCTGAAGCCCTTTAAAAATTTACTTCTCAAACTTGAAATCACCTCAACAGTCCAAAAAGAAACACCTTCTGTCATGCTGTGCTAGCCATAACTTCAACTCCATTTATAGTCCATCAATTTGAATCGGTAACTTCTCTTCAGACTCTCTCTTCTCCCTTCATGTGCTTGCAGGTAATTATTTTTTTTTAAACAATTTTTGAAAACAATTTTTTGAGATTGTTGTCAAAGGTCCCTGAAACCACCTCTTGAAACAGGGTGTCTGGCCTTTAAAAGTCATCAACCATTAATTTATTTTTCACAAATCTAACGACAGTATCGAAAGAACCCCTGCATGCCTGCCTGTTTAACTGACAAAATAAACTTGGAAATACACTTCTGCCCTTACAATTTTTGTTTAGTGTTATAGTAATAGGCCCACCTGGCCCTTCAGTTTAACTGTGCCTCACAACAAAAAACCTCACGAATTCTCAAGCAAGTCACATCATGGATCAAAATACCAGCAATTATGTAACAAAGATTTGGAATGACAGAGGTACAGGAAATGAGTAGGCAAAGCTTCCTTAAAATGATAATTAGCTTTCCAGATAAAAAAAAATATGTAACATTTACAGATTTCTTCTGTTTCACTATGAAAACTCTGAAACCAATGGTAAAGGTGCATCCTAAATGCACATAAATGGCATGTGCATCCCCACCAGATACCCTTCCAGATCCCAGCTGGATTTCTTGAGTTTCATGTGGGTTTATTTGTCTAATAACCCTCAACAGACCTCTATTAATAAGCTTGTCCCATCCTTCCTTAAACTCACGTAAAATGTTCACACCCACATTTTTGGGCAAGGCTTTCAATGGGACTATTACTTATGTGACTGTATCAATGCTTCAGCTTCCATTAAAAACAAATCTTGACATATCAGCTCAGTTTATAAAGTTAGCATGAGTCAATGACAGTTGTATTGCTAATCTCAGTAAATGCCTTCCCTCCATCTGTTAATTATCATGCTATTGTCAAATTGAGGGGAATATATTAAGACGTTACTTAAAGGTTATAGTACATTTTATCCACTCAGCTTTAGAAAGACGTATTTTATAATGCAATAATAAGGCATTTGCTTTAACTCCCAAAGCACCTTATCTCTCAGTTCAGTTTTTTCCATTCTCAGTCCAGTTTCTCTTTACTGAAGAATCTAGTTTTCTCTCTACACACAGAACTCATGATTTGTGAGTCTTTCACTTCCTTTCAGAAAAAAAAGAATGTGCTTAATTGTAGGAATGGGCAAAACATGACTTTGGAATGTGAATGAACTTTAGAAAAGAATTATTTCCTGTTTTTAGTTGTAACCAACATACAATCATTAAAAGTAAGAGTTTATGTTGAATTTGAAAAAAATATTTGATTCTGAAAAGAATATTTTTTTTATGATTGTTATGAAATTACATTGTAATGAAGCAATTAATGCTCACCATCAATCCTCTTGCAAACATGCCTTCTTTTCTAATTTTTTTTTTTAAACACCTGGATAACTCCTTCTTTTATCCATTTCCATTCCTAAACCTGAAACCTCCTTTTTTATAAAACAGAGTTCAGAGTTAGGAATTTCAGAATGTTGTATTATTTATAAGTAAAAACTAAGTACAATAACTGATTCAATTGCAGTTTCTTCACAGTAAGTGTGTATTATTTCTTTTACACTTACACTTTCCAGATTTAAGAACCCATTTGTTCCTTTCTTATCAAATAATGGCTAATATGTTAACTACTAATAAATTTATTATTAAGTTTACAGTAAAAATAGTAAATTTCAGTAGCAGCAGGGGTAATTACTAAAAATCATAGTCAGATTGCAAAAAGGATGCAACTGATTTATTTTTCAGCTGCCAAAGTGCCTACTCCATCTCTAGATACTAAAATACTCTTCCTTCCTTGTACAAACCTCCTATGCAAGTTTATCACTTCAATTCATCTGCTTAATCTATTTCATAAAAAACAGACTCCAGTCTGTTGCTCTACCATAGAAAATTCCCACCAGCCTGCTTCCAAACACTAGACTCTGCCTAAACGCGTCTACATACGCTTCAAGAGTTTGTGTGCCTTTAGGTGACAGCATATTAGATTAATGTAAAAAAAGGATTTCCATCCATTTGCAGTCAAATCCAGTAATGACTTGCAATAGTTGCCAACTGTTTAGCAGCTTATGTTAAAAGAACAGCTGATTTCTATGCATTTACAACTGGTTAAAGCTGCACAATTCAGAAGAGTTCAGCTGACATACTTCCATCCACAGAGAGTAAACTGGGTGAGTCACTTTCTCAAATTTACAAAGACTTTCAGGGAGAATGTAGATGTCACATTCTCATAATACCTTAGCCTCTTCAAACCACTGTAAAGCTGATATGCGAAAACATGGTAGGAAGCACCATCACCAAAATGGAATAAGCAGCAGATTATCTTTCTTTTACCAAAATTTCAGAGAGCTTTCTTCAATAATAAAGCAACAAGTTGTCTGAATTCAGTAAATAAAAGTAGTAACTTCATATTTCTTGGAAAAAAAAAAAAGTATTTAATCCAAAATACTGTTTATAGCATACAAAATACAGTCTAGAGCATTATACCCATTAAATAGCTCTATGTTTTTACAACAATCAAGGACACTTTGCTACTGGTTTAGGGTTGTTTTGCTTGTTGTTGGGGTTTTATTTGTTTATTTGTTTCAGGACCCAAGCAACTAAAATTTTATCCAAAGACATATTCAAATTTCTTAATCTTAATTGGAATTTTTAGTAACAGAGATAAGAATAATATCAGAATATTCACATATGTTAACATTTAAATCAAATCTATTTACTTTCTAAGGTTGTGTCTTCTTCCCCACCATAAGCAATATGATGTGTTTCATCAAGGCTTGTTTATAATGTAAAACTCCTAATTAAGAATAAAGAAATATTGTCATCACTTTTAACAGAATTCTGTGGTTTTTTTGTCTGCAATTGTGTTAACATCACTCCAATTTAATGTTTTTAATAAACACATAGGCTTATGTACGCTTATGTTCACTGCTTTTTTTAATAGAAATAAACAATAGGCAAGCTTATTATTGTCTTAATATGAAAAAACCCTAAAGTCAACACTATAAAACCATAATTTACTCTAATGAATTGATGAGTGATAAAAGAACACTTAATGTTTAACATTCTGCAGGAAAGTAGAGAAAAGAGACATAAAAGTGAAAAAAGTCTACAAGACAAGTACTCTACATAGAGGGAATATTTAAAGATACTTAAAGTGATTTTCTCTCTCTGAGTACCTGTCATGGCATTTTTCAGGAAGAGTATCTATACTTACACAACTATGAATATTAGCATAACAGTTCTCCAAATTTATTCTGGCTCAAGCATGCTATGCTTATAAAATTCAACACAACAGTAGTACAGTTCTAGCTGTAGATCTTGCTGTGTTTCCTCAGCTGCCTATACAATAATCTCAAATGCAGACTACAGAAACAATCTTTGTTCTTTATTTAGCAAACTTTTCTTCACTGACAGCCTTCTGGGTTTTTTTATTTTTGTCTTTGCAGTAATGAAGAAATCACTTGTTGAATGCACATTATTGCCTTAGTCCCTGTGTACAGAAGCAGTTCAGTATTTGATAATTCTGCAAATTTACTGGCATTTGTGTAACAAAAACCAGCTCAACATTTGGACAGCTTACGATTTCATAGTACATCTCTGGAGTTCATACATAATACATACTTTTCTGAGGTTCATCCAAATAAAAGAACCTGAATAAACAGCAATCCATGCTGATGACATGGACATACTCTAAGTTGGAAAATTTAATGCTGCATTGAATATCATGTCAGAAAAAATGGTCTTTGCAAATCTAGTACCCATATATGCACAGAAATACTATATTTAGCCTTCTACATCATCAAGCATGAAGTGTGCAGGACATATAAAAATAGAAAGGGAATAGTGATCCTAAGGATTGCTGAAAACTTCGTATTTAGCACTACTTTACTGGTATAATCCTATACCCCAAAATGCAGAGAAGAATGACAGTACTAAGGCAGGGAGAAAATCAAAAGTAATTAATTATCGAGATGTTTGCAGATGGTTTGCCTTAGCTCCCCCAAACTCTTTCACACTGCAGGATTCCTTAAGTTTATTACAGTGCATAAATACAACAGGAGCTTGACTACTATTGTGAGAAAAAGATGTCAGGGTAAAAGAACATTGAAATGAAAGCAAATGGACATAAATTAGCCAAATATTCAGCTCAAATTCCAATGAACATTCCTAAACAATGTGACAGAGAAGTCTGGAAGAGTTATACTGTCAATGTAATGGGGCCAAAAATCTGAACTAATTTTATAATGAAGATCAGAGAATTTATGAAGGTGCTATGTGACAGAAAAAAATCTAGTGAAAGCAAGGAAATAGTAGCACAGGTATCACTTTTAATTCCAGATTTTTAAATTCTCACCCAAAGAATGATGCACTCAGAAATCATTTCTGAGTGCTACATCACTAGATATATTAGAATAAAGCAACTTCCAGAAGTATTAGAAAATATTAGTTT
>JAWWEU010000091.1:20662766-20684232 GCA_035583155.1 Acropternis orthonyx
AATTGAAAAATGGAGCTCATTGATCCATGTTTTACTTTTTTTCCTTTTAATTCTCTTGGGTGCAGAGGAAAGAAAGCCTTCAAAACTCCGAGAAGAAGTTTGTTTTATTCCTGCATTTCAGACTAGTCCCAAAAGGGCCAGTCTGTAGCTAAACGAACACGGACGGGCAGAATGTTTAATTTTGCTACCATCACAGGACTGATTTCTACACATCAGAAAGAAAACATTTTCAGTCAGCTCTTGTCCAAACTGAAAAGCTCCAATCTTCCTGTTTCCATATCACCTCATCTCCTACAGCCTATTGCTTCTGCACCAAAAACCCCTGAAGCTTTATTTAAATCTTCCTTTAAACACAGTCTTCTGATACTTTTTTCAGAGAGACAACAGAATCTAATTTGAATTTCCTTCTGCTTTTATTCTGCTAATGGGTATAAAAAAGAATATTTAAACTGTATTGGTGAAATTTAGAAGATTTTGTAGAAGGATCTTGTCACACTTCAGTATATAACTAAACAATTTGTACTTGAGTGAAAACAAGTTTCATTGCTTTTAATGAAAGATTCCTCTAATAGTAAGAAAAGTTTTCCATTCCTCTAAAATTGCTTTGAAAACTGAAGA
Source organism: Acropternis orthonyx (assembly GCA_035583155.1). Classification (NCBI taxonomy): domain Eukaryota; kingdom Metazoa; phylum Chordata; class Aves; order Passeriformes; family Rhinocryptidae; genus Acropternis; species Acropternis orthonyx. Next base: position 20,663,385 of record JAWWEU010000091.1, read on the forward strand.
TATGAGTGAGGCACATTCTGATTTCTAAAAAGAAAATTTGTAAAAAAGTGATGTGTAGTAGTTTTGGCATCCTCAGGGGCTTTTTATTTGGAAGAAAGAGGAGCTATAAACAATACAATGACAAAATTTATTTCTGCAAATTCCTTGCTAGGTGCATGTCTGTATGAACAAACATGAAGTAATAAATTCATATATCAGAGAAGATGAGAACTAAGAAAGCTTAAATAAAGACACTGCAAATTCAAGCTAAGTGGTTCATGGAAGACACAGCTTAGGATCACATCTGAGTAACTTATTTTAAATGATGAAAATTAAAAGGGACATCCTGCTTTCAGAATATTTATAAAAGGGCAGTGTTCCTGGGCACAGATCAAGAGCTAACACTACATAACTATTAAACCAAATGCCTATCTTTACATAATATTTACAAGGATTTCTCTGTTGAAGAGATTGAAAAGAGGCAAAATGTGTAAAATACACATTATAGATTTGATACAGAAGAAAGAAACAGTACCAGCGTGTGAGAACAATTTAGAGTTAAAAAAATCTGAACATGTCTTGACATGGTCAGAAGGATTAATTCTTTTCACAAGTAGTTGCTAGTGAAAGATTTACAAGATATTACTACTTTTGTATAACTGACATTTCAAAATTGTCCTTCATTCTAAACAAAAATATACTGTACCCCTAGATGTGGATATTTACATAACTGCCACACCTTATATGACAATGAATTCTGTAGTATCAGACTCCAACATATACTTAATACTGAAGTACTGGATGTGCACAGAAGCACAGACAAACAGATGAGGCAAAACAAGAAAGGGGGCCTCTGCTTGTTGGCCATTGTTTTCCTGCCTCCTCCTTGGCTATCTCGCTCTCTGAATGATAAATCTGCTCTACCACATTACAGCAAGAACATTTCAAAACATCCATTTTAAGATCTGGCATTTCCAAATGGAAATATCAATTCCAGGTAGACAGGGGAGGAAAAAGAAAGGGAGATAATCTAATGAGAGTAGCAATCCACTTGGGTTTTTTATTTGTTCACTCTTTATGTGCTTTGGGATACATTGTTTAATTAATATTACACAAAGATAACAACTGTGATCAAGGTAATCTTTGTAAAAATTCAGTGAGGAACATGCACAGTGATCATGCTTTGATTGCAAGTAGGTCTCATCAAGCTTTACAATGTATTCGGAAACAGGACAAACTGTTCTCCACTTCTCCACTTATTTGAATAAAAATAATTAATTGAGACCAAGCTTTTCCTATTAAACTCTGCAATTTTAAAAAACTTTAGGAGCTTAGAAGTTGAGCAAATATTCAGGAATAGAAACATAAGCATGAAAATGCTTGAGATTTCAACAACTGAGTATAAAAAAATACCTTGGGTGGCATACCACCTTGCAAACTGTTGATTGTGATTTGCCACAGGGTAAATCAGGATTAAAATGTGGGGACAATGAGAAAATACGCACAACCTTTTTTTTATACACAATATCTTTCTTCTCCCTCAAATTTTCAAAAAATTTCTAAATGAACTTCAACACATGTTTTACTGTTTCAAGCTCCTTCTTGGAAACCAAATATGCAAATCCTTATTTCTTCTGGATATTGTGGTTTTCTGACCTGACTTCAGAAACAGTATTGTAACCATACAGTTGCCAAGAAGGTACCACCAACTTTCAACCTCCTAATTTTTTTTCCTTCTTCAGGCTGAAAGAATTTAAGCTTTTATTACAACTTGTTAAGGACGTACCAGTATAGCAACTTTTTGCTAGGAAACTCTGAATGTCACATGTCCCGGCAGAAAATTTTTCTAGTGAAAGCTTAGTTAGAAGCCTGCTTGCTCTTCTGGCAGCTCCTGTCTGCCTCTCTGGGCCTGTTAAGGACTGTCAAGGACACAAAGCCAATGAGGTACCCACATTTTCTACCAATCCAGAGGGCTACTGAAGAGCAAAAGCATCAAGTCACCAACATCTTGGGATTTCCAAATCAGTGCCATTCCTGGCTTGTGAACAATGAAGATATCGGGATTTTTGAGCTCTGGACCTAAAAGCAGGACCTAAAAGCAGTACCATCAGTGCCAGCTGAAAGTTTGGCTTCAAAGATCTTGCCAAAAGGCTGTTTGGTGGCAAAGCCAGATCCTCAAGGCTACCACTGCCTCCGGCCAAACATCTGCCAGTCTGTCATACAGGGGAGGGTGCAAGTCATCCAGGTTATCTGAGTCTGATACATTCCTTTGCAAGAAACCAAGAGTTCTACCTTTTTTCCCCACACCTACTGTTAGACCTGAACAAGGCTTTGTAGTTATCACAGTGCTCAGCCTTCATGATGAAGACAATTGCCTTTTGTTGCAAATGACAAAGAATGGTAAGTACCTGATTTTTGTTTCTCTTGCAGGAGGGGGTGGTGGTGTTTGCAAGTATACAAAAATAACGTAAAAGAAGATGCAATAATCAATCTTTTCTCTCTCCCCATTGCCATCTGCACTCGGACTTGATTTCGTATCTGCAATGCTGCAGATTGAACAATTGTGGTATCATCCAAGAGAACCACTCTGCCACTTAAAATTTGGACACAAAATTCAGGCTGGTTTTACTTACATTGCAATTAAAACATTCAAATAGCAAAAGAAATTAGATATACTGTGACATGTGGTATCCAGGAATCCTGACCCATTCTGTATGAAATATCTACCAACCAATTCTGAAAGATAAAATCTAAGAATTGATGAATAAACAACTACACATTAAATAAATTACTTTTGACATTATCATATCAAATGGACCAAGTAAGCATGAAAAAAACCCTTACAGTCAAGCATGGTATCTATTGCAATGTTAGCAACACATAAACAGCTTAAAAAGAGTAGTAAAATAATTTTCTGAGCACAGCCAGTAAAACAAGAAAAATAGAGTGGTTTCTTAAGCAAACGAAGCTTTGGAATGTACCCTGTGTTGAAAATGAATGAGAAGCTGGTGAGGTGTCCAGTAATGATGCATTTAGATAAGTCATTTGGCTAGAATTTGCAGTCATCTGTGAATAATTTATCAAACTGAATAAAGCAGCTCAAAAGAGCATGCTGGCTAAAAACTGCTGAGTATTTTTGCAGTGTTTCAAAGTCTTCCTCAGTTTCAGTTCCTTCTCTTCTAAATCCATAAAATCGATGAGAACATTCCAATATCCTGCATGGGTGACAGCTGATCACAGACTATATTTTTCCCAAAAATATTCCTGAATAATGAAATGAATAATGAAAATGGAAAAAGGCTTTCTTCTTTCTCTGAGAAAACAAAACAAACTAAACTACAACTACTAAAGCATTGTTCACATTGGAACAGCATGCTCTTCACCAGTAGATTTCTACACACACTACAAAGTACAGTCAGTGCCTGAGCCTTAGATACACTTGCTTATCTCACAAGCCATGTAGTCTCCTGCTTCCAGCAGCCTATGCATATAGCCTGTATTATAATACAGTCCTCATGTACTAACCACACAGAAAGAATAAAAGCTCTGAACAATAGGAGCAGTCTCTTCACCACTTGTCCCACCCTACACTCAACAGACACTGAGAAGGAATTTCCAGACTCCTTTAGGATGGAATTGAGATTCTCTATATAGACTGACTTCTTTTTGGGGTTGCTATTTGAGTATTTTCAATTCTAGCCTTACTGGGGAGAGGAAATGGAATCACAGAACGGTTTGGGTTCCAAGGGACATTTAAACTTTATCTTGTTAAACCCCCTGTAAATAGGTAGGGACATCTCCAACTAGATTAGGTTGCTCAGAGCCCTGTCCAGCATTGCAGAAGGAATTACTGTCCTTAGCAAGAATGCTTTCCTGAAACTCAGCGAGTAAAGAGCAACCTATCTCAAACATTTCAATATTAGGTCCTTTCTTTTCTGTTATAGTTTAACCCTCACTAATGTGCCTTTACCCAATACATAAAAGTCCAGTTTCTGGCACCCTGCCTTCAAATGCAATGTAGCTTTTTGCTATCCCTCTGTAATGCAGCTCCCCAAAAACATCTTATTCCCCCAGTCCCAACAAAGGCCAACTTGGCTTCAACTTGTAAAGCTCCCATCTTTCCCCTAAATTTCTCAAATGCAGCTTCCAGAAAGGAAATACCATCATTCTTTTACTGTCTACTCAGCTCTTGTAATAATTCACCCAAAAAAATCCAAAATTCAACCCTTAAAATTAAAATATTCCACATGCTTCAACTAAACTCTTCCTGCCCTGCCCAACACAGAAAATGCCTGAAAAACCTGTCTCTACTTTGTGAAGTCCATGGATGCCTTGGCTGCTGTACCTGTCCTCAAAATAATGAACATCAAGCTGAACAAAGTGCATACAGACATGTTCAAACTATTTACCTTAACAAAGCCAAATGACTCCAAGTAAAAAGCTCCAGAATATTTCATTTATCAACTCAACAGAATGGCATTGCTCTCTATGCCATGGGCAAAATGTGTTGTAAGATTAAGAAAAATTAATTTTCCTAATTAAAAAATGCCAACAAAAACCTTCCACTTTACAACTTTGAGGACAAAATACTGAAAAGGTCCTAAAGACTATTAATTAAAACACTTTGATTCATTTTGCTGAAAGCATTCAGATTACTGAATCCATGTAAAATGGATCACTGTAAGAATACTGAAGACAGTGGAAAAGAACTCACATTTGCACTATGCAAAACAGTTCTTCCGGCGCATTTCTGGTTTTTTTACATAACAAGAGGAAAAAAATATGCATGTATTCCTCTGTGGATTCCAGAACAAGTTTGAAAAAACTTTCACTGATTTAAACTGGTTTGACCGTAGCAATCATTGCAATAATTTTAAAAAATGTATCTGTGTGTGTATGCATAAACATACACATTTACATAAAAAAATGTGTTCTAAAACATATATGTGGTACTACATATTCAAATACTATTTCAAATAAAGTAAGTTCTACTAATGCAATCTATATTGCAGTATTCAGGGGATAAAAGAATAGGAGCATGATGCAGTACCCCTCAACAGCTACTTTTAAAATGTTGTATGTGAAATGCAGCAAATGGAATAAAGAAGTGGAAATTAATACAATCTTAACTCATGAGTACATAGATCATGAGTTAATTCTATTAAAATGTGAATAGAATTGTGTCAAAATGAAGTATAATGTTGAACAAACTTCCTTTGTCATTCTGGTTAAGTGAATTAAACTTTTCTTGGTGTATTCTCACTTGAGGCTCAGGAATCCATTACAGCTGTCTAAACCAAGACCGGATAACATATGTCTTGTGGCTTTTTCATATTATCATTTTAATTTTAAAAATATCTCAAGAGGTGAAAAAGCACTAAAGATGAAAGTACTTCTATCAAAAGAAGAAAGAAAGAAACCCTACACAATTTAATTAGCTGAGAAACCAGAGCTTTGTTAAAAGTTGTAAATATAAAAAAGATTATCACTCAGCCACAGGAAAAAATCTCCCAGCATGCCTTTGAAGAAGGATATTTAAATTCACCAAAAGATCAATTACTGTTTGCAAGAATAACTATGAAAGTTAATAGAGAGCATTGGCGAGTGTTGTTCTCATAATAAGCCAGCAAAGTACCATGAATAAAGTAATACAAAATGTTAAGACTTTAGAGACTATGGTTCTCCCAAAACACAGCTCAAACATATACAGAAAAAGAACAGAGGAAGGGCATAGCTGAAACTCCAAAAAAACACAGTCCAGAAGTTAATATTCAAACCCTTGTTATGTTTTGGCATTCATGAGTACTCAAAACTCAAGTTTACAAGAATACAAAAGTATTCTTCCTCAGTTGGCTCCTCTTAAGACCTCGCTTAAGGCACCTCATGTGCTAACGCCTCTCCACCTGTATGGACTTGCTGAGCCACACACACAGGGGATGATGCAAAAGAACTTCAGTAATTTTACACCCAGATCTAAAAGCTTTATTTGAACTGTTTATGTATTAGTGCCCTCTTCCAGGTTTTCTTACAAAAAATGAAGAAAGAAAAAAATGAGGAAAAAAACACTCTTTATATATTTTGAATTTTCCCAAAGTTTAGTTAGTGCAGTTCAAGTGTGACAGTGCTGTCTCAGATGCTTTTAAGACTGTGCTTTAGGCAATGAAAAACTATGTATTTATCACCTCTGCAATGGGATCTTGGTTATGAAGTCAGGGAGCTGCCAACAGTCCCTGGGAATGGTTCAGTGACAAGGGTTCATGGATAGGAAACCCTCTGCAATTAGTAGAGGTTGTCTATCTTTTGATTTCTTTGGAGCTCAAAGATGAACTCCTGAAGAAAACTACTGTCTGAGAAACCCATACAGGAAGGATAGCCAAGAGGCCGGACTAAATGATGGTTCTCAGGGGCCTGAAAATTGCTACATGATACATGAATAGATATGTGAATGAACTAGAACAATGTGTTATTGTTTATGCTGTATTCACACATTTACATTCCAGCACATATTTGCAAACACTCCAGCTGCATTCACTGTGTTAATGCTCAGTGTGGCAACCAGTTGAGTTGTTAGTGAGAGAAGCCTGGAAGAGCTGCATCTTGTTATTTGAAAAGAGTATATATTTATCCCAAGGAATCAAGAATGCCTCCTTTCAGGGCTGAACTGAATTGATTGTGTGGGAATGATTCAGCTACAAAAGTTCCCTAGAGATGAACAAAAATGCCTTCGTGTCATGGAATTACTAATAGCCTACTGGCATATATGACAATGAATCCTGAAAGTATAGCAATGGGTAAATGAAAGAAGAATCTCAGAATGAAACCCCAGACAAGTCTGGTGTAATTTGTGAAGAGTAAGCTCAGTGCTGGGAAAAGCCCCTACTTACCATACCTATTCAAAAATCCAAATTTTTGCCAGGCAAAGAACAACATGTTAGGGCTTTGCTCCACAGGGCCTAGGTGTTCTGTGCCCAGAGCCATTGGAGCACCTGCAGAGGCTGTGTGGAACATGTGAAAATACAGCAAGGCACCATTCCAGAAAAGCAGAATTAAAATCCTGTAGTGGAAGCCGAACACACTAAATCATGCACTTTCTGCTTTCTAGAGTCCTTGTATTAGCTATTTGGTACATTCTCAAAAACTACAGAGCCCCAGTGAATAACCTTAACCCCACATTAGTGAAGCTTTTATTCATTTATTTCCTTGGTCTTCAAAGCAACAAATTTCCTGGCAGGTCCTTAATTCACAGGTCTAATCCTTCTATCCGTTTATGTCAATTCTTTGATGAGATACTTCTGAATACAGAATGGTCTAATTACCCCTTTCATTGCCCTTACATCATCCTCCTCTTTCTCTGCTGTTCAGTACAGTCTGGTCCACACTCGTGAGGTATCTTCCCACAAAGGCAGACCTTAGTAGAGGTACAGGGAACTGAAGAGCAGAGGATGCAAGAATAGCGAAGTACCGGTTTACAAAAAGGCTGTATTTGAAAGGTTATGAAAGAGCAGGGACCAGCAGTACCAGAGGAAGATGGATAGAGGCAGGACTTATGCCTTAGGAAATTCAGACTTCATATTCTGCTCTTATAAGTTTATTATGCAGTTTGGGGCAAAATACATAACACTTACCCATGCTTGAAGTTATACTGTGATTTGACTGCATATAAGTCACTACAGTTAAAGTTCACACGGAACTACAGAAATAATCCAGTTACCTTATCAAGGCTTGGAGAAGGCCCAAACTATCCTGAACTCCTCAGATTAAGAAAACCTTTATACTGAAAAATATAACCTTACCAGTGATATCTTCCTCCTTTAAACCAAGAATTTCACCAGTAATAATAAAGGATATATCTGTGGGACATAAGCTACTAATGGCCAATGACTTCAGGTGCTCTTCTTCACATCCAGAAGGTTTGTCTAACCACACATGACTCAGTGAACAAGCTGTACATGAAAACCAGAGGCTGAGTGCATACTTGTAGCATGCTCTTAGTCAAAACACAGAGCACCATGTGGGAGCCCAGCTCCCCCTCCCAGTATGGGGATCATGCAACCAGCAGAAGGCAAGCTTTCTGCGTTATGAGAGGGAGGTGCACACTGATGGTGATGGTTTCAGCCTCTGATGCTTGTCCATGTCCTTCAGAGAAAGGCACAGGCATGTATGAGGGGAAGAAATTAATAAAATCCCCTAGGAGCACAAAAATAAATCCTACTGGATTATTTCCACCAGACTAGATAACATCTGTGCAGGAAATTTGGCAGACTGTTGATCGCTCTTAGGATGTGACCAGCTATGTGGAACCATCAAGTCCCGGAACTTAAAACTTCCAGAGAGGAACCAAACAGGTACTCTAGGGGTTTGTTTTTCTCTGCCCAAGAGAAGGGGAAGTATTGTGGTACCCATATATACTACAACCAGAAAATACTGTTGACACATTTCTCAACTTACTTTAGAAGCAAAAATACTGCAGGCATTGTCACTCTAAAAAACCCCAAACCACATGTAAATGTGAACCGACAACACTATTTCACAACCAAAATTCTATCTGAGTTCTGTATTTCAGAGCATTCAGGGTAACAGAACAAAAAGTAACTTAATTATAGCAAGTTGGTGCTCTAGAATATTAATTATTATAATGACATTTTAATAAACAGATCAAACAAGGCTAACACAGATATAAAGAAAATTATTCTTTCTTCAATGACTTGGTATTGTTAGATTTCACCTCTTCTGCCCTGCACAAATTGTGTGTTCCAACCTTTAGAGAAGACATTAAAAGAAAATCTATCCCTTACTTTTCTTCTACAGCAGATAAAGCTTAAACTCGAACAATTACAAGAAATAACTGGAATCAGTTAAAACAGTGGCTTGGGTTGCACACAGAGAAAATGCAGCTTCTTATTACATTGAGCAATTCCTGTTGCAATTTTAATAAATACTTTAATTAGGGGAAAACACCCAGTAACATCTCAGCTTTTGTATGAGGCTATAACATTCTTCCTGTTGTGTACACTATAAAAGTATTTGGAAATCAATATGACTCAAGCAGCACACAATATACTGAAAATAGAAACACCCAATGGCTCAGCAGGATGCAGCATCCTTGAACTTCAAATGAGAATAGTTAAGAAACAATTCCTGTAAAATATGGCACTTTCATCCAAACTATAACTTTTGTAGAATTTCCAGAAAACTTTTATAACTATGATTACAAAATGGCACTAGGAAAAGGAGTATTCCACCTGGTCAGCATAGGGGGCACAACTCTAGAAAACAATTACACATAATGGTATCTACTGAACACTTCTCTTCCATGAAGACGGCTGTCCTTTTGTAAGTCACAAGACACACTGTAAAAATGAGAAGTTACTCATCAAAATGCAATTAACTAAAGAAATGTTGATTATTTTTCTCACTCCCTTATTCTTTCATCCAATCTGGAGAAATTTTTCTGCTCCCAGAGTGCTTCTCTTCTACATCATGACACCAGTTGCCTAAGATATAAGTAAAGTTGTCTTTCCAAGGACATCCCTACCGTCCTGTTTACATGTCTGTACTACTTAGTCTTCCCTGATCCTCAGGAGATTTGGTCACTACATTTCTGCATGACAGTCATAGTGTAAAATTCACCTTTATAAAAAAGCTTCCATCAAAAGGATTTGATTAATCGTTTCTTACTCTATTATAGCAATGCACCATGTGGCTTGGAAGACGACGAAAATCCCAGTACCTGAGTTTATTCAGTGGAGGCTTGATTCCTGCTGGGTGGGCAAGAGTAAAGAATCACACAGAAGAGGACACTCAGGCTTGCTGAAGCAGGAACAGCATTGTAGTTATGAAATACTGCTCCTACTGCTTTATCCCATGAACTTGGATGCTTTCCTAGGCAGTTGGATTGCGGCCAAAGGCTGCTGCCATCAGCCACGCACTTCTCCAGCTGCTTGGGGGAACCACAATGGGGATTCCACAGGAATTCAGAAACAGAAACAAGTCCATCCACACTTGGGCAAGGGTCACTTTTAATAGGAGTTCTTGGCTGTCCATTTTCATTTTGTTTATTACATTACTTACAGCCCTTCTCATGAAACATTCGTAGAAAGGTGGTCAGTGTCCAAGGACAAATTAAATTATAATAGACAGCAATCATTCATTCCAGACTGGTGAACTTCTTTGGGTTTGCATCCCACTTGCATGATCTTCAGAACCAAAGAGGTATCCTTTTCAGGAACAGGTAGCAATAGTACTTTATCTACTTAGCCTGCTTCAGCTTCTTTAACATCATCCAATAATGTTAAATTATAGCTTTGTCTTCTAGCCTTAGTTCAGATTTAAATAAAACAAAATATGTCATGAGAACCACGAGACCTACAACATGCTGAAGATCAGAGTGAAAGCCAATTTAAGTGTTGGAAACTAGGAGAAAAAGTGATCTTGAGTTGCATGGATATTAAAAAAAGGCTTTATTTCTGAATATAAGAGCTTCATAAAGATAAATTTGTGTTTCTTAACAATCCAGCCTTCAGTATCTATAATATCATTCAGATATACAAAATGCCAAGAATAAAGAAAACAAAGAAATGGTAAGAATAAAAAAAGAAATCCATTTGGAGGACACTGTATATATCTTTAAAACTAAAATAATTGGGCTATACTTCTAGTCCACCTTCCCCTCAGTAAGACAGTAGGACAAATCTGAAACACTGATTGTATACTTATGCTTAATCAGTCCCTAAGTATTATGATATCCATGAAATACATATGCACTAACATGTCTTTATCTTGTAAGAGGAGTTGTTGTAACAGTATTGTTCACAAACGTCACTTCTGTAAAACTGCCAGCCTCACACAGACTGTTTTCCTAAGACCAAAAATAACTTCTTTTGTCTATACTTGAAGGAAACAGTTTCAACCACATTTCAGTAAGAGCACTTCTTTATTTAGACTGCTTTTTCAATATATCTCAAGTGGACTTTACATACTGATCCATTTATTTAAGATGAAAAAAACCCAAACAACAAGAGTCACCTATGATTTTCATCTATTCAGAAATTTCTGAGGGAAAAACTGAGTCTCTGTAGGACTGATGAATCAATACAGTCTCACACACATCTGGAAATTTGTCAAGAGAGATGTCAAAGACAAGTTTTTCTGAAAATAAAACAAATCCTTAGTGTCTTTCAGAAGATCATCCTAAAAGGTGACAGAATGTGCAAGAATGTGCAACAGATGCTCTTTCTGTTGTTGCAATACTATTGCATATTAACCACAGATTTTAACACTCCATCACTTCTAACAGAACAGCTAATAAACTCCTTTTATCCAGCTATGTATCTGTTTAATATTGTCATTTTGACTAAGCTATTCAGGTGACGCCAGACTGCTTTGAAGCATATGCATTTAGCATCCAAGTCTCCCTTGCTTTCAGGTATAGAAGTAATCCTGGCATTTTATCAACAAGACATACCACCAAGAGTACAAAACCCAAAACCAATCAACAAACCAAAACAAAACAACATGCAAAACAAAAGTAAACAACCCAGAAAGCATAAGTCATTATTCTCATTAATCCACTGAAGTGCTCAGTGAATGAACTTTTGTCTGTTTAAGAAAATACAAAATATGACCATAAATCTCTCATGCAATTTTGAGACAGATGTAATAATTTTTATCTTCTGACCCTGGCTGCTTCAATCCAACAGAGTATACAAATCCAATCACTTTCAAATACCTGAACAGTCCCATGAAAGGCAACATGTGCAATTTTAAGCACACACAAAATGGGCTGTTGGACTACAGTTCCCCCACAGTAACATGTAGAATAAAAAGAATGAAATCTTACAGAATAGTCCAGGACTTGAATGGCAAGAGCTTGACATTTCTTTAAGACATATCAGGAAAACAACAAAAATATTTGAGAACTTGTATGACAATCAAAGGAGGTAAACAGATCATTCATACTATTGAGTGAATATGTAATTTTCTTGGAGAAGAAACCAAACTTGAAAAACTAATGAACTGATAATAATTAAATATGGTTCATAATAGGTTGTGCACCTGTGTGCACACACTTGTATGGTCCAGGTAAGACTGAGGCATTTATGACTTCTCTTTCTCACACGGACTCTTTTTGTTAGATAGTATGTGTGCTCACTCTGCAGCTTTTCATTTGGTCAGGGACTTACAGAATGCTCTACATCTTGCACTCAAGATTAGCAGGAAAGAAATCACCTTTGATATATTTGCTCTTTTTTCCCAAGTTAGAAGCAAACAAATAATAGATTCAGATTTCTAGGGATCAGAAGACAAACACTGACTACACAGATCAGTCAAGGTTTACTATGTAGGAAAGGACTCCTCAGGACAAGAGCAGGAACCCAGTTACTGAACTGCTGGAACACTTTGCACACCACAGCACTGTCTACCAGTAAGATCTCATCAGAACTGAGATATGCAAATCCAGTGATCCATTTGCAAGACATATGATTCAAGTTGGCAGAAGAACAGGAAAAGGATGCTAGGAATTTCTGGGAATGGAAACCTTATTTATATTAGCAACAAAAGTAATTGGGCTTACATAAGGACTGCAATGCAATGACAATTAGGGAATAAGATTGCTTTTTAAATGTCAGAAGAAACATTATAGAAAACTCTTAGGATGAAAGATAACTCTTAACACACATAAAAATAAGGAGGGTAGATTTTTAAAAGAGACCAAATATTAAAAGGTTCCTTATCCTCAGAGCATAGATTCTAATCAAAAATCTAGTAGCAACAGCAAAAGTAAACCATCTAACTATAGTAAAGATGCATGCAACAATGACACAGCTCAATAAGTCTTTCAGTTTCATTCTACACCTATTAATTCTTCCCCTTAGATGACACTTTGTTTTCAATATAGAATCATAAAGTGGTATGGCTTGGAAGGGACCCTAAAGATCATCTAGTTCCAACTCTCCCGTCATGGGCAGGAACACCTTCCGTTAGACCATGTTACTGAAAGCTCCATTCAACCTGACCCTGAACACTTCCAGGGATGGGGCATCCACCTGTGCCAGTGCCTCATCACCCCCACTGCAAAGAATTTCTCCATAATATCCAGTCTAAATCCACACTCTTTCAGTTTAAAGACATTCCCCTTGTCCTTTCCCTACATTCCTTTGTAAAAAGTCCCTTACAGCTTTCTTACTCTTCAGGTACCAGCAGGCTGCAATAAGGTGTCCCTGAAGCCTTCTCTTCTCCAGGTTGAACAACTTAAGTTCTCCCAGTCTTTCCTCACAGCAGAGCTGTTCCAGCCCTGTGATCAGCATCCTGACACTCTTCTGGACTTGTTACAACAGGTCCCCTTGTTTCTTGTGCTGGGGACACCAGAGGTGGATGCAACACTTCACGTGGGGTCTTATCACAGCAAAGTAGATGGGAAGAATCACCTCCCTTGACCTGCTGGCTATGCTGCTTTTGGTGCAGCCCAGGTTGCAGTTGGTTTTCTGGGCTCTGAGCACACACTGCCAGGTCATGTCAAACTTCTCATCCATCAACACACCCAAGTCCTTCATCTCCGGACTGCTCTCAATCCAATCTCTGCCCAGTCCGTATTTGTGCTTGGCTATTTATATGTCAAAGTATTTATATGCCAAAGTATATTCACATAATTAGCATGAATATTCAAATACATAGCCATGACAGTTGCAGCATAAATACACTAAAGCACCAAGGTCTTACTTGCTACATTTTATTATTCTTCTCTCAATTAAATATTATGCCAGGAGCCCCCAAGATAAAAAGAACTTATTTCAATATATGAATTGGCAATTTTTGAATCTGATTACAAAAACAGAATAACAGTAACAAAAATAGCAGGTCTTGAATAACTAGGTGCGGGAGGGAGAAATCTGACTTTTTTAATGAATTTTAAAAAGCATGTGGCTTGGTTTTTTAAACATAGGAAATGGGAAAAGGTTAGACAGACCTACTAAGCAACCCTCAACATACATACCAAAAGTTTCCAGACTATTACCTTTCAGACTAGGTTCTGGAACATACACCCAGTTAGCAATGAGAAGTGCTATTCCAACATCCACAATATTTTAGATCTAATGAATCAGCAGTAATAATACATACAGTGTTAATATACCAGTCAACACTTTTCCTCTTGGGATGGCACAGTTCATACAAAAAGCTGAAGAACAACTTAAATATCCACTGTTGAGTAAAACTTTGAGAACCAAAAAATAAGGTATTGTTCAAAATGGCAAGGCTTCACAAAATGAAACCACAAGCATAGCAGCTGTCATAGAAACCCATATAAAATCTCTTTGCTGTCAATTTCTATGAAGAAATACAAACTTTCAAGGCCAAGATTTGGTTAATAAACTTGCAGACACTCTTAGGCATTCCCCTCTCTAATTCCTGTGTAATTTTCCCTACTCTGTAACAACAGTATTACTCTTTTTCTCACACTTATGTGCAGAGTAGCTGGGAATGCAAATAATTTTTATAAAACAGGGATTTAAGTTGTCACCTGAATCATTCCATTATCAGGACTATCACACACGTTCTGAATTGTAATATTGAGCAAATCCAAAAAAAAAAGACCTTATTTCAACTGGCTTCTGAAAGAGGCAAAAATATTTGCAACACAGTAATAAATGACTGAAAAGGATGCAGCTTCTCTATTTTGTGTGGGTTTATTACTGGTAGAGTATTTAACCAACATACTGCTACTGAACACAATGTAAAGAACTGTGACAGCAACTTCTGTAGATGAGAGCAAGCACTCCTGCTTGCCAGCAGAAGCAGAAGCAGCAGCAGCATTCAGCTGGCTCGCCTTGGCAGGGTATCCAGCAAAGTCATGGAACTCCCCTCCTGCAGGGCAGCAACACCAGGTGTGACAGACCCTCCTGAGGCACCAGGCTGTGCATTACTGATTTGCTGAAAGAACTCTGTGCTTTCAGAAATACCAATAGAAGCTCTTGTGACAGGAATCACAGGTCATGATCTGACAACGGACTCAAGATGAAGGAGATGAATTAAGGACAACACTGTTCTTCAGGCAAGTTATTTCAATGACAAATATGTAGAATCCAAAGAATCATGGAAAACAAAAAAAATGAAGCATTGCTTACCCCAAAAGTGAAAATTTAAGTCTGCTTCAGAATCAGCCTACCCTCTGCTGAACAAGCTGGGTCCATAAATATTCACCACTAAATATACTTAAGTAAAGAAAGACAGTATCTGTCTTAAGCTTCCTTGGGAAGGCATTTAACTCCATCCTGATGGGCTTTCCAACTGCAATGTGTCACCAAAGAAAGCAAAGAATTAAAAAGACAAATATCTGATTTCAAAACAGACAGTGCTCTGAGAGACAGACTAGAGAGACTCCATTCTGCAAATTAAAAATGCAGAATAGTAGCATGCAGAAGAGTCTGTTCACCATTGTTTTAAATGTTTCATATGGTCTTTTAGGCTAGTATTTTCACAGCCTCTAAAGAAAGAACATGAAGATTGAAAAGTGTCTCTTATTAACATTCAAAAAACCTGAATTGCACCTTTCAGGGCATTAGGGGCTTATGAAAATTCAGAACCTGGCAGCTATTACTAATGTTAAATTATGAGTTACAAAACAGCATACCTAGATATTTTCTGGGAAAGAAAGTGTATTCAATCTCATATTTCAGAACTCATCTGAAATTAAAAATGTGCCAGAAGCATATGTCAGTTTGTTTGTTTGCTATATATTTTAATTAATTTACTTATTTTAACTCTGTTTTCCATGTCAGCAAAAGTGGGGGAGTAGAGGGAGGGCAGGAATTTCCTGTAACTGAGTTTATTTTTGCAATAAATACCATCTTAATTCTTAACGCAATTTTACTCACAGAAGAATAACTACGGCATTGTTTCTTTACCCTCCCTTCAACATTAGTCTCTAAAGTGATTATAGCTAGATAACAAGCTTTAAAGGATAGGCAATTCCAAGAGTTTGTAACAGGGAAAAAAAAAGAAGGCTATGTGGTTTTTCAGTAAAAGGACTATATTCATAAACCTTTTCCATGTAAAAAAATGGGCAGTGTTACATCCTCACACAATCCTGTGCTTGCGACCACAGACAAGGCAACATGCTAACTATTAAGCAGTGTACCATCTTATTGTAATTTTAATGAAACCTCTAAACACAATTACATATAATTTTTATCCAAACTAAGTTAACCAGTACTTACCAGTGTGCCTTATTCACCCACACAGGGTGTTAAAGTGATCTCTTTCAAAAAGTTTCTGATGAGGACTCAGACAGAATAATACTTACACTGACATTTGGCTAGTACAAATAAGAGCAGTAAAAAATTACATGTGCTTTGTAGCCACTGTCTCATGAGTATCAGTTCTCCACAGAAAAACATCTTGGAAAGTTAATACAATGATGCACACAGGTGAAGTCAAGTGCAAATGACTTTAACTGGGCCTAACAAATCTGTATCACTGCTTTTACTTTAGACTTAAAACACATCTGAAGTGCAATCTAGACAAGATACTGACACTAGCAGTTTTCACCCTCCTTTTTCCCTCTCTCATCCATATAACCCATAAACATTTCATCAGTTTTATTTTTCCAAGGTTCCTGCCACAAAGCATCATTTACACACAGTGGACAAAATCTGCACAAGATGCAAAAAAATACTAGATGCTCTGGAAACTGTTAAGTTGGCTCTGCTTATTTCTTTTAATGACAGTTTTTTACAAGAATGTTAGATTTACATGTAGATGTATTCATACTTTTTCATATGTTTCTTCGGGAAATATGATCTGAAACAGAGCGCAAAGAATAAATTCAAATGTGCCGGGGTGGGGGGCGAGGGGGGGATGGGCGGGAAGGCAGCTATATTCTGCTCTGTAAGCTCTGGCCCCAAGACTAAAGAGCCATCCCTGCCCCCATAAAAATGAATGAAGAATTTTCTTGTCTTCCTAAGCCGGCTTTTGTTCTTTCCAGACTTTCCAATGGAAAGATTTGCATTACGGCACTCTTTCACGAAACTTTTTTGTTTTCTCCTTGGGAAAAAAAAGTCTTAGAAAATTTTTTCTCTATAGAAGACTGACCTCTGCAGTCAGACTGCACAGCTTTTAATGCTGTTCTTTCATCTCTTTTTCAGTGTCACAGATTTTGGGAGGGAGGGGTGAGTGGGATGGAGAACAGTGGAAGCAGGAAGAAAAACAAAGAAAACAATCAACATCTCAGAACTCTGATATCAAGTGTTTAAAATGCAGATAGTTTCCCCCTCACTTTCTTTTGATACAGGATGAATAATGGTTCCAGATTTTGAGGAAACAAAAACCAAAGCTATTGCTAAAAAAGGGACCATGTCACCAGTACTGAAAGAAATTTAATCCTAAAATGTTCCTAGGGTGACCCCTTATAATCTGTAGAAAAGGATTCTGAACCTACTGCAGACCACAAACTGAATCAACAGTGGGATGATGCTGCCCTCTCCAGTCCGTTAACATGAGTGCTGTATACAAGACGGATGTTTTATGTTTTGGGGGATTTTTTTGGTAGAAGTGAGGCATCAGCTGGGTCCAACTTCAGTTACTTTACTTTAAATGCAGATAAACTGAAATGAATTCAGGGAAAAGCAGCAGCATGAAGTAACATTCAGAAAATATGATGAACTAAAAATCTGAAAAAATAATCTGTTTAAAGTAAAAGAGCTGATCAGGGGCATATACAAAAACTTGATACATTTAGAAGACTGTTATAAGAGAGACTTGTGCTTCATGGTCACTTCTAAAGCTACCACAGAGACCAACTTGCAGTCAGAGATTTAGTGATAATATCCATACAGCTGGAAAAAAAATTCACCCCAGCAGAACGCACGGAAGAAACTTAAGAGATTCTCTGCTCCTGGGAAATGTAAAGAACAGTTAAGAATTATCTCCTGTGAGGGCTTATGCATAACATATCTTTGCATCAGTTTGCTTTCACTTTCCAGCCCATCATTTCCATGGCAAATTCAATTTGTAATAAAGCTGAGCTGTCTCTTCATTTACTCAGCTTCTATTTTTGACTGTCGTGTATACTCTGCTACCTAGGGATGTCCCCTTTTATTCTGCTGGCTTTCCTATAATGTATCCTTCTACATCCCACTATCTAGACGTTGTAATGAAATTTTTAGTCTAAATTGCCTCCAATGTACACATTCTGTTGTGATTTAAATATCCAAACAGTGCTCTAGACATGTAAGACCTGTATGGGCACACCAACAAGACCACTGCAGTCAGGCATCACTGTAAGTTCCATTAGACATTTAAGAAAGCCTATTTTTTTTCCTGACAGTATAAACTTGTATTGCATTTGGTTAGCCAACTTATATTCTAGGTATCTCTATCTGTGAAATATAATTGCAAAATTATAAGTAATGTCATGCAATTTAAGTCTAAGCACTGGTCTCAAATCCAAAATAAAAACAGCAGGTGAAAATGCCAATGAACAGATCATAAAGGAACCACTAATTCTATTCTACATAACACATTATCTATAATTTATTGAGGTTTTCAATTTCATAAGGAGAGACTATCACTATTTATTAAATTTAGTCTTTTTCAAAACAATGTAAAAATTGGTTCAGTCATAACAAGTATTGCAAAAAAAAAAAAAAAAAAGAGAGAGAGACCAGAGGACAAGAACTAAGATTAAATTATTTTAAAACATGCAGATAGAATTTTAGAGGAAGATCCCACTTCAGTGATAAACTTTTTGTTATTTATTGTCCCATAAAAGTCATAAAAATGAATGATGCAATAGCTTTGAAATAAAAAATGAAAGGCAACTATATTATAGGTGCATATCTATTAAGAAGCATTTTAATAACCAGGCAATATTTTACCACTATCAACTTCAAATCTA
The DNA here is from genome assembly GCA_035583155.1 of Acropternis orthonyx. NCBI lineage: Eukaryota > Metazoa > Chordata > Aves > Passeriformes > Rhinocryptidae > Acropternis > Acropternis orthonyx. The sequence continues at coordinate 20,682,256 of JAWWEU010000091.1, forward strand.
TTCTAGACTTGTATTTAAAAAACATAGTCCACAGCTACCACATTAGAATCCCAGGTATCACAAATCACAATGCAAACTAAAACCTCTTGCCTGCTAAGTCAAATTCACAAAACCTGAGATTCTACTTAGTTCTTAGCACTATTTTTGTGTAGGCAAAAAAATTAATTCTCCAATTAACTTCTTTAAAATCTTGCCATTCTAAAAATAAGATAAAATAAAACAAGATTACAATTCAAAATTAAGAGTCCTGTGTTTTTTTAAAAAGCATGTTTCAAGTAGTAAAAACAGCATGTAAATATTTCTGAAACTTTTGTGAGCTTGTTTAGAAGTGCCATAAATTTAGTCACTAGCTACAAAGCACCAAGTCTCAGCAGAACATGATGCATTGTCCCCAACAAGTAACAGCTTCTCTCGTTAAACCACATATTTTGTCCAATCACAGTAAGCCCTAGAGAAGTATCCAAAAACTTCTTCCAGAAAATTTTCTCCTTGTGGTGTATAGAAGGTTCAAATGCGTAACAGTTAAGATGCAGGATGCTTGCTGATTTTGCACTGAGAACAAAAAATGCTGATTTAATTTGTCATATTTCCCTATCTTTCTCAGTAGGGTTTCATAATTCAATAAATGTATTTATTGTCTAGAAATGATGTTCATAGTTAGTTTGCAGATTTTATTTTACAGGTGAATTTTGAAAAAGGTGTAAACAAAAAACAATAAAAAAGGATAGATTCCAAAAAGACAAGAGTTGTACTTAAAGGTCAGAATTTATATATTTTAGCTAGAGGGAAAAAGAGAGAAGTTGACTTTCAAAAGTTCTGAGTAACCACTTACTGCCATCTATGCAAAGGTAATTTCTACAGTAGATGCATTAAGATATTAATTAACACAAAAATAGTCAGACAACATACACATATAAAACAGTAAACTTAAGAGAAATGGACCAGCATGTAACACAATTTCTTTTTAACTAAGATTTAAAGTCTTATATACAACTTAAACATCCAAGCTATCAGGAATCTGTTAAAAATTACTTTAGATTTACTGACCTTTGAAATAAATAAGTGAACTCTCTGTAAGACTATATACCATATAGTCAGCTACCTATACCTCATGTCTCCATGACTTCATCCAATTCCAGTTTTCATAAGAATATACATAGAGTTTTGGTGGTTTTTTTTTTTTTAAAGAAGAGTTTTGGCAACACTGCCAAAAAAACAACAATACTTGAGCAAAAATTTTCCATGGAGTTGTCTGCCATAGATTTTGCTTTTGAATTCACTTAATTTTTGGCAAAAATTAATTCATCTTTTTCCAAGAATTCTCAAGGAATATCCCAATTTCTTTGTCTCAAGACTGTTATTACTCTTCCTGATACTTTTGATCTCAGCCACTGTACAGCTTCTAGAGAAGAGAAATGCTATGAAAAAAACAGGTCATTGTCCTGTAGTCAAAGAATGTTAAGCAGACATACCGTCTGACTTCTGTGTTTGAATCCGTAGTCTAAAGCTCAGTAATGCTATACATGTAGTTAACTCAGGACCATTTATTAAACTTACATCAATTCTATAGACTGCTCCCCCATCAATCTAGTTAGATACTCAATGAGACAGCTCAATCTTCCTTCTCACTACAGCAACACTCCAAACAAGTGCATGAGGTTGAGCATCTATAGTGAAAAAACTGCAGTCTTATCTATAGCAGTTTTTCATATACATGCCTCTTGCATGTCACATTTTACTTTCTCCTTCATTTTGCTGACATTTATAGAAGATCAAATTAGCATGATGAAAAAGGACCTTGAGTTTCATATGTGATTTTGGCCCAGCATAATGTCTGACTCCTATTGGTCTGCTAATAATGATGAATCTGGATTTATAACAGACTAAGCTTTACTTCTTCTGTATTTGTGTTGCAGGTGAAGCAACTCTTCCGCTCCATTCGTGTGGAGTACTACACTTTGGAACTTGATGTGATTG
>JAWWEU010000091.1:20687107-20698631 GCA_035583155.1 Acropternis orthonyx
AGTATTTTCACAAAAGCAGGGTTCTAGTGGAGATTAAATTGAGCTTGAATGCCCTCAAAGTTTGTTTGGCATCACTGTAATGCCTTTTCCATTGTGCTGTGGGCCCCATCTCCCATGATAAAATGTACCAACTTCTCTTTGTTAATCTTCTCCCTCTTTGGACTGCATTTTATAATTGCTAACACAGCACTGAAGGATCACAACCCACCCCTGAGTAGAATAATTCTCAATACAGAGATGCAGAAAGACATAGCTACTTAAAGACCCTCTGACGGCAAAAGAAAACAGCATATTTGGGTGAGGGAGGGAATGAACATCCATAGATTGTATTTATATACATAGCTTGAAGTGACACACACACTTTTTTTAGTGTTTCTTTCTCAAAACTGTCTTGGTTTTAAACACTGCACCCCATGCCCTTCAAGCTCCACAAAGATCCCAGGCTCATCCTATTGCATTTGCACCTGGCTGTTGGTATTGGTGAAAATATACCTGTTTAAATAGCTTTAGTTACTAAAAAATAAAACCCTACATTATATTTTTGCAATATAGAGAATTCAAAATATATTAATGAGGTTTAGCTGTAAGTTTATCAACAGTTTGTGTGTTCTCTTTGACCACAAGTTGCTACTAATATTATGACATTAAATACAATACCCTTACCCTGGAAAAAAAAAAAAAAGGAACTATAAAAAACATTGATTAATCAAGCAATTACAACACTGTTGACCATAGCCAGAGCATAGTTAGAAGGATTGTTTCCAGTGTTAAAAAATGATAGTTAAGAATCAGAAAGAACAAAGCACACCCTTTGTTTTCTTTGGATACAGTCAATAGAGTATATGGAAAGAGAAGAGGTATTTTCATGCCACTAAGAAGTCCTACTCCTTTTCACTTTAAATAGTAATCAGTCCTAACACTGTGTCTTCTTACCTAGCACAACTCCTCTACCATCAATTTCTGTTGTATAATTCAAGGATGCATCTACAGTCTCCAAAGAAAAGAGGGTTTTCTTTGCTGCTGCTTATTATCACACACTGTTGATGGTGTCAGTGCCACTAAACACTAAGACAAAAACAGGAGAAAATCACTCACAGCCATCTATAGCCGGCAACTGCTCACTCCATCATTGCCCATGGCAGAGAAAATACAAACTGTATCACATACACACCTGACCTCCACCTTGAATTATTTAAATCACTGTGCTGAAAAAACAAACGTGAGCACATTAACAGAAATCCAGTTCACACATTATTGATCCTAGAAAGCCTAAATGACAGGAAGGTCAGCACCCATTGCTCTGGGGTAGATTTTGCTGTGTTCTGGGTACAACCCAGCATCTCCCAGTACCCAGCACCTCCTATGGTACTAGCTGCTGGAAAGGTCATTTCCATCCCCATTCACTACTATGCCAGCACAACAGCCACAATCTTCTGCACCAGCGCAACTCACAAACAATAAAAGCAGTAAAATGAAGACTTTCATGTGACTTTGACAAGACATCAGCGATTGCTCCTTGAAGTAGAACAATGGATCTTAAACCACATTCAGAATGGGAGCCTCAACCCTTCAATTTAGCTCTTCCCTCAAATGTCTCACACTTTCAACTATGAACTAATCAAGCTAAAAAGGCAGAGGGAGAGAGATTGTCATTTCTATTTTTAAATACAAAGGAGACAGTCAGGTACTATCAAGATGAAGGCTAGCAAGATTGACATAGGTAGGATTTATGTCTAACAATCATGTTGGTTAAGGAAGGTACATACCACTACAGGTCTTTTCCAGCAGATTTGCATAGTATGTTTCTGTGCAAGTAAATAAAACAGGCTTGAATACTGTATCTCATTAAGATGTTCGGTAATATTGTGGCTGGCCTGCTAGTGGAATATTACTGGAATTTTTTGTAATACATTTGATATTCTTTTTCATCATAAAAAGAAAACTTGGTATCTTACAAAAACTTTTGTAAAATCCTCTGCCTCCTTCTCACAGTATGAAGCAAAAGGGAACTCAGTGTAGTTCTGAGCCTATATATTAATTTTTAGAATCCAAAGATGAAGCAAGCCTCCCAATTACCAGTATAATATATTTTTGAAAAGTAGCCTGGACAGTCTTATAAATAAAGTCTTTGTAAAAAAGCCTAGACAAGCTTATAAATAAGTGTCTTTTACATTCAGAAAAGTTGATAAGAAATTCAGAGAGACTGCTAATGGTTCTCCTGACACTGAAGAACCTAATTTTCTTCATTTGGCATTTTCATCAAGTCATACTGCATTTTAATGGACAGATTCTCACTCAGACAAAAACAGCTGGACTTCGATATATTCACATTCGGTAGAAGATAGTCCAAGGTAACTTCCTGTACTGTGGAGGTAACTAATATTTTAGATAAATTAATGTCTTACAAAAATAGGTACTTCACTAAGTCTTACAATACCAAACTGTAGGGACACTAATAAATAAGCAACAAAAAGACATATTGAATGCAAACCCGCAAGGACTTTATTACAAAAAGTGAGGCTACAATGTGAAAGGAAACTATTAAACTGAGTTTAAGAGTGGAGTTCCTTTCAAATCATTGTGAGAAATGACCTTGAAGCAAAAACAAACAAAAACAAAGGGGGGGGGGGGGGGGGATATCATAATAATGATACTTGATGATGGTTAAAAAAAGAATAAAATTGGAACTAGTATCAATACAGAGTAAGATCAGAATATCACATTACAAGAATTCAATAGCCTTCAAAGACCAAAGTGATAGTTAAAATACAATACAATAGCACAAAGTCAAGGTCAAGCATTCTGGGAACAGGAAGAATTTCTACTGTAATTCTACTAGAGAATCATCAACTTGAAATAACAGAGGAGGAGACTGACTTGGATGAATTAATCAATTGGGATGAATACAAACTGTCAAAGAGGTAAAACAGTGAAAAAGGCAACTGCAATCTGGCCGTATCAAGGGAGGAATTTTTCAGTAGAAATGGGCATGTACTAAAGCCATTTTAAAAGAACCTGTCAAGATTTTATCTGGAACTCTGAATATTTGTGGTCACCTGTCTTAGAAATTTCATAATTTACACTCAAGCATGTGCAGGGAAAAGCTAAGAGAATAACCAGGGAAGTAAGGAGAGGACAGTATGAAGAGGATACCAACAGAGGCTTGTTTATTTAGACCAGTAAAACGAAAGCTGAGAGGCAATGAGTGCTCTCTAGAAACACATCAGGGATGTAAAAAAAGGGAAGGAGAGAAACTCTTAAGCGGTAGGTAACACTGGCACACATGAAGTGAATATTAATGAGCAGTGCCAGGAACTGGAAGCCCTCACCATCAGGTGAACAGTATACTGAACGAATTTTGCCAGTAACAGGGGCAAGGAATGTCACATGAGGCATTTTTAGTTATACACAGTACTACTATTGTTGAAAGCCAGATGATCTCAGCAGTCCTCCTTTCTACAGGCCTGTGCCTTACCCATATTCCATGCTCAGACACCGCTTTTTCAACTGTCATTCCTTTCAGGTTTTTTTCTTTTCCTACATACAGTGCAGAAGCACAAGATCATTTCCACGCGCTTCCCTATGAAACCTCCTCTCTCTGAGGTATTCATCAGCTCAGGGACTCTAGCTGAAAGGCTAAATCACCCTTTTTTGACATAACCACTAGTGCACCTAAAGGTGCAGAAGTGGTTTTGTCAGGTTCTCCCTTAAACAGAAGCTCACAGTACTTTTAACATCTGCGATACATCCTAATGCACCAAACAGTATCATGCTGTTCTGCATAATTAACCAATCTAGATTTCTGCCAATCTAGCTTTTTCTCTTATTCTCTGGAAATAAACTGACAGTTTTTCCATGTTGCATTGTAGAACAAACTAAATCACTAGCCAACCATTCTAACCACACTATTTAACATAAGCAAGCTCCTAGCATTATGGGCATCTTATGTAAGGATTTCCATCTTTAAAGAAACACGTAACTTTGTCATGCAACATGCATGTCACATTACATACAAAAACTGTACCATACTGACAATAAATTTCAGTATTTAAATGCTAAAAATATATTTTAAAAATAGAATTCCAATTTAAAGATAAATAAGGATGAATAAAAGTTGTAACACCTGAGAAGTGTTAGCAATCTTCAACTTGTGTAGTAACTTTTCAGAATTAGAACCGGCTAAGATAATGTAACTCAGCTATTACAGAGGCCTGACAAAAGCTTGCTATGTGCTGTTGCAATCTGTATCATGACTAAATAAAATCAATTTAGTCTATATACTAGACCTGTAATACTTATACAAACCCACACTCAGCAACTGTCAAAACACTGCTTGTCTTACCCAAAAGTTGCACATTATCCTAATGAAGAGCATGATGATATGAAAAGCTATATGTTATAACAGACCCACAGCCAGAAATCCAAAGTAGCAGTGGTCTTCATTAGTTATAACCTTGACTCATCTAGCATGCTAGGTATTTACATTTGTCTGGGTAGACTATGAATGTGCCTTCAGCAAAGCTGACACATTCCAAATCCCTTGTGCTCAAACCCTTCCTGACTCTTACCCAGTCAGCTTTAGGAAAGTACATACATATCCCAGAACTGCAAAGACACCAGTGGAAGACTACACTACTTAAAACCTGGCTGCAGACTGCACAGTCAAGCTAGCATGCATTTTTGTATTTTAAAAGTGGATGGCAATAGAATTAAACATACCTAAACACAGAAGTGTGTGCTTCAATACAGATGTGAACTTCTTTAGGTGCTGCCCATGCTGACAGGAAAGGTGATAAGCACTTCACCTAGGGAATGTATTTTCACTCAGTATGAAAATAGGATAGATGATTTAATGTCTAATCCTGTGTTAGTCTTAAACATCATATAAATGTGTAACTTGTTTGCCAAATTTCAGCCACAGTTGAATTAATCACATGAACAGTTTCTTTTCCTTCCAGTTTGCTAGAACTTGAACTTGCAGATACTGTGCTAATAACACACTGATCTTAATTACTGCTGTTATTGAAAGCTCAGTGCCAGTTTCTATAGGGACCTGAAGACAAATTTAGCTTGAGCAATTATAGCTTCTGTGTGTTATTCCCTTGCTAGCTCAGTTTACTCCCTTTCAGCTAAATTCAGCCTCTGTGTCACCATACTCTTACTTCTAATGAAACTATCAAGAAACTACATATCCAGGGTATATGTCATTCATTTTTAATAAAGCAGAACTGCCCCCACTCAGTATGGGGTCCAACCTGATGCATGCACACAGTAAAAAGAGAATCATACTAAGGAGGGCAGGATGGTGATCAGGGAGAGAAAATTGAATGTAAAGTCAGTATGAGCAAGAAGGTAACTTGGAAGGGAAGGTGCTCCTTGCTGATTCAAGAGCTACATTCATGGAGAGAAGTAGCAAGCTGCTGCTCTTTCAGGATCAGGTATACACTTAGAAGTCTCTCTGCATGGATGATATTGATTTGGATGCACTCCTTATGTAATTGCCATCTGTAATGTTATAATTAGACTGAGCAGCATACGTGCTGGATTCCTTTTCAACTCTGCCACCACACAGCCCTTCACCTGTAACAGGAATATTAGGTATCTTTGGCAATGACCTTTCCCTTTGTGATTTGTCCTTACACACTAAATAGCATTCTCTGCTTAAACATATTTAGTCTTCCTAGGAAGTATGCAATGATCTCAGTATACACCAAAATTTCCCCTGGTTCTCTAAAAATCACTCATCTGCCAAGAAATAAGTGATTATTGAAGTTATTTGACTCATTAATTCACATTATGAAGGACTCTGTGACAACAAGTGAAGAATATAGTAATAATTTAGATGAAAATGTTTTTCCTAAAAATTGTCACTTTAAAGTTACCTTTAAAAAATAACAACACTTCTAATTTTCTGTTTCACAGTCATTTTTCCTCCTGCTATTGACCTGGGGAAGATGTTCCTATTAATGTAAGAGCTACAAAAAGACAACATGTTATTTTCCGATTTTACAGTTTGTTCATCAGTTTTGAAAGAGATAAAGAAGGGGGGGTTTATTTTAATGGCAGTCTTTGAAAAGAGATGATGATTGAGAAAAATGGCTAAAATAATATAGCAGACTTCTAAATCAAATGTGACTTTGAAAATAAAATAATTCTTTGTGCAGCTCTTCCCTTAAATTCCAAGAGAATAGTAGGCATTTACAGATAGAAAACACAAAGATACTAAGGCAAGAGAGTACATTTAAAAAAAAAAAACTTAGAATTACACAAGCTGAAGAACGACAAGCTTAAAAACACAGGCTATATGGGTGCTCTGCCCTGTGGGAATCTGACGAGGCATTTACAATGATTTAAATCACAGTATGGACCAGGAGTGTCAGGAGTGAGCTCCATCCTCGGGTGATTTCTTCTATCTGCCTTAGTTTCTCAGTGAAGTGAGAACTGTGCAATATGACCACAGGATACGTTTATCTGATCACAGTGTCTGTTAAAAATGTCCAAGGTATTAATCTCCACCAGCTACTGGTGGCTACATAGAGGACAATCTGAGACTAGCTACCAAAAAATAAGTATCTGCACTCCAAGATGGCAGCCTTCCAAAAGACTTTCTTATTTTGCTCTCTTTTTAGGTGCAATTTGTTCTGTCCAAAACTCATATTTGAAGCACTCCAACAAAAAGTTCTGAGGAACTGCCTACATTTCCACAGCAATTTTCAAGTTTCAGTCCTTGCCTGAAGGTAAATGATCACGTAGTACCTCATGTACCCCACTTCAATATACAGCTTAAATAAAATATATTACTTTCAGATGAAGTTATGCCACAAATAAATTGACAATTTGTTATAAGCAGTAGAAACACACAGCAAGGTGCCATGCTCTACTGCTATTCTACATAAAGCAATCATTCAATAACTTAGCACAGCACATGAACACAAAAAATTCATTATGACCTTTTTCTGCAAGACCAACACGACTATCAGTGGTAAAGCTCAACTCTCTGCTACAACAAAGATGATGGTTTAATATTTAGCCCTAAGTAAAACATATAATTCTTCTCTTCCTTTGTAATACTTGTTCTTCACAAACTGGAATATAAAAGGAAGAGAATTCATTCCAGAAGCAGGAAAGCTGCTACAAACAGCACTGGCTCAAAGCACAGAAAACAATCAGGCAGAGGAGAGCCTCAGGTCATCACCGGGCATTACAGGAAGCACCAGTACAACACCCTCACTGGAAGGAGGCAGTTGACTGGACAGCACGATGCATCCTGACTAGGACTATTCGTCTGATGCAAAGACTGGTGTGACACTTTTTTGAGATAGCAGATAATGGAGATGAACAGTATGTTGCAAACACGCCAGACAGTAATCTTAAATCATAACCCTTCATGGAGATTACCACTGTTTGAGAACAAACACCTCAGCACAAAGGTATATGGCACAATACAAAACAAATGCATTCAATACCCCCTGCTTCCTGGATGCTAGTAAAAAAGGCTTCTCTCCTAGAATTCTTCCTTTTGAAAACATAAACACTATAATGATCTTTCCTCCCTATGCTTCATACAAAATTTAACTGGGAAGCTATGAAATTTGACTAGGAGCACCAAGATGATCCTTAGAGAAAGAAAGAAAAACCAAACAAACCAAAAAATGACTTAACATCAAACAGGTTTCCTACATAAAATGTGGTATGGAATTAAATTCCAACAACTACATCATTAATAAAAAGCTGAGCTGGAACAATATGCATGATAAGAACATTACAAAATTAAAATTAAAATCAGTATTGTAGTGAAGACTGGATATCCTTGCTGTATTTCAGAAATCCATTCTATTATTTATTATTCACTCTTAGTAACACTGTTAATAACAGCATGGTGGAAGTCAAAGGTATAATCCTAAAAGGTACACATGAAACTGAAACAACCAGAAAAAACATCCTTTTTCCTGTCATTACTGAATTTATAAAGTTTTTCAATATTCTATTTTCATTGCAAAATTTCATGAAGCATTTCATTTCCCACTCTTTAGACACTGTGAAAACTTCAAAGAAATGTGAAAGCTTCAACAGACATGAAATATAGCTGTGTTCGTTCTTTCAGAGAGTTCTGAAACTAATTAAGCTGAAATACTGAAAAACATGCTACAATAGGAAAAGGCTGATGAATCTATAACTGCATTTCTACTGGGGACACTGTAAGAGAATATTCTTTCCACATACGAGCCACTGCTTACAGGCATTTAGAAAATTGTTAAAATACTTGGAAGAATTAAGTAGGCCACAACTGTATGCATTCGTGAAAGCCAGACACCAAGATAAGAAGCTTAAGTGTGTGTTGCTAAACCAGCCTGAAAGTGGCTTTGATTCATATACTGCTTTATTTCTGGAGTCAGTTCAGGTGCTGAAGCTCTACACTTTGATTAGAAACCAACTTTTAATTGTGCTTTACATATTTTAAATAGGAGCATTTAAAATGCACCATTCTCTCTTTCCTATATTTAGTGGGTCTAGATGATAAAAGTTCATTTGCTACTGCTCTACCACCTCAAGGGTAGTGACAACAATAGCTAAAACAAGAGAAAAAATGTTTGCCTTAAACAGGCATTAATGAAACAGCAGACAGTTCTCTGCTGCACAAAGGTGAAGTGTGAATACCTGTACTCCAGACTAAAATTGCCCCCTGCATCTGCAAATAATTAGATGTGCTAAAGAAAATGGGTTTTACTGATAACATGCAGATTCCTCTATGTATTGTTCAGTATTTCCCATGTGCAGTTCAAACTCACAGTATGTAAGAAGTCCCTCACACCTAAACCAGCTTTACACTTGACAATATTAAGCTTAAGAAACCAGACTACGCTTTGTTGGATTATGAAGGCTAAATGCACCAGAAGTCCATACTTGACGTGAATATTTGCATTTTTTACACTTTCTGTTTTCACTTCTTGAAAAAAATGCTAATACTGAGTGATTGGTTTATTTTTCAAGGAAGGGGGGTAGGGGCTATTTTTTCAGTACTGTCTTGACCATTACCATAAATGTATTTCTTTTAAAAAGACTACATTATTCCACAAGAACAAATTTTTATGTGTAGATTATTTGCATTTTAAAATATCATCACTTCAAATTGTAAATAAAAAAATACAGATAATTATATTAACCCGTGTTGGACCTGCACAGAAGAATTTTTTAGTAGCTGCCCAGCTATGTTCCAGTAAGTATGTTATCCAACCTCCAGAAATTAAAATGCTCAACTGATCAAACACTTATTAACATACATTATGAACACATTCTTTTTTGAAGGAAGGAAAGGAGAGATAACACACAAACAGAATCTTTGATATGAAAGTTTCAACTTTTTTAATGATGGGATAAATCTTGATCTGAACTTTACAATTTTCTTATCCACCATTCTCTTTATAAAAGAAAGGATTCTCTATTTTCCAGCAAAGGATTACTCACTATGAGTAGTCCAGTTACAGCAATGTGGATGTCAACATGAAAAAGAAACACTGGAAACAAGTACACACATTCTATTTATATCTGGCATCTGGCAACCCTGGTGAAGGCTGTCCTTTTGGACAACAAGAAAAGGCACTTAGGCTTCAGTTAAAAAAGAGTTCAACCCTCTTCAGAAGAAAAGAAACCTAAGATTCTCACAGGGAAGCTATGAGAAAAAGGCAAATTGAAAAATTCATGTTAAAAACACCAAAGCAGCACTGTAAGCACTTAATGCAAGTGCTGCATGGTCTCCAAAACTCACATCTGCTCATATGTAGTTGTAAATTGCAAGCATTGCAAGGTAAGCTTGCCCCATGCACAGATCTCAAATTAGGGCAAAAATCAGGATTCCCTGATATAAGACTGTCTCCAAACCCAAATGTAGTAAAAGGAAGTAAAAGGCCACAGATAAAAATGTCACCTTAGTCCTCAGCATTCAGAGAGTTGTTTCTTTGAAAAAAAAAAACAATACTTCAATGGTACAATAGTTCAGCAAATGTGAAAGAAAAAAACACACCACCAAACCAAACAAACCACCTATCTCGTAAAAACATGAAATACTTCGACCTCATCATAAGAAATTCATAGGAAAGACTAAGTCTATCATAGCTGAACACAAAGACAAACTTTCTGCCTTCATTTTTAAGTTTTGTTCATGATTATTTAATTCTGTGGGTTTATACAAAAACAAGTTTTAGTACTTAGAGACAATTTTGGCAATTGTCAAGAACTACCTGTATACCTGTTTCTCTTACCTTACAGTTCTTTCCACCTACAGGAGTTAATCAAAGTTAAGATACTCCTAAAACATGCACTTGAACTTTATGACAAAGGAAAGTGGTAGAGTGTTTATAATATCTTATGACCTAAAAGTTTGTCTTCCATAATGAATGGGGTTCTACAAATTGGCCTTGGTGCTACCAGACCTGCAGACTACCACAGTAACACTAATAAGGTATCATTTTTCAAAAACCTCTAGTGGTAATTAAAACAACTCCTGATTTAAAGTCTAATTAAGAAACAACATAATGGGATAATAAAAGTTCTATTTAAAAAGCTTAACATTCTCAGTCTGATATCCCAAGTCAATAAACAGACTGCATTGCCAACCCTTATTATTGGTTCCCTGCATATTTGTTTATATAGATTCCTTTCCTGGTGTAGAAGTGGGAGTAACTGGGGGGTTTTTTAACCTTCTGAAGCGAGAAAATAAAAATAAGCCATAAGTTCAGTGGTAGGTTTGGTTCTGGTTTGGCATTTTCAGTTTTCTTAAGAAACATGAGTGAGTATTTGGTAGTGGACTAAGTCACACAGTATTCAAATGGCATCCAGTATTGTAGCAGGAGAACTCTCGTGAGTAATCTACAGTTCAAAAATCTTGCTCCCTTTTGCACCTTTTTGTCGTGTTTCACTGCATCCACTTCCTTGTTTTTGTCCTCTTCCACTCTATCCACTGCAGCACTGGGATGCTGCATGAGTGCTGGGAATTTTCACTGGTAAGTCAGACACATCACAGACATAGCTATGTGCTTTTTGGACTATCATACTAACAAGAAGTTGGCATCTGTATTGCCTTTATTATGGCAACAATAATGATTTTTTGCATTTACACATAATTTTCTTCAAGATCACAACAAAAAAATCTCCTGTTTTTTCCTGTTGCAGCAGAAGAATACAATCAGCTTCTTTGCAGTTTCATTAGTTCAAATGCCTGCTCAACTAATTATATTAACCTACTGATCTCTGTGGATCCTTACAGGAAATCATGGAGGGAAAATCCTGAAATACAGCAGAAGAGAATTCCCTGTGGTTTCCTTCTAGATAAATTCACAGGAGAACTAGGGATCAAGTCATGGCTCAGCTTGCTACACAAAACCCAGTTTCAATATTTTCAATTCAAATATTTCAGTATTCTCAATATTTCAGATTTGTGTTGGAAAAATAAGCTGAAACGGCCAGACATTTAGGGCAAGATTTATGAAGCCAGAACAAAGGAGGGAATCTCAGACAAGAAAAAGTC
>JAWWEU010000091.1:20698652-20716455 GCA_035583155.1 Acropternis orthonyx
TATTCTATTAAAAGGCCATAACCAAATCTTGACAGCCTAGACACCATTTTAGAAATCATCACCTAAATTTAAACTGATAAGAAGTTTAAAATAACATAATCACAAATAAATAAATAGCAAAAATTTGGGACAACAATTCAAAATTACTTTCTGTAGAGTCAGTTCACCTATATTGTCTTTGTCCTGCTTTGCCTGAAGGACAGAAACAATCAGAATTGTGGAGCTCTAATTTTCAAGTGCAAGATTAGGTCAGTGTGTCCTACCCCACAGCAGTGTGTTATGGAGTATTTTCAGGCAGTATTATAGAAGTAATCTGGATGCTCCTCAATTTAGTCTGAAGGCAGCTGGCTGGAGGTCTCATCAGTATGTAAATGAAGTAGTAACACAGGTCTAATACCAATGAAAAAGTATAAGCACAAAGCTCCAGAACTTACTCTTCTTAGAGGACAAATGGAAAAAACCAGTCATTATATTTATCCTCTGCTCTAACACCTTATCTACCCTCAATGTAATGTAAAAACAGTAAAAACAATAGGAGGTGATCTCCCAACCGTCTCCCCAAGTCCTGTTCATTGTTTGTCACACTGGAAACCTATTGCAGTGGCAATTTATTCTGCAAATGTATGACCACAATGACTGCTGAGTTTCCAGTGAAATGTGAATTCACAAGTTCTCAGTAAGACACAGGCTCAGTTAACACTACCAACACCATAGTCTTTAACCATTAACTGTGGTCTATGCCCAGCCACAACAGAAAAAAAAAGAACTTTTCAAACCTATATATGTACCAAAGATTTTCTACCACACACTTCGGAGAACAAATTGTATTCTTACTGACTTGTAGGCTTCTCCCATGGCCACAGAGTTTTCCATGGACACAATGATTTCCATACAGAGCACATTTTCTCTTTTGCTGTTCACTTTTCACCTCCTCTTCTAGAAAATTTTGTTTGATCTGCTTCTTGCAGAAAAAGAGACACTGAAGGTAGGGTAACACAATCACTGAGTCTATTTGCCTTTTAACAAACAAAATACCATGTGCCAAACCATTATAGATGAACAGGGGTATTTTTCCAATTTTTTTGTTGTTGAAAAGAAGGCAGGGAGAAAGAAGGAAATAAGTTTTCTTTTTTGTTTTTACAACTCTTGAAAACCAAAAAACACAGGGGAAATCACAAACTCCATAACCACAAGGAAACAATATTGCAAGTCATTTTGGTACCTGAAGAGGAGTGTCAGACTACTGCAGCCCTACCCTTAAAGCATCAAAGATGTAGGTCGGCCAAACAGCTATTAAAGAACTTTTGAGACAGTCATGTTCTTTACAAAACAGCACACAGATTATTTTAAGTGTCACTGTTGTTCAAGTGCTGCCACTAGAGAAAGCAGAAACACTTAGCTCCATTTGCTTCTGCTGGGGAAAAAAAAAGCTCTTTTTTCTTTTCCTAATATAATGTACTATGATAAGCACAGCTTAACCTTTTCTGCCCCATCTCCAGCTCATGCTTCACTCATTTGAAATAGTTTAATTTTCTTGCCTTGGTTCTCTGCACTTTTCCTCCCTTTAGACCTATTTGGAGTTGTGAAGAGGTCCATCCCCCATTTAAGCCTTTTATTTTATTTATGGTACTTCTCTATTTTTAAGACTCAATGTTTCAGTCAATATGAGGCATTAGGGTAGAAAATAATTGTTGTGATCTGTTCCTCTGTGTTGCTTAATGAAGTTAAAAGCAAAGTTGCATAGCAGTATGGCAGTCTTACTGGCAGTGAAGAGTCATCAAATAGGAGATGGCAAGTTTTATCCATGCACCTCTGACTACTAAATTCACAAAACAAACAGAAGGTTTACCATGGGAGGTAGAGAGAAATCAGGCAATATCCTCAAGTCACTCTTCCAGTTAAACAGCATGTGGTTACTAAAATTGCTAAGGGAACATGGGAGTTTGTCAGAAACACACAGTTCTAGGTGAAAATGTTCCTTAACCTTTTAAATTACCACTATTAAAAACAAAGAAACAAACAAACAAACAAAACCACCACCCAAGGTGTAGAGGCTGATGCTCATACATCAGGAAAAACTAAAACATAAGTCTGGAAGTGTCATAATAAAATCATTCATGCAGCCTTTGTTGTTAAGCTGTAGTATTTGATTAAGGAAAGAAAGTGTCTACATGTGCCCTACAGTAAAGCACTTCACTTGAATTTCAACACATTCTCTAATTGGAACTGAAAAAAAGAGGCCACAGAGAAAAGATAAACCAGAGATAACTGTTTTCTTTTGATTCAGTGCTGCACATAATTATCCTTTTCAATGGACTATTCCTGTGATTTCCAAGAGAAGTAAAGTTACATTTGAGTATCTCCATAGTGCACAAAAAACCTGCTGTAAGTTCTATCCATATTTTATGATTCCTCAATAATCAAACAAAGTCCTTTAGGCCAAAAAAATCTTCTCAATTCACCAGAATTTAACTGTCGCCATTTTATTCATAGTTCCCTTAAATCACAATGTCAGTTGTGAAACAAGGCCTTATGGCTTCTAACCACGAATTAAAAAGTATCTTTTAGGACAAAGTGAAACAGTATTCCTCAAGAGACAGCTTTAAACCACCTCCACCAAATACATTTAGATTTTGTGCCACACTCACAGTAACTGTTGCACTCTGAAAGCCCTGGTTATCCGATTTCTGCAAAAGGGCCCAAATGTTGTCCAGAAATGAATATAAATGTCAACTATTAAAACTCATCTTCTAAACACAGAATTCAGATTGCTTAGGTTATTTGAATTACAAAACCTGGCTTCTCAAAATACAAATTAAGTCTTCCAAATTAAATATAGAACTTAGAAAGAGAAAAAAGTATTAATTTCCCACATACAATATTTCTTTCTGCTTGCTGCCATTTACCCTATTAGGACTGTCCTTTAAAGTGACATGAGAGAACAGAAGAGGTTATTTGAAATTTTTATGGCTTCTCCAAGGTCATGCGTATCATGGACATGATTCAATAAACCAGAAGAGTTGGGTTGATAAAGCACAGGGAATTAATTAGTCCCTTGTCATAAAAAATTTAATCACAAAAAAAGCAAATAACACACATAAGCTTTTTGTTTTCAACAAGTAAGCTATCTATCAGATTATGATGTTAAAAGAATTACTAGAATACTACAGAACATATGGTGATGAGAGTGTCTATAATAAATTATTCAAAGAATAATGAATATGCATGCAATGCAAAGAACTGAAAGACTGGACTATGTATTTAGTTAAATCTAGTCTAAAAAATATGCTCAGTTTATATTTCCATCAGAAGGCACCAAAACTCCTACGCCACAAGAAGCTCTAAAACAGCTCCTGCACTGGGGTAGGCACAAATGGTTACTGTAAATGCAACTCTTAGAGAAAGCAAGGAAACATACCCCAGTGATTTTAGGACTAGCCCAGCTTCATCCTCTATCCACCTTTTTTCCCTTCTTAGATTCTCTACTTCCATAAAGCCTTATTTTACAAAATTTAGCCCCAATGAGATGCAACTCTAAAGTATCACACGATTTTTAACTATGCCATAAACATAATGATTGTCAAAGCCCCCTCACCCACCAGTCTGCTGCTTGTGCCATATTTACATTGTCAAAAGTGAAACACAAAAGAGTAAGCTGAAATAATACAGCTCAGATCTGCAGAATGTTACAGCACAAAATTAAAGACAATAAAAGAATGCATAGATTTCTTACTTTGAGCAGCTGTGTCTCAGATATACTTATTAGAGTATCTGACAGAGTAAGAATAGTTCAGAGTGCACCAACTGTCAAAACACTCATCTCAAATATGCTTGTTCCCCACTGTTCACAGGAACCAGAATTAAGACATCCTGCTTCCCAGTAGACAATGCTTGCATTCTATTCCTGAACTTACCACCAAAGCACAGTGTGACCTTTTGCTAATACTTTAGCTCTGTGTGCCTCAGTCTTTACCAAATTAAATAATTCGAGTTTTATTGTTGTTATTGTTGTCAAGCTCTTAATAATTTACAAATAGAAATAATATTGAAAATTTGATGTCAGTCACAGAAGAAATAGAAAAAAAGTTTCCCTGAAATGCTAATCTGCTTATTGGCACTAAACAAGTTTAAATAAGTAGTTTACTCTAATGAAACTAAATTAAGTCAATAATCATAAAGAGTGACAAGGGATCAGAATCCAGGTCTCAGACTGTTTCCTACAAGCTCTGCCCAGAGTAACTGCAACCACAAATACATGCCCAATGCTATTTTCATATAACATTATATATGGAATACCACAAAAGTTGCACTCCAGGCACAGAACAACTATTACCTGTGGTCCTTTATTCTGTGAATTGCTCTTACCTCATTTTGGTGCTTTCATTCTTGTCCAAACAGACCCTTACTGTACCTGTTTCACATAATTAATATAATGCTGGGCTATGCTAACTATAGTAATACCGATTAATGTTTGACATAGGTCCCAAGTTTGTCAGGTTATGAGCTACTTGTTATTTTCCATTATCTAGCAGAGACATTTTAATGAGAATCAATTTCATTGAAGAACTCATCTGCAGTGCTAGGGATTTTGTACATACCTGATTAAGCAGCATGTCTATTGAAAATTCAGTTGGACATCTTAATACTCAAAACAGAAAATGTGACAAACTGGCTAGTACAGCAGGGTTTTTAGAAAGAGTCAAAACAAATTAGCCACCTTTCACAAAAGCTAAGTGCAATTCTGCCTAGGACAGAAACTCTGACTTGTGCTCTTAATGTCCATGTTGGCTTCCTCCTCTGTTCTCATTTTTAGCCCTCTCTGGAACACAGTCACTCTTTCTTACTTTTCTTGTTTAAACAAAACACAGCAGATTAATTACCAAATTAGACATTAATCTATTCAGTTTCTTAGGATTCTGAGTAGAGTTTATTTACACTTTCATAAATGAAATCTCTCCACAACTACAGAACAATTTACCCTGAAAACAGGCCCCAGGAGGCCATCTGGCCCAAACACCCCAATTCTCTGTTTAAAGCAGAGATAACTCTGAAAGTCCAAGCATTTTGCTTTACAGGGAATTTTCAACATGCAGATTCCCCATAAATGTCTACTTCTGGCATCTTAATTGAAGACAGCGCTTTCACAGTGTGAAAATTTCAAACTTTTCAACTTCAGAACCATACAAATTATTTCTTCCAAATCTTATTTAGCCATTTCAATTATGTACTTGATTCTCTCCCCTTCAACTTTAAAATCTTATTTAAAATACTAATTGAATACATTGAAATCCTTTTGATAATATTCACTATAATCTTAGACAAAAATCTCTGTGTTTAAGTTGTGGTTGCTCTAATCACTGTAACCCTTTCTACCTTTTCATTAACACTTCTATCATTTTTTATTTACTTTTTTTTATCACTGCATATATTACAAGCAACATCCTTTACTTCTAGGATTTTCTTAGCTAGCTACACATCAGTTATTAGTTGAGAAAACAAAGTGGTAAGCTAAGTCCTGCAGCTCAAAAAGGGTTTTGATCCTCAGCCATTCATTTCCTGCCTCGATCAATTCCATACATTCCATGTCACTCTTGATCCTTTAACCGAAACTATTTTAGCAATTTATCTATTACTAATGTACCCAATATCTACTGTAAATGTGTTCCACATTGACATTTCCATAATTACCATTCTTCTTCCCCTCACATTTTCTCTTTCTCAATACATGTTGATTGCAACCAGTTAACTTTCATATCATTCCTATTTCATACCTGTACCTTTTAGTTACGTGTGTTTCTCTTACATATAAAATTCTTCTTATTGTATTCCTTAGTTTATGTTTGGACATAATGGAAAGAGATAAGCTTACCACCTC
The DNA here is from genome assembly GCA_035583155.1 of Acropternis orthonyx. NCBI lineage: Eukaryota > Metazoa > Chordata > Aves > Passeriformes > Rhinocryptidae > Acropternis > Acropternis orthonyx. The sequence goes on from JAWWEU010000091.1 coordinate 20,704,528, forward strand.
TAAAACTTTATACACAAACTTTATACACATAGTTCTTTGAAACTGTAAATTGCCTGGGGTAAAAATGACATAATTTTAAGGTTGAGCATATGAATGACACTACTAATAACAGAAAAGCAATCAAATCAAATAGCACTTCAAAGAAGTACATACACTATTACAAAAAAAAAACCAAAACACAGCACAAAATGCTTAGCAATTTCCTGCTTTTTGAAATTTTAAAAATATTTGTCTTTCCATCTCACTGATGTCATTAAGAAGAAATGCAAATGAATCAACCTTAATGCAAGTAATTTCTCTTTCCTGCCTCTGAAAACACTACATTTTACAAGCTTACCAAAAATCATCCAGATCTTTATATTAGTAGAAATACTACAGGCACAAACATACAGACTGAACAGTCTCAATTTTATTTACATCTGTAAAGCAGAATGCTAGCCTTAAGATGTCTGCTGAACTGGGAGATGACTACTACGTTTGAAGCATGAGTCCAGCAACCATGAAAAAGAAGTTAAAACAGGGCATGGTTTAAAGTTGCATTTTCTTTGCTATGTCAAACCCTTACCCATGCTAACAACTCACAACTACCTGCAAATCACAGTCCATTTCCTCCTGTTGCCAAGACAATATTTTTGTAGATCCCACCAGAAAAGTAAGAACTCATGACTGCTAGAAACCTCCAGGAAGGACACTGGTGTTGTTTCATTACCTAATTAATTTCAGGGCTCCATTTTGCAGCTTAGCTTCACAAACATACAGGAACAACTCTGAGAGTGGTGAACTTCATTCACCAGCCTTTCCTTCACCTTCTACAGATGAAAACACACATTTGGGTTTCAATGTATTTAGCAGGGGAATCAACACAGCCTGCAGAAGAAAGGGGTTTGGCTTCGTTTTTATTTCCAAGGTTGCTATCTACAAGTCACAGTTTGTTCTGCTGCTTTGTGTCTGCCTTGAAGGATACTTGACAACTGTTGACAAAAGTATCTATTTTCACATGCAAAAAAAAATCCCACTTAAGTTAAGCAACATTAAGGCTTTAAAACATTTCCACCATTCTAGCAAGAATAGCCAAGGAAATTCAGTCCCATGATGAGCTATTCCCTTTGATGCTGTTCAGTGGTCATCTTCTCCTCCTTGGTCGAGCATTTCCTGCCCCATTTCCAACTGGTTTCCAGGCTCCATGCAGACTACAGACAGAGTAAAGGAACTGAAAGCAGACCAGACTTTACCGTCACTTTCACTGTCACTTTACTGCACATCTGCAGTCCCCTCGTGTTTACACATATATTAAAAGTTTGTTAAGGGATATTTTTATAACAATAAAAAAAAAAATCATAGAGAAAATCCTTCTGGTCACCTCACCCATCCTTCTGCTAGTATGTGAGTTTCATATTCTCTGGAAATATTGGAGTTTTTTATTTTTTATAGAGCATTCATCTACCTGTGGGAAGATCAGTCACCATCTTCTACATTATTTTACATGCTACCTTCAGAAAGCGGAGAGAACACAGCTGGTTCCCTGTACTAGATTCAAGGCAGGAAGGAAGTCCAGTGAAGTCCTCTCCTTCTCCAAGGTCCATTATTTCAGCATTTGGACTACGTGCTCCCCACAGTGCCCAAGAGTGTTATCTGCTTGGTGTTTAACGACAGCAGAGTTAAATGACCTTAAATGAGAAGGCTCATAATCAGAGTTAAACGACCTTAAATGAGAAGGCTCATAATCAATTAGTGTTCAGGCAAAAATCAAGGACTTCTATAAGAAACAATCAGCAAAAATTAAACGGTAATTTTTACACAGTTTAAGTCAATTAAACTTGAAAGGGACAAACTACAAGACACTTTTCTTAGCCCCAAAGACTTTCTTCTCAGCATATTCCAAACTCTTTTGCATTCAGTAAGGATGCTAGGATTCTTTAATAAAAAATAAAAAAATCACAGAAAAAAAATAAAAAACACTCCTGAAAAGAGCATTTTACTGAAAGTTTTAGGAATTAGATGCAAATAAGGAAAGTGATTCCATGTAACTAAATACTTTTTTAAAAGAACTTTACTCCCACAAAGCTAAAGAATAATTTAATTTTTTCAAGCTCTGAGGTAATACAAAGGTATTAACATATATTGTACATACACAATGGCAGATTACTTTTGCACCTGTTCCACACCTGTTGGTAGCACAGCACAGTACTGGATATTGTTTTCAGTGGCAGTAATAACCTGCAGCCTTCATGACATTCACACTCTCCCTACCCCTGTAACTTTTCTGTGACAGAATTAAACACATGGCAATTCCACATAACTCTTAAAATAGGAAGTGTTTATCTTCATATAAAGACACATACTAAAACAATAGGCTTTTGGGTTTGAGCTGCAAAGCTCTTTTTAAAGTTTTACAGACTGACTTGTGTTTGATCCAGAATTTTTATTTCCTTCTTTAGTTAAAAAAAAAAAAAAAAAAAGGGTAATGCTGAAAGCACATCACTGAAGTGCTGCATAGAATAGTGGGAAGAACAGAATGCCAATTTTTTTCCACTGTCTGAAACCACATCAATATAACATGCCAGTAGTCCCTCAAGTTTGCTAGTTTTGAGCATCTTAAAAGTACTCATATTAACAAAAACATTCAAGTTACTTCAAACAATTTAAAGCTGGCTTATGTTGGAGTGGAATGTTTTGAAAACAAACTGGTTTATTGCCAAGAAGCGAAGAAAGGGTTTAGAACTAATATCCACAATCTAATATCTCACTGTGGTGCTTCAGTTCAAGCACTGCACCTCTCGTGCTCTGCACTGACAAATATGTTTCACCTGTCTGTCCATAAAGAGAAGACATACTAGATGCCTTTTCTGTGCAATTTTATTTTGATTTTCAAATTTTGTTGCTGTTATCCTTCCTCTGCCTTACTATTTCTACACATCTTCAAAAGATCTGCTGTTGGTCTGTGGCTCACCCTTGGAACACACTCCCTCGGCTAAAACTGTGTCAGGTTCTTCTCTTCAGAAAGCAGTAGACACAGCAGGTATACTCTGTCCTAGACAAGCACCACAGGCCTCAATGTCAAAGTCAAGGATGTCTCAAAGTGCTTTGTGACTCCCTCAAGGCCACAGAAGCATACAATTGCGGTTTGAAACAGTAACATGAATTTTAAACCAATTCCACTAAGCAAAAAAAAGAATTCAAATTATGATACACTTGAATTTTCAAGAGCTTTTCAGAACAACTTTTCAGACTGAGGTTGAGAACAAAGCACTGCACCATGTGGCCTAACCCTTCTAATAGTGCATCATTTCCCTGCATGATAATCCTCAGTTTTACTCAAACAAACCTCTACAGGTTCAACTCAACTTCAGGTAGCTCTTGATGAAAAACATTTCCTCACTCCTCTGTGCTGTTCATTGCCCTTACTGCCTCTACTCCATATCTGATTCATGCACTTCTGCATTTCAAATATCCCTGCGTCAGCCTACCTGAGTCTGCCCGGCTATAGTGCCGTTGGCAAATTAATGCATTCCAACCAAGTAGCACCTTGCTGCTGCAGCTAAGTAGTTCCACTGAAAAGGTTTACCATTAAAATGTTTCCTCCTGTATGCTGTCTCTGATACATCTGCATTTGGGAAAAAATCAAATACTAAAAATTGGCTATTATTGATCTCATCAATATTATCTACAACCCATTTTGGTCCTCATCTGAAGGACTTTCATTAACACTAAACGTGATACAAATTTAGAAAGAGAAAACTAAAATGCTCACTCAAGAACTTGTTATAGTTTAGCATTCAAAAGTTCAGATAGGAATATACTGCCACCCAGGAGCTCTATCTAAAAATCGTCTAAACCTCTTGCATTTATGTTACATTGTGATTCACATCGCTCAGGAACAGAAGTAACCCAGCAGCACACGAAGAGCTCTAACACCTGAAGAACAGAGGAAACCAATCTCATGAAGTATTATAATGATCTATTACTTAATCAACTATTATTCAAAGAGAAAAGAAACAGAAACAATAAAAAAATGACATTGCTACTTATATGTGGCAGCACTTGCAAACCTGCATTAGAACTTCTTAGACATAGCACCAACCTCAGTAATTCTGTCCCACTTCAATGGCAACTCTGATGTTTGAGGAATTTCAAAGATATTTTGGAATCTGTTGCATTTCTTTGATAGAAGCACAATGCACCTGTTCCTATGAAGATGAGATGACAGAAAGGAAGAGGGAATGGGAATGTGAAGAGGCAAAGTGATCTTGAAATGACAAGAAAAAAAATAGCACAGGAATTCTGTTTCTCTGCTACAAAAAGGACTTTCCTGAATCTAGAGGTACCTTTCTTCCTGCCTCCAAACTGCATCTTCAAAAGAACCTTCTCATGAGTATTCTTAAGATTTTCTAATAAAAGGCACTTCCTTTCTATTAATGACTTCAGGTATTTTTCAGGCAGTGTTTGCCATGTTTATGCATCTCTTCTTGAACAAAAAGATGTACCTGTTTGCAAGTGTGTATAGCTAGATTTTGAAATTCCTTTATTTAGGATTCAGAACAGAGGAGTAAAGACAACATGAATTTGAACTCCTCTGTGCAGTTATTGAATCCTATACTCAATTCCAGGTCACAAACCCTCCACTACTACTAGTTATGACTGTACAGCTAAGTCAACAGTGGGCAGCCCTGTAAGGGTCAAGCCTTCACCAGAATGCTTAAGACTGTGAGATTAGATATCAGGAAAAATTTCTTCACTGAAAGGGTGCTCATGCATCAGAATAGGCTGCCCAGGGAAGTGGTGGATTTGCCATCCCTGGAAGCATTCAAACAGCATGTGGATGTGGCACTTAGGGATATAGTTTAGTGGTGAACACAGTAGTGCTAAGTTAACAATTAGATTCAATGATCTTGAAGGTCTTTTTCAACCTTCATGATTCTGTAATACATTTCTTCAGCTCATGAAGGAGACAAGAGCTTCAGTGTTGAAGTACCTAATCAAAGAAATATACACCGATCAGAGCTACCTACAAATCTGGTCCTTGGCAACTTGTTTTGCTGCAGAATTCCCAGTCTCATAACATATTTCCAGGAATAAGCATCTCCCAGTTTCTTGTTTCTGTTGACATTGATAAAGGGGACAGAGGAATAATTTAGTATTTTTAGCCTTCTTAAAACTCTGCTTCCTGACTCTATGCACCAGAAGTAATCCAAAAAGCCTCAAATCAGACATTACTGAAAAAGAGAGACAAGCATTTTTCATTAGCTTCAGCTGTCTTTTGGGTTTTGTATTGCCCTTTCATTATTCCAAGGCTTCGAAATGTACTTTCAGTAACAGGATCTGTCTCAATACAGAAAAAAGTTTTTTCCTTTCCCCCTTCAAATATCTATTACTCCCTTGCCAGTGAGCGTGCATTCCTAGAAATATGTATTTATTACTTCACTAGTAGTGATTTTATACCATCATACTGAACATGATTTGCTCAGAGGCCATGCTGTGGGTTGTGGTTTTCCTGTGAAAGAGGTCATATTTCATGTATTTTAACCAGTTAAAAAGGTCACTTGTCATAGCAGCTCTTAAAGTTTGCTGAACATTCATACAAAACAAGTGGCACAAATTGAGACACCACACAGTCCCATATACCAGATTCCTGTCATTTGTAAACAACAGGAAACAAGAGGAGTGAAAATTGCCTCCTCTGCATATAATTGAGGTGATGACCTGCGTTCTTCCACCTGAAGGGGGACTGGAGAGGATTGTTAGACACCTGTTTGATGTCAAATGCTCAATCTTGATAATGGTTTGACAGCATGTACTGTGTATTTATTGCCTCAAGCAGGACAGATGTTAGTGATGTGGGAGATGTTAACTTTCTACTCTTTCAAGAATATACATACTACCTCTCCAGGAAGCCAGGTTTGACAATTACAGTACTTGCAAACTGACAAAAAAATTAGCAAAAGTAACAAGAAAACAAGTCCAGCAATTCTGTAAAGTGGACAATCCAATTGCTTTTAAATTCAAAACCATGCTATTAATCCACAAAGATGTTTGCTTGGAAACTCCCAACCACAAGAAGATTACTTCTCCTTGACTAGTACCATTTTGTACCAAAACTCACAAAACAATGAATTTAAAGAACTGACAAAGGAAAAGCAGAACACAAGGGAGAATCATAATGGTGAACACAAATGTAAACTGAAAGCAAATGAAAAAGTGTGGGCTCCTTCTATACTACTCTGAGCAGACCTTGTGAGATGCTTGTCACATAAAACACATAATTAGTTTGTAACAGTCTAAGCAATACAGAACTGCTACAAGTTATGAACTAACAGGGTAACTGGATATGGTTTTTCTTAGCATAATGTTTTCTAAAGGTACATGAGCCAAAAACAAGGTTTAACCTGCATGGTATGTGAAGTGGTCTGGCAGCTGCTCCTTGCCACCCTTTGACCCCCAAACAGCTTCTTCTGATATGAGTGTTGACATTGTTAGGAAGACATGCACAAGCCTTTCCACAAGACACATGACATGTTGTGTATAGAGACAACAGAGAGGGAGGAAATGTGACTGGGTGCAGGATGCACAGCTCTGAAGAGGTCTCAAAACAAGCTGTGGGACCTGACCCTGGCAAGACGCAAACCTCTGACATGAATTAGTTTATCTCCTTTGAGCTGCACATTAGAAGTACCATAATAGACTCTGTAATTTCTTAACCCAAATTAAGCAGCTTCACATGCAATGTCCTCACTTTTACTATTATAAAGGAGGCACTGTGTTCTAATGTTTCAATAATTTCATTTTTGGTTCCTGTGACTAGCCCTACCCTTGAAAGGTTTACAAAGGAAGTCTGAAAGTAAAATACTGTCAAACACTTATTTTGAAGCTGAATCTCACTTTTGTTAAAGTTCATACTGAGAAGAGTACTCATGGCACTGTACAGTTATAGTCCCTATAAATTAATCTAAACTATTCCTTTGCCGTCACTCAGTACTGTTTCTTCTGGAAGAACGGCAAACCCATTATATGAATTTAAGAGGTATGACCAAATGTCCCACGTCCTGTGCAGATACTTTGACTAGAAGCTCATTCAATCAGTATTTCTCCCTTTGCAGAGAAGATGAAGTTACGACTGCTTTGGTCAAGAGCCAAAGCAGGCAGCTGTTCCCAGGGCAGCTTCCTGGCTTGCCCTCTTCCAGGACTGGGACCTCACTGTCACCTCTCCTACAGGTCAGCACAAGATTCAGCAGTAGGACACAGCTCACCTCAAGTTCCCCACTCCAGCACTGTGCTCCTGAACCTCAAGCTCAAGATGATATCCCTCTAGGTAAACATGACAGCTGAAATCCAGCTCCATGTGCCTATTCCACAGCACATTCTCTATAAAGTTTGGTGGAGAGGGAAAAACAAATTATAAATTAATTTTAAAAATCCAAAATCCAAGATGTGATAAGCAAGAAGGTGAAGGAAAAATGAAAGTTAACTTTGGTAAATATTCCAAGATTTCAAAAGTTATTCAAATGCAATGAATAACCTATGATACTTTTTAATCCATCTGGTCCAACATCCTTTTTGTCCTTCAAGAACTTAAGAAGGCAAAATCATGCTTATTAAGTGTTATTTATTTTCAGCTCTTCCATCTACTACGACAGAGAACTTCCAGCAACTAAGGAAAGTCAAACAGATTGTAGAAGCATATAATAGAATCAAAGAACTGTTAAGGTTGGAAAAGACCTTTAAGACCATCAAGTCCAACCAACAAGGTAGCACTATTGCGTTCACCACTAGACTGTGCTCCCAGATGCCACCCACCACTTCCCTGGGCAGCCCATTCCAATGCCTGACTACCCTTTCAGTGAAAATTTTTTTCCTAATATCCAATCCAAACTTTCCCTTGGTGCAAACTGAGACCATTTCCTCATGTCCTGTCACTTGTTACCTGTGAGATGAGGCCAACCCCCACCTAGCTATGACCTCCTTTCAGATAATTGTAGAGATTCATCAGGTTTCCCCTCTCATTCCTTTTCTCCAGGCTAAACATCTCCAGCACCCTCCCTCAGACAGTCGTCACAAGACTTGCCTCCAGTTCTCAAAGGCAGCAGTTATTGTGACAGAGGATACAGACAGAAAAGCAGTGTTGGTAAGACAGATCCTTGATATTAGAGAAAGTTTAAGTTCCATGTTCACCTCTCTGTAACCTCACCCATTTCTTATACTACCTTATCGTTCTATCTTAGAGCTCAGAAGAAACAAACATGGGAGAGATGCCCATTTTTAACACATTTGTGAAGGGACCATAGGGTTTATTGCCTAAATAAAAGCAGAACGAACAGTATTGTCAGAAAGTACTACAAAAGCATAGCAAAAGTACTGAAAAAATAGGGTTATCTTCCATTGCTACACACACATGAAGACAACAGTTTACCTGTTAAAACTGCACAGTTTCTGAGAATAACACGCAAGAAAGCATCCAGATGTCTGAGATTTCAAAATTAATCCCATGAATCTGTCTTCTTCATCTGAAAAGACTGAAGGACCAAGCCTACACAACCAGTTTCAGGCAAACAGGAAGCAGATTTTCTAGGAAAAAAGATGGCATGAGCAACCGCATTAAATGCGAAAAACTCACCAGATCTTTCTGTTTTTCAAATGTCTTCAGGGCTTTAAAGTTTAACTCTGCCTAGCAATGAAATGGGTCATCACATTTAAATTTGGTTATTTCAGCTACTTTTCTGCTGCTTATTTGGACTGACAGGGGTACAGTTACACATTACAGACAACTCAGTTTACTCCTGTACAAAACAAGAGTTTCATTAATAACTCAGGTTGCCCAAGGCTGCAGCCAACTGTACAGAGTCAACTGGGACCATTTTCTTCTTTAGTTCCATGACACAAAAGCACAGGGACAAAGTCCTAAGAATGTTTTGGTAGGAACAGAGCACACACAGAGGCTGTAACCAGTTACAGGATTTGTAAATATACGTGATATAGACTGTATTAATAAATTGTGCATATAACTAGGTGAAATGTAAGTAAACTGTAAAGAGATCCTAACTCTCAGTTGGATAATAATTAAATAATGTAAGATCACAAATGGAGTTAGATAATTAAGTACACCCTGCAGTACAATTGCCAGAGGTGAGTGCATACTCCTGGAGTCACACCATCTGGTAAATGGTTCCTAAGTAAAATGTCAAACTACTCACAGCTTACAGAACATGGGTTACTCTGCAGTCCATTTCTATGCTGTTAAGAAAACAAAAAAGTCCTCTTAGCATCTTAAAAATTCTGGACTGAAGCTTCATTTTTACCTCTAATTAAATGGATTTAATCAGAGGTAGTAGCTATGATAGATTGAAACCAAAGAGTTCTAATGCAAGAATTGCTGTGCATTGTAAGTCCAGAATTTCTGGCTCTCATGGCAGAGCAATTAAATTTCTGTCATCTTTCTGTAGCAATGTGACTGCTGTAAGCCAGTTATAAATTTCAGGCTCATTTTTCTGAATTGTTCCACACACTCAAGATTATACAGTCATTCTTACTACAGCTCCTACAAATATAATGACCTTTCTCAATATTCTGAAAACTACACTTAAGGAAGCTTCTGCTTTTTTAGCAGCAGGAGTATTTATTAGATTTCAAGTCTCACAACAAAACTAATTTCATTATGTACCTTGCCAAAAGCAGCAATTTTGCTTGTTCAGAAGCACAGAAAAACCTTGAACTAGGTCTGGGCTGTTCTGAGGCTATGCAGGTCTCCTATTAACTCCTCCAAACAGGAATGAAAAAACCCTTTTCTCTCAATGTCATCCTTAAATATTTTTGCATTCATCCAAGGTCTGCCCTACTTTCTTTTTGAAATTGCTACAGACTTACAAATAAGCTTGATGAGAAAACTAAACTCAGTTCATGCGTGTACATGCAAGCTTGTTTGCATCCTGAGAAGGAAAACGGTGATGTCCTCAGCACAAAAGAAAGCAATTGAGAGGTAGCTGATGAACATGAGAAACAATTTAAAAGTGTCCACAGACCAGCAATTGTAAGTGTCTTCTTTTTTCCAAGGTCCTACAGATACAAATTACACCTCTACTTTGGGAAAAAAAAAAAGGGGGGGGGGCACCTAAATGCATCATCACAAAAGCTGAGGACTGAGAAGGCAAATGAAAGCAGTAAGTGCTCAACTCTGCCACCTCCTACCTCTCAGACGTGGGATTATATCACTAGCATCCACCAACTCTCACTGTTATCCCACCCAATAAATGCAAATTCTTTTCAAAGTGAAACAAAGGGCTAAACTGAGGAGAAAGGGAAAGCACCACCATATTTCCTTAAATACTGATCCAAGTGCAGGTCCTGCCTGCATACCACACAGGCTGCACAGAATCTACAGCCTGAATTAAGTGCTTCTCTATCTCTGCTAGAAGAAAAGACTTGTTTCACATCTACTTTGCTGTGAAGTAAAAGATGGGAAAAGCAATCATAATGGCAAACGTAGAAAGCAGAATGGCATACTTTTTGAAGCAAACAGAGCAAAAAAATCTAGATTTCATTCACAGTCCACAAATTTATAGAAGATCTATAAAAACTAGGAGGAAAAAAAAGGTCCTGTTATTTTAACAAGATCATAATTTCAGATTTTCAGACTTCTATTTGCTTTGTAGAGTGATGAATATGAATTACCATCTCACTTTCAAATGTAATCAGATTTCATTTTTATTATCATAGAATCACAGAACATTCTGAGCTTGAAGTGACCCACAAGGATGATCAAAGTCCAACACCTGGCCCTACACAGGACAGCGCCAAGAATCACACCATATGCCTGAGAGTGTTATCCAAACCTTCATGAACTCTGTCAGGCTTGGTGCTGTGACCACTGCCCTGGGGAACCTGTTCCAGTGCCCAACCACCCTTTGGGCAGCCAACCTTTTCTAATATCAAACTTAAACCTCCCCTGACACAACTTCAGGCCATTCCCTCAGGTCCTTTCACTCACTGGCCATCACAGAGAAGAGATCAGTGTCTGCCCCTCAGCTCTTCTTCATGAGGAAGCTGTGGACTACCATGAGGTCTTCCCTCAGTCTCCTCTTCTCCAGGATGAACAAATCCAGTGACCTCAGCTGCTCCTCATTTGGCTTCCTCTTCAGACCCTTCACCATCCTCTGGACACTCTAATAGCTTAATAACTTTCTTATACTGTCATGCCCAAAACTGTACACAATATTCAAGGTGAGGCCACTCCAGTGCAGAGCACAGTGGGACAATCCCCTAATCCCCTCCCTCGACTGGCTGGCGATGCTTTGCCTGATGCCCTCCAGGACATGGTTGGCCCTCCTGGCTGCCAGGGCACTGCTGACTCAGATTCAACTGGCCATCGATCAGGAACCCCAGGTCCCTCTCCACAGAACTGCTTTCCAGTACCTCATTCCCCAGTATATATATGCAACAAGGGTTGCCCCATCCCAGGGACAGAATCCAGCATTTGACCTTGTTGAACTTCATATGGTTGGTGGTTGCCCATCTCTCTAATTTATCGAGGTCTCTCTGCAGGACCTCCCTGCCTTCAAGGGACTCAACAACTCCTCCCAGTTTTGTGTTATCTGCAAACTTATCCTGCATCCAAGTCATTTATGAAGATGCTGAAGAGCACAGGGCCTGAGATGCAGCCCTGTGGAGCCCCACTAGTGACAGATCTGATGTCACCTCATTCACTGTTACCTTCTGTACCCGACCCATGATCCAACTGCTCACCCAGCACATGATGTGTTTATCCAGCTGTGTGCTGGACATTTTGTCCAGAAGGACACTGTGAGAGACAGTATCCAAAACTTTACTGACATGCAAAAAGGATTACATGACCTGGCTTCCCTTGATCAACGGTGTGGTTTACCTTGTCATAAAAGGAAATCAGGTTTGAGAAGCAGGACTTTCCTCTAATGAAGCCGTGTG
>JAWWEU010000091.1:20735889-20753900 GCA_035583155.1 Acropternis orthonyx
TACAATGAGACCTCACAGCATGTAGCAAGTTTTACCTGGTAATAGGCACAGAGGAAGCAAGAGCATTATGCCACCATTGAAAAGTATCTCAAAACCGTAATAAGTATCTCACAAAATGCACCATCCAAACAGCTTAGAAAATTAAATGCCAGGAGGTCAGACACAAGTAACAAGAACCAACAGCATGATGAGTTAAACCATCACAAACGTTCATGACCACGTCTACACTCAAACTGATACTCAGCTTGTTATCTGGGCAAAAAGGCAGGAGTGAAAATGATGATTTAAGTATATGTAGAGGCACACACCTGTATCTAAACACACTTTCACACTAAAAATAGGTAAATTGCACTATGATATTTTTGCAGTTGCTTTCTGGGAGCTTAATTATAAACAATACTTTAATATGGGAAGCAATATAGTAGGAAAACACTATTGCATTAGAAGATGGTGCTGCAGTTACAAAGAACTTCCAAAACTGTAACATACACCAGAAACATTGAATGTTGCAGGGCTCACAAAGCTCCAGACAGAAAACACAGCAATGTCATTCCAAACCAGTTCACAGAAGGACCACAGGTGTATATGGTGCAATCTCCAGATAAAAGAGGATGAAAGGTGTGTTTATTAGTTTCTAATATGCTGAAGACCTAGCAGTAAAATATGTATTAAAGCATAGTCTGCCTGAGGAAAATTTTTAAAACTGCCTTGTAGGCTGTGTTCAGAGCTGCCTTCCATTCTGCACACATACTCTGTAGTTTGAAAAGTTAACCTTATAACCTTTTGTGATTTCACTTGATTTTCAAAGTGCTCACTTCCTTCAACAGACAGTCATACCTGCCTATATATTTACTGTATTGCTGACCATTTAAACATTGAGACTTGTATGCTTGGCACTGGTAACATTATCTCAAGAAGACAGAAGCCCAAAGTATATTGCTCAACTCATTTTTTTGTGTATTTATACTATCAATCATTTACTCTGTTAGGTTCACGAGTCACTATAATTTGCACACCAGAATTCTACAAGTTTTGTGTCTAAAATTACCCCGTTCCACAAATTATCAAGTTTAAACATTTTGAAAAAGGTCAACTTTTATGCAATTCTGAGTATCTTTAGACTGTTTCATAGACACATCCTGTGTTGTCAAAATGTGAATTTTACACCTAAGTTAAATTCTAGGTTTATTTAAATGTAAACATGCCGGGATAAATTATGTTGTTCTATTTATGTCACTGTATCATGTGTACTTAATATATAAAATTTATTTTCTATGTCACTAACCAAACTATAAAGTAACAAACCGAAACTTATCCCAGCAAGATATACAGCAATGATAAAAATAAAGTAAGAAAAATTGAGTCAGTGTTCCAAATTCTTTCTAAACATTTGGTCCTGGCTCACACTTATATGTTCTGTATACAATTCCTCATGTATTTGAAGGCTTATTATGAATCAACAAAAGGATGGTATTATACCTTCCTAGATGTAGACATCTATGGCTAAAGATACAATGAGACCTCACAGCATGTAGCAAGTTTTACCTGGTAATAGCCACAGAGGAAGCAAGAGCATTATGCCACCATTGAAAAGTATCTCAAAACTGTAGTAAGTATCTCACAAAATGCACCATCCAAACAGCTTAGAAAATTAAATGCCAGGAGGTCAGATACAAGTAACATGAATCAACAGCACCATGAGCTGAACCATCACAAGTGTTCATGAGCACATTTTATCCTGGCCCTATTGCAAAACCTGTTCACAAACACCTCCAAATGATAAGTAGGTTGCATTACTTTGCACTATTAATAGTGCATATACAACCATGTTGAAACAGTTGCAGCAGCTCAGCTAACATGTAACATCTCTTTACAAGAACTGAACTCCAGCGTTGTGATCAAATTCATCTGGTCCCTAATAACTACCCTGGCTTCTCACAAACATTATACCTTAGGTTTAAACTCCTTGCTTAAAACCAAACCAATAAAACTTTACTCTTGCTCAGGAAAAAAAAAAAAAAAACAAAACAAAAAACCAAACAAACACCAAAAGCATTACCTTCTGAGGGGTCAAAACCCTCTGCCTGAACTTTTCAATTGTATCTTGACCTGCAGCCGCCCATGCTGTAGCAAATGTTTCAGCTTTATCTTGATCCAGGTGAATGCTTTGTAGCTGTTGTTGCAATGAAGCAGGCTTCAAATTATGATAGACTGCCTGTTAAAAAGGAAAATAACTGCTGGTGTTGAATACTGTTCTGCAAGTCATTCCAGATATGTTCTACCATGGATGGCCACCATGTTCACAGAAGATTTTTACCAGCAACTCTACTCAAGACTAGAAGCATCCTGTTCATCTTAAATCTCTGACTGGGAAGACAGAAAAGTATATCTATTTCACAATGCAATGTTACAAATAACTCTTCTCAAGACAGACAAACTATGAAAAAATACATATACAAGCCAAATCTGAGTAAATGTACAAAATTCCATTATACATGATGCCAAAGCAGCTATCACTGAAAAAAGCCCTGGGCTTTGAAGTCAATTGTGACTGTGAAAAAAGGACATCTTTACCAAACTCACATTATTCTTGTACTATGAGGTAATATTCTGAAAAGACAAGAACAATTTGTCAAAGCTGAATGAGTTAGATATTATCTCCCTGTTAGCATCAATTTTTTGTTTCACACTCTATACAGTGTGCTGGTCTCCACTTTCAAAACAGGACTCCATCACCACCAGGTTGGGGATAAAAAAAAAACAACACATGTGGCAAAGATCATACAGTCTTTTCATCTATAATGTGTCCATAGACCAAAGGATTGCTAAAAAAGTTATGCTCTGACAGAACCAGCTGCTGATATAAGAAGCACAGCTATCAGCAGGAACACAAGGAATTCGCACACAACATGTAGTCCATTTGGGACTCTTTTTTTGGCAGATACTAATATTCTTCCCTTTCTTTTTTTTTAAATGCAAAAGACTCAAGTCTTACAGAAGAATTATTTTCTTTTGCTGTTCATCTTCAATAATTATAATATAAATTAAGCAGATGAAATTATGACCAGGCAATAAACGGGCAAGTCTGATGTTTGGCTGAGATGAAAATTCAAAACTCCAGTCTGGAGGTGATCTCAGGTTACATTCTGATTTTTTGGTGGATAGGAGCAATGGGGAGGACTGTTTGTTTTCTTTCTAATGAGGTGGAATGTGCTAACTAAGTGTACGGATCATAAATTGACATGTGTAAGATTCAAATCCCACAACAGGCCATCACTACTCATGCCCTCGGCACGGACTACCCTTTCTAATACTTACATGAAATGGATGGAAAACATCATGGGTCTGACAATTTTTAAGACAGTTACCATACTTACCTGGTAATACAATGGTTCCCCAACTTTACCAGAGGCAGAACTGCAGAATTAGAAAACCTTCTCTGTTTACAAGGTATTTAGCTCTACATCACGCAGTCATCCACTCACCCAAATGCTAGAGCTGCATGAGGTATGCAGTACCTCAGTACAGGCTGCTTCTGGACATCAAGGTTTTCCATAACTGACTCTAAACAGAACTTAAGTAGAGCTCAATATGTTATGTAGTACTTTCCGTAAAAGAAAATGGCTGACTTGTTTACACTGCATAAGAGGGAAGACTATCTCCTAATTACCATCACTTCCCTTGGAGTCATGCAGACCTCCCTTCTACTATTAACATTTACATTAGCTGAAAAATCACTCCACAAAGGACACGAGTCCCATCCTAACCAGGAAGGCACAAAAACAAAAGCAGTAAAATCATGATCCCAAAATATACACAATATACTACAGATATATGTTTTCACTAATTCATTTTTAACCTGACTTTTATACTTTTGAAATCTAAAGTGGGATAGAAAAATGTATTTATCAATGCATGATGAAAACAAGATACCTGTTCCAAAATGAAGGATATAGTTTCAAGAACCAGATGAAGATCCTGCTTTTCCAATGAAAAAGCGACTTGAAGTTTTTCTTCTTCCTCTTCACTGAAAGTACTTTCAGCCTGAAGCACAAAAATGGTTAGTTCTGACACTTCATTTAAGGATCAAGAACATACTTGTCAAAATAAAAACAATGTTCATCCAGTTGTTTCTAAGTAGTAATAGCTAAGTAAAGCTCTTTTCTAACAGAAAAATACAGTGCAATTCCTCTCAATTGAAATCAGAATTAAAAGCCAACAGTACCACACGATTATTTGAAATAAAGCAGAAGAAATTCTCTGTGCACCTGAGAAACACTAAGGAAATAGTTTTCTTTCAATTATCAGATAATTTTCAACAAATTTTTATAAACAAAAGTAAGACAAATACTAACTGCATTACTTAAGTCAGACCCCAAAGAAAACAAAAGGCAGAACTGTAGTGAAGTTAGTTGTGTGTGCTTCTTCCACTCTGGACATCCTTCTAAAAACCACCCATTGTTATAAACGAAATAAAGGCCTAATGTGTATTTATTTTGAAAGTCTGATTTGAGTCTATAGACTACTTCATTACAGGAGATTATTGAGAATGTGCTGTACTTTTAAAATACAGCAGTCGTATTTATTATACTAAAGAAAATTAAATAGTAATTTAAATGCAGATATTGCCTTCTTTTGAAATGTAATTACTAACAAAACTATAATACAGACAACAAAACACCCTATTTAGATCACTTGGTAATGCAAAACTGCAAAGCTAAACAAGAAAAACAACTCAGCTGTCAGAATAAAAAAAATGACGCAATTACACAAAAATTTCAATCATTGCAACAACATTTGTAACAAGAGTATAAAAATAGAAACTTTATTTGAATCATCACCTGTTGGAAGGAAACACAGAGTGCCTGCTTTTTTAAGGAAAGTGAGTTCATTTAAAGTTTCCAGCAATTTAACTTGCCCTAAAGTTAGATACTTTAGAAAGATCAGCTGAACTGTTCATGAAATTGAGTGGGCTAAATTATAAAGACCACTTCAGCTCATGTAAATGCTGATTAAAACTGGGAAGAGCTACTAAAATGCTATGGACTAGTTAAAAAGGAACAAACCAACCAACCAACAGAAAAACTGGTGACACTGCAGTTACCAGTGAGCTAGTATCCATGCAAAATAACTGAGAAAACTGTCTACAATAACAGCAGTGTACAAACTAGTCATTTTGATAGGGAAAACACGTAGCCATTGAATCAAACGAATCCTTATAGTCTCAGAAATATAAACTTTAATACGTTCTTATATTTTTTTCCATGCTGCTCCTAAACTGTAACATTTTAACATTTAGTTTATATGTATATGTGCACAGAAAACAAATTCTGTATTTTCTATATTTTCTCTGGACGGAAACCAGAGGAACAAACAAAATCTGAAAAGAAAATAATTTCTGGTGTAAAATTTATGTTACAGTTTCCCCTGCAATATTTAGTGCAAAGTTTAGACTTAGTCTTCATATGACATTTTGGAACTGTGCAATCAAACTGCCTACTGACTTATTATTTTTTATTTATTCTGTAAAACATCATCTGTAAAGGCAACAAAAACACTCATGAAAAACACTGTTAAAGGGCTTTCTTTTTAACCTTAATTCCACAGGTGGCTTTGGTTGATGGACATAGAGAAATGCAGAAAAATAAATAAAAATATGCACTTAATGTTTCCCCTGTGTTGTAAAATGTGGAATATGTAAAATTTTCCTAAGAAACTGTGTTCTTTGATATTTCATCTTTGCATACTTTGAAGCCTAAACAGTAAGAAAGGAGATTTAATCCGTGAAACAGAGAGCAGCCAGCAGGCTCTGAGTGATGTCCAGATGTTAGAAAAACAAATTACTTGTTGGTAGAACTGCCTTGTTAAAGTTTAGGGCTTGACATGCTTCAATGACCTCAGATGTAGGGGTTGGTTAACAAAGCTTGGGAAGAAAGACGCCGACTGATAGCCGATACAAAGACCGCAGAATTTACAGGCGACAAGGCCCTCTCGCAGAACCCGCGGCAGCCGGACCGCGGCCCGCACCTCCCCTCGGCCCCGCCGACCTTCAGGTGCAGCTTCTGGAGGAGGCGGGAGAGCAGCCGCGGGAATCGGCCCGGGTCCAGCGCGTTCAGCAGCGACACGGCTCTGCGGATGCTGCGCGGGGGGAGAGCAGGCGGTCAGTGGGGCCCCGCCCGGACTGCCCGGCCCGGCCCGGAGCTGCCCCAGAGCTGCCCGGCCCGGAGCTGCCCCAGAGCTGCCCCGCCCGGCGTGCCCCGGCCCGGAGCTGCCCCGCCCGGAGTGCCCCTGCCCGGCCCGGAGTGCCCCGGCCCGGCCCGGAGTGCCCCTGCCCGGCCCGGCCCGGAGCTGCCCCGCCCGGAGTGCCCCGGCCCGGCCCGGCCACAGGGCACTCCGTACCTGTCGCTCTCCGGCACGACGAGCGCCGCCATGGCTGAGGCGCGGGCCCGCCCCCGACGGTGGCGCGGCGGGACCAAGCGCCGCCGCTCCGCTCCGCTGGCGGGAAGCGCGACGGTGATGCAGCGGGATCGCGGCGAGGATGGAAAAGAGCTCCGGGATCGCCGAGCCGAACCCGTGCCCGAACACCTCCAGGGACGGTGACCCCGCCGCCTCCCTGGGCAGCCCAGTTCAGTGTCCGCTCACCCTTCCAACCCAAACCTCCCGTGGGACCTCCAGTTACCGGCTGCATTCCCGTCTTACCTGTGCCCAGGTAAGACCACCCAAGTGCCACGCCATCCCTTGTTTCGGACCGGGTACGAGGTTGTCAAGCCACGTGAAGAGAACCATTGACTTTCAAGCTCCAGGCGGCATAAACTGCGAGCTTATACTCCAAGGGTGTTACCTCGAACGGCTGCGCTGTCTGTGTGACCCCTAATTTCCATCGGATTTGGCTGAAATTGAAAAACATGCTTAAAAGACAACGGGACGAGAAAGAGGCAGCATGGCTGTATAAGCCTTGTTTCCCGGGGAAGCCAACAAAAGTACTAATAACCTTTGAAATACTTCTGATTGTGTCTGCAAAGGTTTAAAAGGCATGTAATGAAGGCTTGTATGGTAATAAATTATGTTAGGCTCAAGAGGCAGGTGGGCAAAAGCTGGGAGTTTTTTGAGGGTACTGTGAAGAAGTATTTTATAAACATACGTGCTGAAATCTTGCCTGAGGGGAATTTAGTCACTAAGGTCAACTTCAATACTGTCAGTATTTCAGCCTGGACATCTGTAAAGACAATGTCTGTTTAAATAGACTTAGCCTTAAGAAGCAATTTCAGGGATGAAAAAAAAATAAAATAAAGAGAGTGACAAGCCAATATTTGCCACTCTCCAATACGATTTTTAAAATGGAGAATTCCTGGCTGAGACTTTAACAACAATTGTGCTATACCTCTTACCAGAAGTTGGACCCACACTCACTGTTATGAATGGCAGTTGCATTCTTCAGGCTATCGTTCTGGGATGAAACACAATTACATTCAGCTATTGCATCTGGTTTTCTGTACTCTTATAAAATATGAAAAAAAAAAAAAAAAACCAAACAAGAAATTGACTTGGCTGGGAAAGAAATGTGAGTGTTTTGCTCCACACTGAAAAAAAAATAATGTAACTTCTTTTTCTAGGAAATCTCCCCTGAGAGCAGAATTTTATACAGTTTGTTCAGACAAAATGACCAAGGGCAGCTGGAAGTCTAGAAAATTGCTTATTTATTTTATAAAGTTCCAGCTGATGCAGGTATTGATTGCACCACTCAGGTTTGCTGCTAGTGCTCTTTTTTTCATAACCTGGACCTATTTTAAAGTGTATTCTTTCATGTGGTGCTACGTCAAATGAATATTCAAAATGAATAATCAAAACAATGAATATTAAGAACTCAGCTGGACACAATCCTGAGCAACCTGCTCCAGCTGGACCTGCTTCACAAAGGAGGTTTGACTTGAGACCTCTGGAGGCTTCTTTCACCCTGTATATTTCTGTGTTCAGAGCCTCACTGAAGACAGAGAGGAAAGAGAGCACCTGATTGGAAATAACAAATAAGGAAGCTAATCTGACAAGGTGCTGTCAAGTGCACAATTAAATAATTTTTTTTCCTAATACTTTTTTCTGTTCCTTAAAAGGAACTATAAAAAGTTGCGACTTCTCATGCACCCATTCATCTATTATTGGTTTGTACTTGTATCCATGATCCATTTTTCCAATGTGAAGAATGGGTTTCTTTCAGTGAGCTTATGATACTACACAATGCAATCAATTTTGTCAGTTGTTTTAACTATCTATCTAGGTATGACATATTTTGAGTCAAAATGTTCCACTTGACATGCAAATAAATGGATGTAGTATGGGATTTTGGATCAATCTGCTCACGACCCATGAAAAAAATGTTAGGTGCATTTAGCTGCTGCTGAGTGTTAGGAATCTTGCTCCCTTACAATAGTCTTGAAAAGCTCAGTTTCCCCTATTTTGCATTTCTAGAAATTGAAATATATAGTCTATTTTGTCACTTTTTTGACTGTGCTCAAGCCTTTTCTTTTTCTGTCATTTTCAGCTCTGTAATTTTTTCTTACTTCTGAAACTGCACGCAAAAGAACATGTTGAACTTCTTCAAGATCTGATTGGAAAAATATCCCTGGCAACGTATATTGACTGAATAGTTGTCTTACAACTCAATGAAAATAAATCAGTAATGTTTCAGGTAAATTTTCACTTGCAGCCTCCAAGTCACTTAAGCAACTGAAGTTAACAAACTATAAATTTGTGGGGGAGGAATTGAATGATGCCTTTTGCTTAGTAGTAATTAATTTAACTTCTGAAATCTGGTTAAAAAAGTAGTTTTTCTCACTGAAGGAATGTTTTTTAATATTTAATCTAAACCTCCCCTGGTGCAACTTGAGACTATTTCCTCTTGTCTTAGCACTTGTTACCTGAAAGCAGAGACCAACCCCAACCATGCTACAGTCTTCTTTCAGGTAGTTGTAGAGAGTGATAGGTCCCCCCCTTCAGCCTTCTTTTTGCCAGGCTAAACAGCTCCAGCTCCCTCATCTGCTCCTCATCAAACTTGTGCTCCAGACCCTTCACCAGCTTCACTGCCCTTCTCTGAAGAAGCTCAATGTCTTCTTTGTAGGGAAGGGCCCAAAACTGGCAGAGGGTTCAAGGTGTGGCTTCACCAGCGCTGAGCACAGGAGGATGGTCACTTCTCTGGTCCTGCTGGCCACACTATTCTTGATACAGCCTGGATGCTATCAGCCTGCTTGGTCACCTGGGCACACTGCTGGCTCGTGTTCAGCTGCTGTCAACCAACACCCCCAGCTCCTTTCCTGACAGGCAGCTTTCCAGGCACTCTTCCCCAGGCCAATGACACTGCAGGGGGTTGTTGTAGCCCAAGTGTGAGACCTGACACTTTATCTTGTCGAATTGCGTCCAAGTGGCCGCTAGCCTGTTCAGATCCCTCTGCAGAGCCTTCCTACCCTCCATCAGATCAACACTCCCACCCAACTTAGTGTCGTCTGCAGACTTACTGAGAGTGCACTCAATCCCCTCATCCAGATCACAGACAAAGACATTGAAGAGGCCTGGCCCCAGTATTGCACCTTGGAGAACACCCCTGGTGACCGGCCATCAGCTGGAAATAACTCCAATTACGAGCACTCTCTGGGCCTGGCCATCCAGCTCGTTTTTCACCCAGCAAAGAGTGCACCTGACCAAGTCACAAGCAGCCCATTTGTTCAGAATGCTGTGGGAAACATTGTCAAAGGCCTTACTGAAATCCAGGTAGACACATTCACAGCCTTTTTCTTTTTCCCTAGGCAGAGTCATCTTGTCATAAAAGAAGATGAGGTTGGTCAAGCAGGACCTGCCTTTCCTAAACCCAAAGTAGCTGTGCCTGATCCCCTGGTTGTCTCATATGTGCCAAGTGAAGATACTCAAGATCATGCGTGTCATGACCTTCCCTGTCACTAAGGCCAGACTGCCGGGTTCACCAAATGACCCTTCCTGTAGTTTGGCATCCCATTTGCTGACCTCCAGTCATCTGGGACCTCATTAGTTATCCAGGTCTGATGATAAATGATGGAAAGTGTCTTGGTGAGCTGTTCTGCCAGATCCCTCAGTACCCTTGGGTGGATCCCATCCAGCTCTGTGGACTTGTGTGTCTAAGTGGTGTAACAGGTCAATGGCCACTTCCCTTGGATTGGGCTTCTTTGTTCTCCCATCCCTGTCTTCCAGCTCATGAGGCTGGGTACCCAGAGAAAAATTTGTCTTGCTGTTAAAGACTGAGGCAAAGAAGGCATTTAGTACATCTGCCTTTTCATCATGCTTTGTCACTATATTTCCCCCTCCCATCTGGTAAAGGATTGTCTGTAGCCCTTCTTTTTTTGGGATCACAGAATCACAGAATATGCTGAGTTGGAAGGGACCCGCAAGAATCATTGAATCCAACCCTTAGCCCAGAACAGAACCATCCCCAAGAGCCACACCATGTGCCTGAGAGCACGAGTCCAAACCATGCTTGATGTATTTATGAAAGCATTTGATGTATTTATTAAAACATTTTTGTTGTCTTTTACAGCAGTAGCAAGATTAAGTTCTAGATGGGCTTTGTGCCTTCTATTTTTTCCCCTGCATAACCTCACAACATTCTTGTAGTTCTACCAAGTTGCCTGCCCCTTCTGCTAAAGGTGATATGGTCTCTTTTTTCACCCAGAGTTACAGCCAATCCCCTCTTCAGCCAGGAAGCATCCCCATCAGCTTGTCTTTTGTCACATGGGGACAGCCAGCTCCATGCCCTTAAGAATTCCTTCTTGAAGAATGTCCAGCCTTCCTTTGCCATTCGAGACTGTCTTCCAAGGGATTCTGTCAACCAAGCCTCTGAACAGACCTCCCTAAGTCAAAGATGGCATCCCCCTCCCTTTTTTCTCCAAGAATCAAAAACTCTCATTTCATGATCACTGTGCCCAAGATGGGCTCAGATTATTACATCACCTAGTCCTTTCTTATCCACATATAACAGATCCAGCAGGTGCCTCCCCTGGTTGGCTCACTCACCAGCTGTGTCAGAAAATTGTCTTACACTCTGGGAGCCTCCTGGACTGTTTTTCATTTCTGATGTACTGTGTTGCCAGTAGGCATCTAGTAAGTTGAAGTCCCCCAAGAGCATAACGGTCTGCAATATTGAGACTTTTCCCAGCTACTTATAGAATATTTCATCTGCCTCTTCATCATGGTTGGGTGTTCTATAACAGACTCCCACCAGGATATCTGTCTTGTTGGCCTTCCCTCTGATTCTTGCCCAGAAATATTCCACCCTTGTTGCCAGCATCTAGATAACCAAAACACTCCCTAACATATAGGGCTGCCCCATCACCTCTCCTTTCTCACCTATCCCTTCTGAAGAGTTTATAGCCATCCATTGTAACACTTCAGTAGTGCATGTCATCTCACCATGTTTCAGTGATGGTGACAGTGTCACAGCTTTCCAGCTGCACAATGACTTCCAGCTCCTCCTGCTTGTTGCCCATGTACCATGTACCCTGCATGGTACAGGCTTTAGTACTGAGGTGTCATTAGCTGAGAGGAACAAAAAATCTTGCTAAGGTAGCAATTCAGAAGGATATTTTGGTGTTAGGACGTTCTTGGTATCTGTTCAGAAGTTTCTTCTGTCAGGAGACATCTTTGCCTTGAAGCGGGAAGATCTTTGTCCACAAAGCATGGTCTCTTGTAAGGGAGAAAAGTGTTGCCACATTCAAAGTTGGAAGAGACTACTCAAAAACAGGAAGTACTAGACCCAAGGAATGATTCCCACACTAGCAGCATGCTCCTGGCATCTGCAGCCCTGTCCCCTTCAAGATCCAGAGGGACACTCACTCCTCAAAAAATGTGAGGATGCCCATCACGAATAAGAACACCTACATTATAAGAAGACTGTGTGTAAGTTACGGTATTTGAAATTTGTCATTTGTTGCATGGAGAGGAAATTCCTGAAACTGACACAACTTTTCTGTCCAGAAGGAAAAATATCCAATCTGTTTAGCTGTATAATTACTGACCAGTCAAGGCTTAATGTGCCAAATGCTGTAAAAAAAAAAAAAATAGAGTGCTGTCTGAACATGTTGGTTTCAGTCTTTTGTCCTGGGCAGCAAGAGGAAACTGCGGTTGTTTCCACTCTCCTCTGCTTTAGTTACAGACGAACATGGAAAGTAGTGACCAAGTTTCAAAGAACAGTATTATCTCAAATGGCTCCTGCCTCACCTATACAAGGCATAAATGCATCAGACAGAAAAGACACTTAGACAACTCTTTACAAAAGAGCTGTGTCACACATCTGAATAAATGAACAAGCAGAGAAATCAGCAAAAAAATCCTCATTACAAGTGATGTGGTTCAGCTTCCCAGGTTAAGAAAATTATCTTTCTGCATCAGTACAGACTCATTCAATTTTAGAAAGCCAAGATTTAGAAAGGACTGACTAGGTGCCTCAGCAAAGCTCACAAAGATGAGGAAGAATGAAACACATACTTTTACTTTATGGGGAAGGTTCAATTTCACTAGGTAGGCAGCAATAAAGAAGCACAACCACCACTGCCAGGTACTTCACTAGAGACAATTCATAAAACAAGATTTACTTTAATAAAACAGGAAGGAAAAAGAACATTGCTCAGGCACAAAAGCTAAGAGAATATAATCAGTCAGGGACAAAAAAGGGCAGCACACTGATCACATTCCCAGCTTCAGTCTCAGTTGCCTCATAAACCCATTTTCTATTGCAGCGACATTCTGGTCCACATTTGTTTGAATTGCATTTGGGGCAAGGATAGAAGCAACCCAGGCAGTCAATTTCCAGGCAATCACACAAATCAGTGTCATTACAAAGCAGCCTGCCATGTTTGTCATACTTCTTTGTAAATCTGTGAAAGAGAACAAAAAGTGGTTCTCTGAGAATGTTTCAACACGTTCAGAGACTAAACCAAAAAAATATGGAACACATCTGGACAGAAACAAGTATTTACTCTTTAACAACCTCACAGCATAATAAAATACCAGCAGTATATCCTAATTGCAACAGCCTTTAGTACTAAAAAAAAGAACTCATGACAAAGAAGTATATCAAAATTCTCTTAAATCACATAGAAAAATCCTGTTTTCCCAACACAGCTTTTATGTGACAAAATCTCTGCAGAACATTAATGCTTTGATTAATTTAGTTTAGATAAACAGCATGCTAACCATTTTTTAAAGTAAAATATAGAATAAATTAACAATCTTACTTCGACTCATAAAACAAATTTTGTTTCATCTGTGACACGCATGCTTTCTTTTGCTGCTGTCTAGTTTCAGGGTTGAAGTCAGCTAGCTGAGGTCCTGGATTTTGAAAGGCTAAGAGCTCTAATTGTTTCTTGAGTTTTTGCTATAATTAAACAACAGACAGTTTGTAGTTAGTACAATTGAAAAACATAGTTATTAGCTGCCAAGTGTCCTTACTTGCTTTTGAATGACTTTAAAATTAATATTCTTGATAACTTAATACAGGTAGGAAAAGCAAGCAACTAAGATCACATTGTTTAAAATTGCTTGTCTAACTGTTCACTGAGTATTCCTTTTACCAACTGTGCATCATGACAGGAGATGGAACAACCATGACTCTGAATAAATGACTTTGGTACAGTGGGTTGAAGTTTGCAAGTTGTCTTGTGAGAGGCAGAATTGTGTATTTTGTTGTTCAACTTTATCTATAATGTAAAAACAAGTACCATGATTATAAGCATCTCAAATGGATTCACTGTTCCTTCAGATGCCTAGAAGCCATCCAAATAATCTAAGGGTAAGAAAAACTTCTAATACAGTAAGGAAGCATTTGTACAAGTGAGAAGTGTGGCAAAAACAAACAAACAAAAAAACCAAAACAAAACAACAGGAAAAAAAAAAACCCAACAAAAACACAGCATAGTTTTCTGAGAAATAGGAGGAAGCATTTTCTTGCCAATTCATGTTTGCAATTAGCTAAAACTGCTGAACATTTCTGGAAGTTAAAAGATCAGATCTATGTATTACCATTCCACATAGTCCATATATGTTGACAGTCATGTCTAAGGTCACTGCAAACAAACATGAGCATCATGTCAAACAATTTCCCTTTGGACAAAGACTGTGGACTTTGACCGTACACATGTCATTATGTAAAGGTGCAAAAATACATACAAATTTATCTTTTCTCCTCCGTGATAAATGGAGCTGCCTTGCCACCTCTCAGCTGCAACTGTCAGAGTCCATGGTGATTCTCCACAAACAACTGAGCACTTTCATTGTTTCTCATGTGGAAAGCAGTGGCAGTTCTGTCCAATTTGCTGATACAGTGATTTAGAAATATCCATGCACTTGAGTGGACTTCTTTTTGAGATGGTTGGTGCTGTACACCTTCAGCTGAACCGGCCTGAAAACCTATAGAGCCATCTCATTTACCCACATTGTGCAGGCATTTACGCTTTGGAGTATGGGATAGATTTTCATCATCATCACTGTCCATGATCATAAACTATCCAATTTTAAGCTGGAAACAAATAACAAGAGATGGAGATGGTCTTTTCTGTGAGATTACTCTTCTGTTTCCCTACTTACTGTTTCATTTGAGCACAGAAGTGTTCTTAGCCCTCTAAATCACTGCACTGAAAACTTGACTCATATCACTGTTATTACTGACACTTCCCTCCTGATTCCACCTTTTTATTTTTGTAATAATTAATTTTGTATTTTTTAATTGAATAAATGAAAGGCAATTGTAAGTTTCTTGATAATAAAATAATACTGGAGAAGTCATACCAATTTTTTGTGTCCTATTGAGCAATCCTTAGCGGGAGAGACATGTTCTTCTGCAGGTGTTTCCTGGGAAGAATAGCTTTTCTTGCACTTTTCTTCCATGAGATCACTCATTTGACCACCTTTGTGAAATGTGTACACATATGTTAGACATACACAACAGCATACACAGACTCGTAAATGAAGGTTCTAAGGTGAGCAGTTGACATCCGTACTAGGGCTTTTATGTGTTATTAACTGTTAGCAAATGCAGAACAAAATGTGTCTCAGTAACAGCAATTTTAAAACGGCGTTAAAATAATACAACGAGCAACTACAAAAGCTGTGTCACCACACACAAGCCAGTCGGTAACCCGCTCAGCACTCCCGGGGAAGCAGCCCCGGCACCGCAGCGGATGTTGCGGTGTGCCCCCGGCGGGGATGCCGCGGGGTCGCAGTGCCCGCGCTCGCCGACAGGGGGCGCTGCGTGCCGCGCCCGTGGCACCCAGGCTGATCCCGGCGGAAGTGTAACTTTGGGGTTTAATAGGAAAAAAAAAAAAAAGTGCATCACTCACTCTCCTAACAAAGTACCCAGGGAGGACGGTGGATTCTGTGAGTCTATCCTATAAATGCCATCCAGAACCTCTCTGCCATTAAAACAGCAGTGGTAGTGGCAGATGTTCAGGAGAGATGTTAGCTACTTCATTTTACCCATCTGATGAAGCTAGTTAGTTAAAACTTTTTAGGCAATATATGCAGTTCAGTACCTCAGACCTTAAGTCCAAACACAACCAGTAATATTTAAGATTTTTGGAGTTCTCCAACTCTTCCCCAGTCTCTGGCCAGTCTCTCCCATTACCTCCGAAAGGTAACACAGTGGTCTCTGTCAGTTTACCCTGCGCTTCAGGACTGCTGTCCAAACCCTGTCCCAGGGAAGATCTTAATTCCACCACTGACAGAGGGCCAGCACCTCTCTAAGAGAAGCAGGAGTCCAAGCCTTAAGTGTCCTCTGTTGCAGCCAGTTCCTGCAGGGAATCAAAGTGGGAATATGAATGAGAAGGGAGAGACTTTGTAGTAACAGGAGGGGATTTATCTTTTTTTTTTTAGAGTTTAAAAGCACAGCCTTCAGCCAAATCCATAGAAGGTTTCCCTTTCTCTTCTTCAGTGGCCTAAAGAATGACAGATGTGACACCATTCACAATGGGATGCACTGTAACAACATTTTTAGTCCTGGGACCTAAGTATCATTTTAGGATTAGACAAGGGAATATATGATTTGATGTATGGGGGAGCCTGCTTTTCTACTGGAAATTTGCTAGGGGTCCACAAATGAAAAAAGAATGGACACCACTCCCAAGAAGGCAAGTGTTGCTCTTCATTTGCACCTAAGTTGGAGTCCTGGTAAGGATTTGCTTCCTACATCTCCTCTTGTGTCCAACCATACATCTAGCATTGCGAAAGCACTTTATGCGTATGCATGATCATCATCCATCAGGAGCAGAACAGCCATCAGCAGCTACCAGGCAGAATTCCTGCATGTTCTCTGGTGTTCTAAGAATTTGACTCCTTTGGCAACTAGGTCCTGGCAGTTATCTGGAACCAAACACTCAAAATCAGAGGCTTCATTTTAAGTACTGACAGAAAAGAACAAATATCTTCTTCCAAAAATATGTCTCAAATGTCCTTGCACCTCAGAAATAATATTCTACACAAGAGAATGTAGCACATTTCTGTCCCTGTATCTACTGTAAATATATAGTGTTGAATTTTAATCTCCAGGAAAGGTACTAAAAATTTCAGGAATTAGTGAGACTTGCAGACTGATTACCCTTCATAGTGTCTTCTAAAGTGGGATAGGGAAATGAGGGAAACTCTGACACCAACTATCAAGTCAACCAACTATCAACCTGATAATCCAAAGGAAAATACTCTTGGTCCTGAAACAGGGTGCATTTGTCTACACTTTTTGGTTTGTCTGTAGAGATAATCCAGGGGCAATCCATTGAACACTAGTCTCTCCCATAAAAATTTCAACTCTTAAGGACAAGCATCAATTGCACTCCTCCTTCACCAAAATCTGTGTTCTCTCATGCTTTTTGCATACAGCAGGTACTTCCTGGAGGTGATCATCCACAGTGCAATATCCCCCTGTGACCACAGCATATGGCTAAGTAGTGGCAATTTCAGCACAGAGCCCTGAAACAGATGACAAAGCTAAAAGCAGATTAAGGAAGGAAGAAAATCAGAGTCTGTGTTATATTAAAAGAGTCTTATCCACAATACAGATGTTTCTGCTCAGAAAACAGTTTCAGAAGATGCTGGGATTTGGAAGGAACTGCATTTGTTTATGGTTCTTGTAAAAGAAATACTTTCCTGTATATGCTCTTTCAAGAATTTAATATTTCTACTTATGATCCTTGCAGATTACACAGCTAAATATTTCAGCTGGTGTGTGGATCCCTTCCAACTCAGAATATTCTAGGAAATCTGTGAAATCTGAAATGTTGTGCGTGGCATTCCAGATACTTCAGGCTGCTAGATCTCAGCAGCCTAAAGCTAGTGTCTCTGCAGGGCTTGCCAGAGAGAATGGCCACTATTTTCAAGTTGTATTTGTTTGTGCCATTGGAGCGAACCTGGCTGAAATAAGTAGCATGTTCATCATCTTCACCAGGGCAAGATAAAATGGCCCTTTAAACCCCCTAGGCCTACATGGAATAGACTGACCCATTGCAACAATCCCATCTTTGCCACAGCCTAGTTCTGCAGAGGTGTCTGTGGGCTCAGGAACCAGCACTCAGGTTTGTGGCACATTCAAATACACATCTTGGAATTTCTAGGACACCTGGTGTCACCCAAATGAAGAATGGGAATAAATTAATCTTTCTCAGGACCAGCTATGGACTGAACTGTAAAGATGTAGAAAGACCATTTACCATCTGATCTATGCATTCTCTCAAGCCTCAAATGTGCATGTGTATTCAGCAGACAGTCTTGAAGCCAGCTAGGAATCACATCTCTTGTAACCCAGCTGGTTTCCCAGAAAACTGGCAAACACAGTGACAGAGTCATAGTCCATTCTGTGACAGGATCCAGAGGAGAAAATACATCTCTCTACCAGTAAAATAAAGCAAATCCTCATGAGTTCTCCATCTCAAACTCAGAGTGTTGGGGGTGCAGCGGACTACGAGACCTGGCTGAAACATTTCACAAAGTGGACTTATGAAGAGGATCATTCC
>JAWWEU010000091.1:20771763-20792606 GCA_035583155.1 Acropternis orthonyx
CTAGCAGCAGATGATCATTCTTACTTGTAGTCAGGGTTGTCCATCCACTTAGCATACAGTTCAGATGACAGGGTCAAACAGTCTTGGAGGCCCAACCAGCATGCTGTTGCAAAAAGTTTTTCCAAATATGCTCTTGAAGGGAAGCCAAAATAGTAAGAATAAAAGATATGCATTCCACATTTGGAGTACTTGAACTGTGTTTGACTACCATAGTCTCAGTACATGAGGTCATTATTGCAGGAGAACATCTACTAGGAACAGCTGAGGTTTAATTAAATAAGTAATGTACTCCTGATATTAATATTAACAGATGTTAGTGAGGCAACTATATTTTTTTCTTAGTTTTTTGTATGGGTTATATCTTTCTGGTTAGTTTTAAGGTCCTAGTCACATCTAGTAAAAATCACTCTGACATTCAAGCCTGTGGCAGCAGTGGCCTTGCAAAATGAAGTATTTTAAAGTTTTAGGGATTGATGCATAAATCATGTCTTAAGTTCATTGCTGTCAGTTTTCCTCCAGCTAGTGGCAGCCTGCTGAGCCTGTCCTCCAATAAACAGATAGATTCTTAAACCATCATCTTTTATGCTTCTACCCTGATATTGCAGTTTCATTGGGGGTGTCACCATAATTAATACACACTTATAGGACAGTGAAAATAACAAGTCAGTTATGCTCACATTAATTAAATAATTATTCCTGTATCTTGTATTTAAATTTACACAAGCAAACTGCAGTGTATAAGATTCAACCACACCAGAACAAACTTTCGAGAAAAGTAGAATACTTACAGGGCAAAATAGTCATCTTCCAAAGCATCAACATGTTTACGAATAAAACCTGCATAATAATGGTATATTGGCAACATTCTCTTTAAAAGGTATTTCTTTTAAAAGAAGGGAAAGAAAAATTACTTTCATTTAGATGCAAGTTTTTATTTTTCTCTGTTTCTTATTTACTTAGATCTATCCTGAATATTTACCACTATTAATTTCTTTACAACATAGCACATTAAAATAATATATAAAGTGGGTCTAAAATTCAATGCACCTGTACTACATCAATTCAGACTGGCAAGTTACCATTTCACATGGCTAGGACCTTTGAAATCACTAAGAAAGAAAACAAATACTCATTCTCAGAGAAAAAGAAAAAAGCCCCTTCTCAATAGGAAACATTTTATTCTTCTCACATATTTTAAACATACATTCACTTTTTAGAACTTAAGAGAACTAATGCTGTGGGATTGCACTTTAAACAAAAGTGAGATCTTCAAATAGAAGCCAAAGAAATAAATATGACAGTATCACCTCAGGTAGGTCAATATGGGAGAGAATCACCTCATTTAGTATCCAAACCCAATTCTTTCTTTCTCTCTATGAAGAAGAACTGAAAGGCAGTACAAACCACAGAGCACAGACATATATTACATGCCCTTTATGCATAGCAGTGTTAGTCTTTTCACTTACTTCTGGTAGCTGTATTTTTCAGATTCTCAGTTTTAAAAAGACCAAGAAGGAATCTTAATTTAAAGAATGTAAATATATTTCTGTTTTACAATAAAGATTGCTCAAGATTCAAGGATACTTATCATTGATTAGCATACACAATTAAGCACCTCCTCCTATAAAAAAAGAGTTGACAAAACCATGCAAAAGTACTGACAGGAACTCTGACCCCTCACAGTCATCATTATATTCCTTAGAATTTAAATGGCATTCGTTTTAGACTGATGTATTTACATGCTCTAGTTCCTTTGCTAACTTATAAAAAAGGTCATACCTTTAAAAGTGGATATACTTCATAGTTCTTCAGTGTACTTTCCAAATTCTCGGGTACTAGGTTTGACAGTACCATATTCCATATGAAGAGTTCATCTTCTCTGGCAAGGTACTTTGTTAGTTCAAGTGCTGTTTCAATCTGAACATACCCAAACCTATGTGGGGAAAAAAAACCCAAACACATTTGAGCATACTTACATTAATTACGTACCACAAATATCTGCTTATTTATGAAACTGACAATAGATCACCAGGATACTGTGTGGAGGGTGACCTAGAAAAGAGATTGGGAAAAAAGTAGGTATAAAACAGTGATGATTTGAGGAGCTGAACTCTCAAAACATCTATTTTGAAGCACAGTTCCACTGCCAAAGTGATGGGACAATCATGGTAGTATGGATGGCAGTATGCACACTTGTATTCTCTCTGTGTCTGCAGGATACAGTACAGGCACACGTACAGCACATGCCAGTCTCACTAGAGCAAAAGGAAGGGAAAAAAGCATGGTTTGAATTAGAATGCATTTGTGTTTTTATTGCTGAACAACTTACTTTCATTACATGTTCTTTTGCGGAATATACATTATTGTAAAAATCAAAAAATTTAATTCAAATACACACTTCAGAGAATTAACTAGTTCAGCATGGCATTTCTATGCCTCAGTGTAGACTTCAAAAATATTTCTAGTGTACTAATATAGCAACAATGTTCTATACTTCACCATTACGATCCTTATTAAATACCAGTTTTGAGCTCTCTTATGAAAAAGGACATTTGTGTGAGAGGAGGTATAGGAATTTTTCCTTCCTTCTTTCAGAACTACATGCACAGGCCATGAAGGAAGGCAGTATGCTTTGGCCACCCACTCTCTGAGGTCCCTCATCATAGATGTCTGATGCTTTTGCGTTCTCTGGTATGTTTGACACACAGACACACAATGCTTCTTCAGCTCCCTACAATTCTGCTGACCTCTCTCGCACCACAAACATGAGTGATCAAGTAATACATCAGCAAGAAAAATGAAAGAGGTATTAAGAGTAATGAACAACAGCAGTATAGCTGAGATAGCCCAGAATAAACTGAAGAAAATTCAGAATCTTCATTCAGAATCTTCTTTCAGTTACAGCAAATAGAGGTTAGTGCCTAAAGAACTCATGACACTGCCATTATTTGAAATAATTTCCTAAAAATCTGGGAAAAAAGTTAAAAGAAGTTTTGAAATAAATCACTTGTTAATGAAAAAAAGGAAGGGATAAAATAACTCCCTCATAATTTCATCAAACCAGTTGTTCTTATGAGGCACATATACAGGAAGCAGAAGTAGCAATCTTGAATGCAATCATGTTGTTTAATTGTGTTCCATGACATTCGAAACGTACTTACTGTGTCAAGGCAAAAGCATCATCTATCAGCTGGAACCTGCTGACAATGGGAATAGCCTGCAGAAAGCATTCATGTAGTGTTAATAGATCTAAACATGTCATTAAGAGTTTTAAAATGCTTTTCAGTGTTACAGAAGGGTAAAACAAGTTGCTAACAGGTTTTCTAAGCCAAAAAAAAAAAAAGTCTACAAAACATTGTGAAATGAATCCTGCATTTTAAACTGAAATTATTAGTGTGCTTTTAGGGACATTTGTATATACGTGTGTGTGTGTGTGTGTGTGTGTGTGTGTGTGTGTGTGTGTGTGTTTGTGTGTATAATATTGTTTTATATATAAATATGCAACTACAATACATTAAGCACAGAATTTCAAGATCCTCCCCCTTTCTTTCATGCTGTCATGAAAACTAAAATATGGAAATGTCACATTTCCTAAAAATATCCTATTTATATGATTTTGGTACATTTTTTTTTCCTTTTGAGGTGTAGATTCAGAATAGGTACCCAGTGCAGAGCAGATTGTCAACAGACTCTCCTGCTCAGACTATCAGTCCTAATAGAATGTAGCCCAAGATGTGGAGGGGTGGAAGATAGCCCTGACAAACAAGAACTTTAAACACATGGGAAATAGGTGGATATGGGATAAGAAATATGGGAATGATGTAAATGGTATGAAATAAGGGGTGAACTCACGTTAGCAGTGGCAGAAACAGCACCTGACTGCAACCCCCCATTCCCTGTCCCCCCTCACTGCTGCAGGGAGGAGAGAGAGAGCATGGAAGGAGGGAGGGGTGGGGGAAAGGTGTTTTTAAGACTGTTTTATTTCTTCCTCTTTACCTCTTATTCTGTTAGTAATAAATTTAAGTATTATCCCCACTCTGAGTCTGTTTTGCCCTGAAGTTAATCAGACCTCTCCCAGCCCTTATCTCTACTCATGTATTCTTGGCTGGTTTTTTTCCGTTTCTCCTTTCCCCTCTGGGAAAGGAGAAGGGGGGGCCTGGAGCAGTTTGGGTGGACACCTGGCGTTCAGCCAAGGTCAAACCACCACACGCTATCATGAATCAAATGATCAAGGCACAGCCATAGGCGAACCCCTGGCTACAGCTCATGCTCTTGTGAGGGCTGCTGGTCCTTCTCATCTCCTCCTCTTTCCATTCCCCTTCAGCTTGGCCACTGCTTGAGCTAGTAGTTTCACCACAGACTGTTGGAAGCATAAAGCAGTGCAGGAATGCAAAGCTCAACATGTGGTGTTGAAACAAGGTGAGGGTCAGGTGGTTTGTGTAGCCATCCACCAGCCAGGAACGTGAAGTGGGGTGAAAGCCGCGTGGTCTCGTTCTTCTGCTTGATACCAAGAACCATACAATGCAACCACAAAGAACGGACACTTTTGCACGACTGCTACCAAGAACACTGCCTACCAAGAAATATTACCACA
The DNA here is from genome assembly GCA_035583155.1 of Acropternis orthonyx. NCBI lineage: Eukaryota > Metazoa > Chordata > Aves > Passeriformes > Rhinocryptidae > Acropternis > Acropternis orthonyx. The sequence goes on from JAWWEU010000091.1 coordinate 20,776,358, forward strand.
AAGAACAGACAATTTGACCACAGTCCCACCCACAGCACTTTCCACAATAGTGGTTAATAAGGTATAGAATGCATCCTGACTTTGTCCCCAGCTAGGGGATGAGAGTTTGACACAAAATCATAGGGACAGATCTATGTGTTTGCCCTCTGCACTGTTCCCAGAAGGGATGCCTTTTGGTGAGATTCACATCCTTGGCCACACTGAGTTTTTTTCACTCAGGAAATTAAGCTTGTGATTGCAATCATGTTATTAGTCTATATACAGTTGTTCTGCAGTTAATGCATTTATCATCAACAATCCAAAAGAATTGCGTATGTTCCATTTAATAAACCCTGCTGTTTGTGAACCTGACTGTCTCATTTGACTTAAGCACAATGAGACCTACAGCTAACAGACTATTCATGCACCTCACATCAGGCCTATAGTTTCATGTTTACGACACTGTATGGTGCCAAAAAGTGGACCCAGGTCAGCGAACACCTAATTTCCTGCTGATTTAGATTTGCTCTGAAAGAAAGAAGCCTAGAAGAAAGGAAGCCAGTGTGCTGGAGAATGGTTTAACATGCTCTGATCAGCCTCATGTTCAAACTATCTAGAGACCTCTGACTGCATTGATTATACTATTATGTCAAAAGGTTACATTTTATTACTGTTGTTACCTGACATTATCACTGGAGCCTTCGGCTCACTGCAGGATTAGGCAACATTGGATACTATGCAATCCCACTTGTTCTGTACCACGTTCAGTCCAGGCTGTGGCAAGTCAGAGGTGGGATGAAATATACTCTGAGTTAGTGTTTATATAGTAATTAAAAAGCCCAATTATAATTGACTGAAACTGCTAAGAAAATTCTCAAGAAAACAAAAAAAAAAAAAAATAAAAAAAAAAAAAAAACCAAGCAAAAAATAGACAAACAAACAAACAAAACCCCACCAAAAACCCCATCAAACCAAAGGTCCCCCCACAAAACAAAAAAAAATTCCAGCCAAGAACTGCAAGAAGAAATACATGGAAGGGGTCTTCTTATAAGCTTGAGAAAACAAACATGATTTTACCTTTGGATCAGTTTCAAGCAAGTGTGCTAATCTTTTCAAGTTTAATTGGTCATAGTTCACCCTGTAGTATCCATCTAAATTTACATTTAGCAGGATCCAGTCATACTCTGACTCCAAAACTTGCATTTCAGGAAATACTTCTGTAAAGTGACATTAGGATACATAATTTTATTTTCCATGCATTGCTAAATTGTCTTGCATTTATAAACACTGGAGTTGATGATCTGCCAAAATCTGAAATGCAAGTTTGAGGCTGGACTCAAAGAGAATCCCCCTAAAGCTCAGTGCATTTGTGAATTCTGTTCTGCTCAGCAGCATAATTTCAACAAGCACTGACCCCTCAGGCACTGAGCACCTTGAGATTGCAAACAGGAGGTTGCCTTATCAGAGGAGTATTCAAATGCTAGTTTAACTGGCTACAATCCTCCCGATTTGAGAAGGCAAACTCTCTTAACACAGTAAGTCAATACTGGTGAGTAGTCTAGACCCAGCAAGTTTACTCTGAACAGAAGACCGAGACTTCAATGTTTAGACAGAGCAAGTACTGCAGGATTCGTCCTGTATTCAGAGGAGTATACATCGATTTTTTGCTTATTTAGTTGTCTGTATATTATGAAATTAATGATCACTCAAGCTATCTTATTGTCTGAAAAAGAGGGGAAATAACTTTTAACCACTGCAAACAGAGGGTGGAGAGCTGCAGTAAGCACACAGTGTATTGTACTTTTGCTCCTAGGCATTCCAATGCATTAGTCTCTGAATCTCCTTGTAACTGATCTAAAACCTGAAGAAGGTCAGGGCTGACTTGCCAAAGAAAAATGATAACCCAGTTCTAATTATTACGCTTCTTCTTTCTCCAAAAAATATAGCTGTTTATTGGAAAGCACTGAGTTGAGAAAGAACAGAATTTTTTGTTTGATTGGAGATGCCCATAAACTCATTTTTCTATTGTAAGACTTCCAAACATTTTAACGTCCTACTCTTTTCATGACTATTTTTTTTATTCAATTTGCATGAAAAAATTTAAATTAAATGGTGTTGAAAATACTCTTTTTCTATTATTACAGATAGTCATGTGTAACAATGTTGAGTCACGTCACAAAGCTGGTTTTATTTACTCAATCTTGTATCTACTATTTGAGCTGATCATTTTCTGGTATTTCACAGCTGAAATTATATCTATACTCAAAAGCTGGCACTAACATCAATGAGATCTGTTGGGGTAAGAATAATAGAGAGGCCTGAAGTACTAAGAATACAGATTTGTGTAAAAAAAATTACAAAATCAAAATGATTGTTGAAATGTCTTTTCATAATATGTGTTATATTATATTAAAAACGTACAACATAGAAACATAGGGAAAAAACCCAAAACATTATATTGACCTAACTGAAAATCTATTGCTATTTTTACACAAAATTATCACAATGGATAAAGATAGACATTTCTGTATTAGAGTTTTATTTCCCTATTCAATTCATGTATTTCCTCTGTTTATAGAGAAGTGTGGAGTGTTTTTATCAGCTTGATTTCAGAATGTGTAAACAAATAAATTACTTACTGCTGCTTTTATCTAGCCACATTAAGGGTTGTGATGATCCATTTCTCATCCAAGAAACAGGAATAATCCATGTGTTACTTAAGAAAAAAAAAAAAATTCTTATGCTTTAAAAAAACCCCTTTTAGCTGATGCTAAACTACATTACAGATTAGTTCCTTTTTACAAGAATATCCATCTACCTTTTCTCCTCTCTGAGGCATGAAACCTCATCAGACAGTGGTACTTAGGCGGGATCAGCATTTAGGTTCATCATAAGGGAGTCTTATCATGGCTTTAAATAGGAACTCATATCAAGAATACTGTTTAGTGCTGGGTATTTGAATACCAGTGTCTCTTCATGCTCTCTTTCCTTCTTCAGGTATTAGCTTTTTTCGCCTCATTTCTTACACTTCGTCTTATCTCTGGAGAACTGCAAACTGTTTTTCAGAAGGGTATCTACTAAAACAAGGCCCCATGCAAGCAATACAACTGTCCTTCAAACAACTGTAATTTCTTTCCTGAGGGAATGTAAAACTTGTTGTGGCCCAGACAAAAGCTTCAAAACCCTGAAAAATTCTGTGCTACATGCCCTGAATTTTCCTACATTCACCTGGTAATTTTCTCTTCATAACTATAAAAGATTTCACATTCATAACTTGGAATTCCTTACCTGAGATAGCCAAAAATACTGAAGGGACTAATGCTCTGCAATTCCTGGAGACTGTGACTAAAGGAAACTCTGTGGCTCTTGTCAAAATTTATTTGCCTATTTCTATCACCAGCAGTAGCTGTCAAGAAAAAAGCTGCTTTGGGTTTTGCTCTCCTTTACACTTTTTCCCCACATGATCTTATGGGCTCCATCCAGGCATGCTCATGTCAGCTGCTGAATTTCATGAGTGGTTGAACTCCAGCCAGGAGTTTCCAAAGTGGGTGATCAAAGGCAGCTCCTCCTATCACCATTTTTAGACATCTAACTAAGCGGCACAGCTTTCAAAAGCCACAGACACTCAGCAATGTTCATTGGTAGGAGCTTTAAACTGAATATCGGGTATCAGCACTTTCTGAGAAAGGGGCCATTTATAAAAGCATTTGAATGCAACTCTTTTATCCTTATCAGGCAGAAGAGACTGGGAATATGTGCACTGGAAAGAAGCTCTACAGCGTGGTGCATCCAGGTCCCCAGTCCATAGTCCTGAGGGATAAGGATACAAGAAAATGCTGGACAAAAATCCTGCCTGCACTATATTAATCATCTATGTTTGTCTTTATTATTATGTGTCTGGAAAAGTCACTATTCCAGAGGAAAGCAACTTTTTGGCAAAACAAGCTGTTTGCAGACCTATTGCAACTCCAGACACAAAATGATTTTACTTGACAGCTCATGGCAAGAAAAGCAACAAGTTAAAAAATTGGACAGTTGAAACATACTGCCCTAACTGAACAGTTTCCTGAAAGACCTACAAAACCCCCACAAGTTAAACATACTTGTTAGAATCAGTACTCTTTCTATTCTTTTTACTAAGAAATTGTTCCTGGCTGATTGTTCCAGTGGTTAGATTTAACGTTAAAATTGGAAACCCATTTTGGCATGTCCAGGAGTCCATTATTTGCTTTACAGATGCTGGCAACTGAACTTCATCCTGTGCATTTACAACCTGCAAGAGAAAGAGGAATGAGAAATATTTGTGATAAACAGATACTTATTGATATTTCTTCAGCAGCATTTTGGGAGTTGTTCTAACATACTAGAGAAAATAGCTGCTTAGCTGTTTGATGATCTTTGGCTCATGCAAAAAGAAATTATAATAAAGATAGCATAAGCCCTTTTCCAGAATTATAAAATACTGAGATGATGCTTCTCATTCTATAACCTGACTGCTAACTTTTCTCTTTTTAGTGTTTATACACTTACATCCCTGTATGGCTATGACAGACTTGATTTGTTAATTCCTTTCAAATAAAGCTACTAGAACACAAAAATTTTTAAGGAACTGAATGAACAAACTGAACAGTGAAGACAAATTGAAAAAGATACTAAGCTAGAGTGCCAACTAGTGTGAATCAGTACAGTCTTCATTGGCTTCAAAAATGTGACAACCTTGCATATCTGAAATTGTAGGACTCTCATTCTTAACCTAAGCCTGGGTCGACAACACAATGGAAGCCTTCTTCAGAGGAACGGGAAAGTGGATTTTTAAAAAATAAACCTATTATTAGCCTCTGTTTTCTTAGTCAGATTTTTGCCAAAACCATTGAAAAGTGAAATGCTGAGCTGCTGCCCAGGGTATAGACTTTGCTGGATCTGTGACATACCAGCATCTTTGATCATGAAGCCCAAGGCATCACACACCCTGATCTGGCAAAACTTAAGCTCCAGAACAATAGGCTACACAATGTCGTGTAGGCTTATGCAATCACCATGAAACCCAAAACTCAGTCTGATCTTGATTCCCCATCTCTCTGCTCCTTATGCTTAGTTCCACTGATCTCAGGTGCAGAAAAGCAGCCAAATAAGCACTTGTGAAGACATTAGCTGAAAGAACCAGCAAAGCAAATTTTATGTGAGAGAAAGACTGCGCTAGGGATAGCAGTGCAGCCTTCTGCAAATAGTGTAAGCCTCAAATTTGGACTGTGCCAAGCACAAGAGAAAGAACACTAGAAATATAAAATAAGTACCATCTGGATGTGGGTCCAGAGATCATCTTGATTAGCATTTGAGAAGGAAAATTCTTTCAGATATGACTGTGCAGAAACAAACAGAAGCATCAGAATTCATGAGGGTTCAATGAAAAACAAGACAAAGAGCAATTTGTACAATTGTCATTTTCAAACTTGTAAATCAAGATGAAGGTGTTTGGTTTCTTTTCAAACCTACAGTAAGTGCTTTGAGGAACAACTTTTCAGTCAGGAAACCAGAAAGCATCCAGGTTATAGAAGCCCCCTGGAGTACGAAAAAAAAGAAAAGGAAAAAAAGTGAATTATTATCGCAATTATTGTTGCAATATTTTTTCAAACTATATTACAGAGAGGTTAGTTAGGCTACTCCTACACTTCATATTTCACAGAGGTTAAAAATGCTTCCACCATTTCCTTTGTAGCCAAATAGATTTGCAACACCGAATACATTTCTGTGTGAAGCAGAAATGCCTTTTAAATGACAAAACAGTTTTGTTCAACAGTTGCTCTCAAACCTACTTTGCACCATTAGTTTAGAATCTGTGAGAAATGGGAAGAATTTTATATTTTTTTTAACCTTGTTGTATGTGATGCTGTCAAACAGAGACATTAAAGAAAATGATCCTTTGATCTTGTCTTCGCTCTGTGACAGTGATCGAACTATTTCATTGTCGTCCCTTAAGACAGGTTGCACAACATGATCATAAAAGAGTTTATCCTGCAAGAAAAAGACAAATCTAACTGAGCTGAACAGAAGATATTAATTCTCAGGAGAGAATGTGGAGTATGGAATTGGCGCTATTACAAATTGTCTGTCCATAAGCATGGAATGATTCTTTTCCCCCATTCTCTGCACAACGCACGACATACCCAATCATGCAACATCACATGCAACATCAGTAATCAGTGAAAATTTTGCATCTGAGAATATGTGGCCTTGGGCCTGACAAAGTCCTCAGGGAAAATTAAGTCAACTATATTAAACAGCAAATGAACAAATACTGAAACTGAAAGCCTGTATCTCATTTACATCTGTATGTCATTAATATGGCAACATTTTCCTCCTAGATTACCTGCCACAATCCTGAGCAATAACCTAAAAACTTAGCTACTGAGAGTACCAAGGTTTAGCTATGGAGGCTTTTCTGTTGTCACCCCGTGAAAAACACAGAGGGAAATGGCTTCTCAGGAGTTAATGTCACCTACAGTGGTCAACAGCTCAGAGTCTCAATGGAGATCAGTGACCAGTGGTGTCCCTCACGGCTCTGGTTTGGGACCAGTGCTACTTAGTATCTTCATCAATGGCACTGACAAAGGAACTGAATGTAACCTCAGTAAGTCTGCAGACAACACCAAGCTGAGTGGTGCAGTTTACAAAACAGAAGAATGGGATGATATCCACAAAGACTTGAACAAACTTGAGAAGTGGGCCCAAGGGAACCTAATGCAGTTCAACAAGACCAAGTGTAAAGTGCTGCATCTGGGTCAGGGCAATCCCAGGCATGAGTACGGACTAGGAGAAGAACCACTGAGAGCAGTACTGTGGAGAAGGACTTGGGGGTTCTTGTGGGGATGAAAAGCTGGACATGAGCCAACAGGGGTCACTGGCAGCCCAGAAAATCAACTGCAACATGGGCTGCATCAGTGGAAGTGTGGCCAGCAGGTCGACGGAGGTGATTCTGGCCCTCTGCTCTGCTCTAGTAAGATGCCACCTAGAGTTACTGCATGCAGCACTGGGGTCTTCAGCACAGGAAGGACATGAATCTGTTAGACTTAGTCCAGAGTGGGACAACAAAGATCATCAGGGGGCTGGAACACCTTGTATGAAAGCAGGCTTAGAGAGATGTGGTTGTTCAGCACAGAGGAGGCTCCAGGAGGCCTCATTGCAGCCTTCCAGTACTTAAACAAGGCTTATAAGAAAGAGGAAGAGTGACTTTTGATACAGGAATGGCAGGACAAGAAGGAGGAAGGGGGGTGGGGGGGGTGAAATTTAAACTGTAAGAGGAGAGATTTAGATCAGGTCTTAGGAAGAAATTCTTTCCTGTGAGGGTGGTGAGGAGTTGGAACAGGTTACCCAGAGAAGTTGTGGACATCCCATCCCTAGTAGTGTTCAAGACCAGGTTTGATGGGCTTTTGAGCCACCTGCACTAGTGGAAGGTGTCTCTGCCCACAGTAGGAGCATTGGAACTAGATGATATTTAAGATGCTTCCAACTCAAGCTATGTTTTGATTCTTGGATAAATCAGTGAAATTGTCTTTTTGTCAAATGATGATTCGGTTTTCCCCAGCTAAGATAGAATAGAAAATGACATAATGACAAAGGTAAATTACAATGTAAAGAAAAATATACAGGTAAAAAGGAAAGGTAAAGGTAAAGAAAAAGACCTAATTTTTTTAAACACTCCAGGCCACTTTGAGCACTTCTCCTTTTCAAGGAGAAGATCACAGTCTTCCAATTAATGGCATCAAATTTGTTGAACAACTTTTCTCATTGTAAACAGCCAATAAATTTTATTTTCAGAGCTCAACTTGAATTTGAGCATGAGCCAGCAATGCACCCTTGCAGTAAAGGCTAATGGAATCCAGAGCTGCATTAGACGGAGTAGTGGCATGAGGCTGAAGGAGGTGATCCTTCCCCTCTACTCAGCACTGATGAGAGCACTCCGGGAGTGTTGGATCCAATTCTGGGCTCCAAAGTAGTCGGAGATATAAAAAGACATAGAGCTACTGGAGAGAGCTCAGCAAACATCACAAAGGTGATGGAGGGACTAGAGCATCTCATTTATGAGTAAAGGCTGAGAGAGCAGGAACTGTTCAGCCTGGGGAATGGAGTGCTCAGAGGGATCTCATCGATGTGTGTATCTACCTGAAAGAAGGCTGCAGAGAACAGAGCCAGGCTCTTTCCACTACTTCCCAGTGACAAGACCAGAGGCAATGGGCACACACTGAAACACAGGAAGTTCTCTCTGAACAGCAGAAAATGCCTTTTCACTGTGAGGTGACCTTACACTTGCACCGGTTATGAAGTCTCCATCCTTGGAGATGTTCAAAAGCTGTCTAGACATGGTCCTGGGCAGCTGGCTCTTGGGTGGCACTGCTCAAGCAGGGGGGTTGGACAAGATGACCACCAGAGGTCCCTTCTAATCTCAGCCGTTCTGTGACTGTGAATGTGTATGGCCCACAAAACTGCACAAGAAAGACCTGTATTCTCACACCTGTATGATTTACTCTGGATTTCCAAGGCACATCACCTAACTGTAAGTTATGAAATAGAATTACTGCTCGGTATTAAAATTTACTTTATGGACACAAATGTCAATTGTCGATTTTTAGAAAGGCAAACTTCTAAACTAAAAGTTTAAAAAGAAGTCAAAAATTTATTTCCAATTTTAAATTTGGCAGATTTTACACTTCTCAGTGATATTAAAATATTGCATTAGAGAAAATAAAGTGAGCTGTTGTTGAAGTTCAAAGCAAAATGTTATCCTTTCGTCAAAATTTGTTTGACATGCCTTTATTAGTTTCCAGTTAAGCATGTCATTAAGTACTTTAGTGAATGAGAGAAGGAAATTGACAAATGGTATTTTAACTGAGCCAAATAAAAAGCAGATGGATTAATTGCAGTCACAGGCCTGCCCAGACTAAGGCTTTTCCTTCCATCAGAAGCTGAGGGGATTATATACAGACGTTTAAGATTGCACAGGCAAGTGCACCTCATATCATGACTGCCATTAGCAGCAGCAATCCACCTGTCTCAAGAATTTAAAGATGGATGGAGTTTTCTAATATCCCACAGGATTTATGCTTATTCCCACTTGGGCAGAACAGGAAGGAATTTTGCCCTGCTGTTGGACTAACTATTTGTATTATATTTGCTTTATCTACAACTGGATGTCCAGGGATGCAGCGGGGTAAACAAACTCAAAATGGTCCAACATAATCTCTGGGGGTAAAGCTATCTGAGGCGTGGGATGCTTAGAAAAGAGCTTGGCAGGCAGGGAGGAAAACCGTCAACTACAACAGGACCCAGGTGACAAACCTGGATTTGCTACATGACAGGTCAAGGGCAAAACACCAACTCCTTGTCAGTGCAGTATCACACCTGTCCACCTGCCTTCTGCACCAGCTGTAGTAGAGCTGGGTATGATCATGGCCAGATGGAGAGCTATCAGGGAAGAATCAAGACCACCTGGTCTTTCCCATGGGAGTTAATTTAATAATAGCATTGTTTAATTAAATCCCATCTCCTGCACCTGCCTTTTCTTTGTATGTGATGTAACTTTGCATATAAGCATTAGTACTTACTAGTGAAAGCTTGGGCTCAACAAAGGTAGCTCCCAGGTACTCAAAGTAAGATGCCAGTCCCTCATTAAGCCACAGATCATTCCACCAGTTCATTGTAACCAGATTTCCAAACCACTTAAACAGAAAGAAAAATTGTCTTAAAATCTCCTTGGACTGCTCTTCCCATTTTGCAGGTTAAATACACATACTTATGCTGAAGTAACTTCATTTAATGTGTACATGTAAATTGAATAAAATGCTGGATATTCCTTCAGATAGTGAAAATTCAGTAAAAAATATGTACCCTGGAAAAAGTCAGAGGTTCAGGGCAGTTATTTTTAAATTGCTTCATGTACAGTTTCATACTATGAGTGTGGATCTCAGTGTTTTATGTCATTCTTTAAGGATATTTCATTTCAAACACTTCTTAATATAATTTAAATATCTAAAATATCATATCAGACTATGATTAAAAACAGAGCATTTATCATGCAATTACAAAAACATTTTTCCATGTTCTCAACAAAATGAAATTGTCAGAGGAATGGTAAACATAACTGGGGAAATAACCATTTCCCAAAACAACAAGTCCTGGAAAGTATAAAACTTCCACAACATCTGCTGTGTACTCATATTTGACAGTTCATATTTAACAAAAACTGATCACTTGTGGACTTACATTTCATTTAAGTCTTAAAAACCTGAACTACAACTTTAATTTAAAATAGTTTAATTAAGTACTGACATTTATTTTATAGGTCTACAATAAAAACATTCTGCCCATCTAAAAGTCTGGAAAGTTACAGACCTTGTCAGAAAGGCATATAAGTGCACTAGCCATGATAAACTCTTTTGCTAGCTTAGTTGACTGAGTGCAAAGAGTTGTTGCTCTGGCAAATAGCAGTAAATAGAACAGAGTCAGTAAAGATATGAAACTGCATTATCATTTCAAATCAAGTAAGAAAAAATTTGAAAATCTCTGTGAAAGCTGGACAAAGATCTGGTTACACTATAAAAGATATTCATACCTTTTGCACTATGTCAATGCACTTCCACTACAAAAAAATACTGATGAATTCCATTAATTCTCCCACCAAAGTAGTAAGTATACTGTATAGAGAGTGTTCTGTGTTATCCCCACATCCCTAGAGTATCTTCTAGCATGATATTCAAGTACTGTGTAAGAAAAAAAAAAGTAGCCCATTAACAGTATCAGTGAGTCCTGTGCAATGTGTGCAGTATGAAATATGACAGAACCTGTTTTTAATATTGTCTTATCAGCAGAACCGATGAGCAACTAGACTTTCAGTACTCTAGTGTTCACACCCCCTACTGTCACATAATTATTTTGCTTCAGCTAATCAGTGACTGCATCATCAGCAATTGGAAGGAAAGAACGTCATAGACAAATAAATGTACAGAATTTTTACCACATGCCTGGTGTCCTAGCTCATGTGACACAATTAAGGCAATCATTGCCTTTCTGCTTATGAATTTATCACTTGCGAGGTACATCAGTGATGGTTCTTGGAAAGTCAATAGCCCCCAATTTTCCATACCACCTGCTCCAAACTCGGGCAGTGCAACCATATCTAAATTGATTCAAACAGAAAAAAAAAAAAAAAAAATCTTTAACACTTTGAAAATAAAAGGATCACATGATTTTAGTTCTCACATTGGTTCAGTGTCCATTTAAATGATACCACATTTTAGTGGTTCTTTGTGGTATCATCTCAGAATTTGCTAGTGGTCCCTGAAAGTTCTTCTGTTATATTTTTCACCTATGATTGCCATTCTTCTAGGAAGCCACACAATAAATTCCCACAAATCCCAGATCTCTTCTTTATCTTGTACATACAAATGCAATGAGTGTAAATGAAGGCTAAGAAAGAATATATTCACTGTTGGCTGTCAGAAATCTTTTTTCTGAGAGTTTCCCCCATGTTTGGGTAAGATTATACTTAGCTTTTTCTTGAGCTTAGCAACTGATAAAAAAAAAAATCTCGCTATTTCAGCTGTGTGAGTAGAGGTATCCTTTCTACTCATATTTGAAAGGCGCCCTAGAAGAGATGATGCTCTTTCTTTACACAGTATGACTGTTGCCTCTGTACTGCCTTTCTGCCTTATGCATGGAGTTTTCCAGTTTAAATGGGAGAGCTGGACAAAACATCAGAGTATCAAAGGAAGAGACTGTTTAAACAGTTTAAACTCAGCAGCAAAGATCAAAATTTGGAAAAGGTATACAGAGCGTTTACAAGCAGACACAAGTTTGTATTCCAAACCAGGGAACCATGAGAAAACTCCAGTCCAATGGGAGGCAATTAACATAAGCATGGTGCTGAATCCCAGCACAGCCAGGTTGCATCTCACCAGGGCTTATCACCTCAAGTTTACAGAAAAGTATTTTGCTTTTGGTGAGGCAGCCCTCATCCAGCCAGCTTGGGGCAGGAGGGCTCCCTTACAAAAGCATTAAAATCAGGTGAAGACAAACGCTAAAAGATCCCTGATTTTAAATGTGTTTGTTCTTAATTTCACATTTTGAGTTTGCAACAGAAATCTCCAACATTGACAAGGAGCTACTCCTGGCTGATGAGAGACACTGAGAAATTCAGTGGGATTGTAGTGGTATTACAGCCTACTGTGAAACTGAAATCCTCCCTAACAGGAAGTCTACAATACTGTTCTTCTACTTCAATTTTGTAATAGTTTTATATTAATGAGTTCATGTTGCTAAACAGAAGACCATGAACATGAAACAGAATCACCTACAGCCCTTGAGTAGCTTGTATGATTATTAAGATAAAAAAATTTAAATAGTGAAGACTGCATGTATTACGTTTTCTTTAAGAAGGCTAGTAGCAAATTATTAGAAACACACTGGGCGATAATACATTTACATAGATTAACATTTATTTCTTTTTAGTGCCAAAATACAGATTTGACAAGTCAGCAAACTATCCAATCAAGAAAAGAGGAAAATTCTTTCCCCAGAGTCCTTCAATCTGCTAAAATGATGGGCAGGTCCAAAACTCATTTTAAGTAAGAACTGCTTTCTGTGCTCTCAGTAGTCTCCTAATATGTATAACAGAGCCCATTTCACCACCATATTCATGAGGAAACCCTTGGGAATCCAAGTGCAAGCAGCAAACAAACTGTACATTGAAACTACATGAGAGCATCCCTCTTTCTTGGCAGACACTTGACTTAACTGATTACCGGATGTCCATTTTAAGTAGAATGAATGTTTTCCTGCAGGAATCTTTTTTGGGGGGAGGAATGTGCGTGAGGAACATACATTCAACTCACAGGTAAGACAGGGAGATATTGAGGAAAGCAAGGAATTCTTTGTCAGGACACAGGTTACAGCAAGCATGGATTTACTAGGAGGACACAGAAACTATCACATCCTTGCATGGTATGGTCTGTGTGTCCCAGAAACAGACACATGACTGAAATACTCCTTAGAAAGGGGTTATCCCAACTGCCCCCTTAGTAGGAAATTATGCTTTAAAAGAATGAGTGGGGTGCAAAAGTAAGAGTGCTGAGTCACAGATTAATGAAAGCCATAATGCAGAAAGGAGAATTCAGTGAGTTAAAAGTTTAGGTGGTATATTCAGTTGTAAGATGTAAAAGAATGTGGCAGGCTGTGAAAGGAGAATACTGCAAAAGAATCCATTGCTTTTTTGAATGATATACTATTAGTAGCCATTTCTGGTCCATTTCAAAAAATCTCACCTGTCTTTGGCAGGGGATAGCTGATGTTAAGTATGTCTTCCAGAAATGAAAATATTAGGCCAGTAATATTTAAAGCGTAGTCAAGATATCCATTTCTAATTGCCTCTTTGCGAGCCCAGATACGTATCTGCAATAAAATAAGGAACAGTTCTTTCAAACAACCCTCATATTTACATTTTATTTGTATCTCTGCTGTGAATCTTTTTGGAATTTTTGTCTGTCCACACCAAACCACGCGATGAAGCTTTTAATTATAAAAAAATCAAGTTTCGATGGGACTAACAAAATGTGTGACAGACCCTGACCCTGCTAAAATCTAGGAGAGTTACAATACTTCAGAAGGATGAAGATTTGAATACATTGCTGGAACAAACAAACTCATAATTTTTCTTTTATTAAGTGGAAAATACTGTAAAACAAAATGTAGAATCATACATCTTAAACCAGTGTGTTCCAGCCAGTGTGTCTGGGTGACAAGGTTTCCTTCACTCCATCTGATGAGAGAGAAAAGGATTTCCAAAGGGCATTTGCAGTCCAAACACACACATCTCTCCTCTTCAACTTTCTCACATCCTGAAACAGATCACTGGCCTCCCCCTCTGCTGGGGAGAGCAGATGACATCTGAGCAGAGAACATCTGTACCTCTGAGTAACAGAAACTGCGGCAGCAAGCAAAGCTTTCCCCTCCTGTGCCCTTTTGATTTGTCATGGTACTGGAAAGGGCAGCTGCTTGCTCAAGAGTAGTGGAGTAGGCTGAGAAAGTGCTCATGTCTCCATCATGTGTCTCTAAATGAAAGACCTCCTCCAGGTGCCTAGAAGCTCAAAATCTCAATGTTTCTTGCATCTAAATGCAATACATGGTCTCACAAGAAGCTGCCCAGCCAAACTGTGAGAGCACAGTTGGGAAGAACTGAGATTTAATTTATAAGGCAAAAAAAAAAATAAAATAATTAAACATATTCAGCCAACAGTGTCCTCAGCCTCTGAGGCCCTCTTCTCAGCCAAGGCTTTAGAGGAGATTGAAATACCAGATCACTTCATTTTGCAAAACCTAAACACAACTAGTGTGTTAAAATCCTAATCATAGTGTGAGCTGTTTACCTGTTTCAGGTTGTAAATTACTTACCAGAAATGTCAAAATAGCCACAATGAACATGCTCAGAAAAATACTGTGGAGGCGTAAACTAAGTATCTCTTGTTCATAGCTGCAAGCATCCAATATGTTCAACCCAGAATGTGGCAAATATGACACACCAAGTCCTACCTTCACTTCAAAAAAGAGCCAATACTGTGCTTCCCCGGTGACCTGAGCACTGTCCTCTTATGTTGCTCCACCTTTCCCCAGTAGGATGATAGTGAATTAACCATGCAGTGGTCTTATTTATTAAGGAGATCAAGTCAATGCTACCTTTAATAGTTTTATGCTTGAATTTACCATTTACTTTAGAGGAACTTGATACATCTTTTCCCTGGTGACTTTGAGCAAAAGAAGAAGAGAGAAACAACTGGTGTCAATGCAGTACATGTTTTTACAGCTTCTCTCAAGAAGATTTGGCCGTTTTACTGTAAGAGCAAAACTGAATACTCACAGATGAAGAAACTTCAAACACAAAAGGGTGACTTTTGGAGTCTAAAAAATGTGACCACTACAGAATAAAAGGATAAAATACTTGGGGCACAGTATTATTCCTGTTGATGTCATCATGCTGGTCTTCAAAGGTACTGAATGTCAGTGGTTTGTCACAGCAGTGGAAGTGGGGTTTTTTCTCAATTAAGAAAACTAAGAAAATAAGAAGATCCTGAATTATGACCAGTACTTTCAGTAGAGTAGCTGCTCCTAAATTGTAACACGCATAGCCCATACGTACTTGTGCAGTTGTATGAAATTAACAGGACAAGACAAC
Organism: Acropternis orthonyx; assembly: GCA_035583155.1. Classification (NCBI taxonomy): domain Eukaryota; kingdom Metazoa; phylum Chordata; class Aves; order Passeriformes; family Rhinocryptidae; genus Acropternis; species Acropternis orthonyx. The sequence continues at coordinate 20,791,554 of JAWWEU010000091.1, forward strand.
AAAATAATTGCCCTAAAAGAAAGCTTTCTGCAGAAATATCTACAGGATAAATGTTAGAAGTTTTGCTACATAAGCAACTAGTTTTGGAATGGAAAACAGAGTTAATGTCTGTGGTATCTTCTAAGGCACATGATCCACTACAGAGCTAACTTCTATTATAAACTGCTATAATGTGTTATGCAGCCTTATATTTACCTCATTTCCCCGCTCAGTTCTGGTGACATAATCAAAATCACAAATCACAAAAGCAGTCAAGTAAGTTGACATTTTCAGTGAAGTGTTAAATGTGGTAACAGTCCACAGGCTTCCATTTTCATCCTTCCTTTCAGATACATCTAGGGGAAAAAAATTGAGGAAATATTCAAACCAGTGCTCATCCACAATAAAAAGGGAATTTTATGGTTTTTTTTCTTCCCTCTCTTCAATATGCTGTATTCTTGCACTAACTTTGTATGTTTCTGGTAGAAGGAAAGCAGCCAGACTCGTTTCTACTGACACGTATCAGAGTCGTGACTTTCCATGCAAACACCAAAAATCCGCTCTTGAGTTTCTTTACTGAAGTCTTGGAAGGATATCAGACCATGTCAGTTTTAAGATGTGAACAAGCTGTGGACAATATATCCCATGCTGCATCTCTCTAGAACATACCATCTATTATAATTCAAATACAGTTCATGTGTCCCTAAGAATTAGGAAATTCTAAATCAGATACCTTTTTTCTAAATAAGAGGGATATGGAAAACATTCTTAGGGGTAGAAAATGCTTCCAGCAATTCTCACGGATATCCCAGTTATATTCTTTAGTTACTCATCTTCCACAGAAATATCATAAAACTTACTTATAAGACTATTTAGTTGAAAAATAAAGATTCATGGCATTGAACTGTAGAAAAAGAGCTTTTAGGACGGAGGCAGGAGACCCAACAGATTTCTGTGGGAATAATAATGTAAAGAGTTTGTTTGGGATCTTATACCTCACAGACATCCCACATGAGATCCCAACAAGGTGGGGCATATTCAGAGCTTTACAGTTCTCTTGCTCTTATTCTTTAC
>JAWWEU010000091.1:20792621-20808406 GCA_035583155.1 Acropternis orthonyx
TCTTATTCTTTACATAAACAAGAGGCTGCAGTGTCTCTGCTCAGTAAAACAATTTTTTGAAGATTGTAAGTATGTCTTAAAAACTATTTCAAATTAAAGGAATCCCTTGATGTCACAAATACAGGCTTTGCATTCTCGGGGCTGCCTTTTTGCTTTAAAAAGATGTCACACAGGAAGACAGACACACCTACTAAGCAGTAAATACCAGGAATCAAACTCTATGCAGCCTGCAGCAGCCAGAGGAGAGCACATTGCAGCCTGCAAGACTGGCAGAATTATTGCTGTCAGAGACATCAGTTATGAATAACAGTGTCCAAACTTTTTAGTTCATATTTTCTGTTCCCTTTGAAGGCATTAGCACATGAATAAATGTACTGAATCAGGTGACATAGTCTGCTCAGATAAATTGCATCTTTTTTAAAAAGCAACTTAGAGGAAAAAAAATTAAGTCAACTTCCTGATTACCTACCAATAGCAGGCATGTTGGAAAGAGCCACATAGCTTGGGTCATGGACAATTCTGATATTAAATACAGACTTCATAGCAGGTTCATCAAAACACGGGTAAACTCTCCTGGCATATGTTGGTTCCATTTGGGAGGCAATGAGCATACTGTATTAAAAATACAAGTAAGATTAATCCAGCATGCTCCAGCTGATCAAAATCCATTATATAGCACATTAAGACAACAATCAGAAAGAGGTAGGAAGTGAATCCCGCAGATAGGCAGATTTGGAGAAGGTTTGGCTGTTATTTAAAGCCATGACTCAAACCATGTGCCCAACAGCCAGTTCAGTTTCAATGTTTCTGGAGAAAAGCAGTCTTGTTAAATTAGGTGTTGGGTTTTTTGTCCTCACAGACCTTTTCCAGATATCATATTTTAAATTATCAGCTTTCCTACTTTGTTTTTTAAGAGAGTTTTTCACACAGCTGACCAGTGCTCAAGAGATACAATGCCCAGCTTTAATGCCATAACTAGAATGTCTCTGTACACCTGCTCCTTCTCTAATTTATGCAGTCTTATTAGTTAATTAATGGTATATTTTAATAAAAAATAATAATAACTGTTAGTTAACTGCATATGCATGCACTTGCACCCACAGAAAAGAACCCCTGTGAAAACAGCACCAGTGCTATCCCAGTGCACGGGCAAGCCCAGAATAATATTCAGAAGGATCTTTTTCTACCTTATGCTAAGGAACTTTGCCTCAGTTGGGGCAGATCTCTGTGGCACACTGTGATGGATGCACTCCTCCTGTTGGAACTCAGTGAACTTTGGTCCAGTCTGATGTTCAGCAAGTTGGTCTAACCAAAATTAATCCTACTGTATGAGGCTGCCAGTGAGAATTCAGCAGCCAACCAAAACCACAGATTTGGATAGACAATGGACTGATAAGTGGAGGAAACTACACTGATAGCAGAAAAACTGACTACAAATCAACCACCATACATATACAGTGTCTGCAGCTATCAGTTGAGGTATCAGTTGAGCTCAGTCTCCACGGCACCTGCCTGCAGAGTGGTGATCTCCTCTCAATGAGGTATGCCTCTCTAGGTTACCCTTGAGGCTGAAAGGCCACTCACCTGACACCAGACATCGATGAGTTGGTGACATTTTTTGCACGCATGTTATAGGAAACTTACACAGTGTACAGCACTGACTACCATTCCACCTGTACACCTAAACTTACTGATTAGAAGTCAATAAGCTACTGGGACAGATCTGTTGGAGTGACCTCTGACTCCTTTGCAACACACTAAATCACCATGTCTTGTGGCAGAAGCTTCAAAGAGCTGTATATCTGAGCTGTTCACATAAGGTCATCCTTAAGAGGAATTATAAAAAATACACATGCAATGGTCCTCAAAGATCCATACCTGTCAGCCAAGTAGTAGCCTGAAACTGGGCATACAAGAATGGCATAATCACCTGTTTCAGTGGCCTCATTACAAACACAGGGCAGATATTTTTCAGGTGTAGTTGAGGTGTTCCCTGACAGTGTATTCACAAATGCTTATTCTTAGCGCTCAGACATCCCAAACAAGTCAGGAGCCATCAAGACAGCATCCATACATTAAGTAACTGTATTAATGAGTCAGATCTGTGAAACACAGTGAAGTAAGAAATCAGATCTACCCTACAAGCACAACATGACTGCAACTGATTGAGAACTGTAGCACTGAACCATGTCCAAAACTTGTTTCAGGATACCCTTTTCTTGGAAACTGAAATTAAAGGATTAGCTTTCCACTGATTTTTACTTGATCACTTTGCATCACCTGCATTGTGTGTGATTTGACCCAAGGTACTGAGTCATTAACTTCCTTCTTTCATTGCAAAAGTCAGAAGTGCTTTCCAGCAAGGTCTCAAGGCTGGCCCCCCTAGGGCCCCTTTTCTTTTGAAAGGTGTTCGGCTGCTGAGAATTTTAGTATCTGTGCTATCTATCTCGGCTCAAAGCTGACCAAATCAACCCGGTGCTGAAAGTGTCATTGCCTCATCTACACTGCGTCACCCACATCGCTGATGTTAATATCAACAGGATGACTGTGTAAAAGCACTGTACTCTCAAAATATAGTACATTTTGCACTTAACAGACATACTGATGCTGTACTATAACATAACCTATGACAAAACATACCATATTGAATGTGTGTTGTTACACAGTGACTATTAGGATCACAATGCCTGTTTTGAAGTGAGGTATGGCCTGAGAAAGAGCGACACATTGTATTTAACTTCTTGACTGTCGGTACAGTAGGATACTCTTTATGGACCTGATTCCCTGCAGAGCCAAATCTGTGCTCTGCCAGCCACCAGCTGCCTTGCTGAATGCAGCTGCGGCTCCACCTGAGACAGAAGTACCAGCTCGTCTTTATCCTGTTCAATGACAGAAAAATTACCAATTTCTGCCAGGATTGTACAGGAGCAGTGTAAGTGACAGGCCAATTCCTCTAGGAAATCAGTCATTGAAAATAGCTCCCTCTTCCCATGCAGCAAAGCATGTTTTTACTCATTCCTTTGTGCAATCAGATGCAGCTTGGTTCTAGGAAACACTGAGTAATTCTAAGACTGCAAATTCCCCTGCACCAGTGCAATCACTGCCTCTGGAGGCTCTGTACCAGCAGCAACTGACAGACACTTGGCCAATTTGTCCACATGAAATTTTTGTTCAAGAATACAAAATAGCATATAATTGGCAAAAGTAACTGTGATATAAAAGAAGTATAAACACCGATTAATTGTTATTTTTCAGCAGGACTACAAATAAAAAAGAAAAATTGGAATGTTTCATGCATGTTACACAAATAACTGGTGTTTCAAACACACATTACCTCATATCATTTGTCAGAATAGATCATAGTTGGAGCTTTTTTTCTTGTGGGTTGGTTTGTTTGGTGTTTTTTCCAAGGTGAACGTATTAGCATGAACTGAATCACTAGCAATTTTTTTACACACTGCAGTATTAACACAAAACAAACTAACTGAAAGAAAATCCATGTTTTTAAAAAGCGTAACAATGCCCAAGCAGAAAAAGAAATTCCTCAATTAAGCCACGGTTTTGGAAAAATAGATTTCATTTTCTTTTTTCATAAGCATCATATCATGCCTTCTTCCCCTAGGAAAACAAAATAAAATCCACAATACTTTTAAATAATTAGAAACAAATAGATAACAGGATCTCTTTGCCTAAATATTAGACAATTTATACCATATAGGTTGTTTTTGGTTTTTTTTTTCAGTTAATGTCTGAAAAAGAAAAGGAAAATGTTGAATACATTCTGCATAGTACATGAATTCCTAGTGGATGATGTTTCACCTGATTAATAAACCAGGATAATTGTAGATGAAATGTTTTACTTGATGCAAAAAAAAAAAAGGAGGCATTCTAAAAGTGCCTTCTCATGAGTTATCTGTAATACAATAGTATAATGGGTATTTGTGTAAACATGTTTTATATTTGATTTCTTCCACTTTAAAAACATAAAGGAATTAAACTGCAAAGGAAGCCCTGAAGTGGCTAAAAATAAGGGAGTTTTGCAGTGAACATGATCCTGTCCCCAACACCCAATGAGTTTTTCAGGTGAATGGTTCTTGATGCTAACACGCAGCCCAAGAAAACACCAAACCTGTTATGTGCTGACTTCTGTCCCGTTCCTTTGATGCTCTTATCCACAGATTCATAGAAGACAGAGCTAAGACGAACTTCAGATCCCCTGCTCTGAGGCAAAATTAACTGTACCAGTGCTGTTCTAACCCCTTTGCCCTCATTCTAGTAATTGATGCAGAAGCAGCTGATAGAAATCAGTGCAAATATTGTGTTTGTGTACATTTTGGGATGCCTGTTAATAAAGCCAAGTATTTTACAGAAGTTGCACAGGACATGTGCAGAGTGGCTACCAAGCAAAATTCTCAAAGGATCTTGAAACACTGCTGTGAACAGTGACATGCATACAGCCTGCACTTCATGGTACACCCCACAGGAATCCTCTAAGCCTGAAGTAGCACACATGAGCTCACCCATGGCCATGCAAGATCTCTGTGCAGAACAATGGACAATGGAACTTCTGCATCGTGTATGTTTGAGCCAGCAGGGCTAGAGAAGAAGAGCAAAAGTGGTTTCTGTATATTTCTGCCTCCCCAGATCCTGGTATGGACTATCACAGCTATATGCAGAATACTGATGCTCCGGTTCATCAGGAAAGCCTTCAAATACTTAGTGCTGGAGAAGTGGGAGCATCCTCCCTTTCCACTTCCTTTGCTTCTGCAAGCAGTGGAAAGATGGGCTGTCCATTATCTGTAACAAGTCATCTCAGTTTTCAATTTTGTTCTGTGTGTAAGGCCTGATCAGGTGGGCAGTACAAATTGTCAATAACAGTAAAAGTATATGTAGTCATCAATGATCAATGTATAACGAACAATTTCTGTGCTGAAAATTCAGTGAATTTGGAGATTTGGTTTATTATGTTTTCCATGGAGGTGAGGTTAGGACTTTTGAAAATAGCTGTCTATGTTAACAGCCTTCCTATATCACCGTGTCAGTCTACACCAGCTCTGACTTGGAGAAAGGATGGGGAATGATACTGTGTATCCACTAGCTAATTCTGCCAACCTGCCAGGAGAAATGATATCTGACTAAGAAATATGACAGTGCCAAAGTCCAGGTGGAACAAACATTTCAGGGGTTTTGCTTCTCATTAGTACCTACCCGTCTACAGAAAGCTTGCCCTTGCCTGCTTAAACTCTTCTGAGATGAGAGGTCTCTAGTTGTTCCACAAGCACAAATTACAAAAAAACCTAAGACTTCTAGTGCATGCAAGAATACAGGAGTCTGTGTGACCACAGATAGATGTCACACTGTCTGTTTCACCTGGTGGTTTGAGGTGCTGAAGTCAGAAACCCTCTGCAGGGATCTGACCCTTAAGGTCTATTGGAGACTGGTGCAAGTCAGTTTAGAAAAGCTACAGGACAGTCTGCTGGAGATGGAAGTTTCCTTCCAGAATAGTAACTGTCTTCGTAGTGATAGGCCACTGAATGTTTTTAAATCACTCCTGATCTGTGTAATCCACTAGAATCCAACTTTTTCCATCATTAATAGCTTGACAGAGCTTACGGATCATGCAAAACATATCTCCTCCAAATTAAGACTGCAAACCCCCTTCAGTGTTACTGGACCCCATCACATTAGGAAATGGATGGTAAAGTGGTGACTTAATTCTTAGTGAAGCAAAAATAACAAGATACTCCTGCATACTTGTGATTCAGGGAAAACCTGGTTTAGAGAAGAAAAAATGCTCAAAATCCTTCAGGAATATCAGGAAAGTAACCAAAATTATTTATTATATCTGCAATCAGTGGATTTCCTTTGATTTAGTCCATTGTCTAACCACCACAATCATCTCTTTAACCAGACTACAGTCTCACATTTCAGTAGTGCTTCATGATAAGCCAAGAATGAAATGGAACATTTGTTATAAGCTGTCTAAACAACTGGAAATTGGACTATACACAGTATTTGAATTATTTAAAACATTTTTTTTCTTATTTTCTACTGTGACAGCTGACAATAGCTTTTGTTTTAATATATACTCTGAATTTTATACAGTCTGAATCAAGAAATGTCATAGTCTAATTCAGTGTTTCTTGGATAGGATTTGATGGAATTATACAGCATCAGAAAGCACACTGATACAGTATTAAGTAATTAAGGTTTGTTCCTTTCTTATTTAGACTTTTATAAAATTATGTATATTAAACAAATAGTTCTAGATTTTCCACACTTCAAAAGTTGCACAAATAATCCTGTGAATAACAATCAGTGCATAAAGAAAGGGCAACCAAAGAAAAACAGAATGTGCTTCCTAAAATACTTATTATCATACTGCATTTTTCCCTAAGGCTTATAGACTTATCTCCTTTTTTCTTGGAAAAAAAAAAAATCCATATAAGTTACATTTTCCAGATGTGGCACACACTTGTATCAAGATTTACACAGGAGTCGGTAGCTGGCTGAAAAGCCAGCTTGTTGCAGAAAAGCCGTACAGTCCTTCTCTACTTCAATAAAAACTGTTAACTTCATTTTGTGGTTTCAGGTTACAACTACATATATAGAGGCTTGCATGTATGCATCTCGTGAGAAACTGAATATTACCTGCTTGAACAAGAAGCCTATGAACTGCTGAGATACAGTTTATTTTAGTGGACTCACTGAGAGGGTGGGAGCCAAGAATACTTGAATTTAACTCCAGTTTTCCATTTGACTGTTTGCTGATCACTGCATCTTTAATTATTAAAAATTAAATAACTTTTAGACAAGTGATTTATCTGTCTCTTTTTCAAACTACTATTTTGAGAAACTTGTCTGCCACTGGAAGTATTTAAATTCTAATCTTAAATTTCACTTCTCTTCAGCAAGTTTCATATCCAGAAGTTTACAATGCAATTCACCTTGGGAAGATTCCAAACAAAAAACCAAACCAAACCAAAACTCACCAAAAAAAAACCCCAAAAAACAAAAACAAAAAAACCCAAACATATAAGCAAGCATCATTTTCAGGGTGAAAATATGTTTTAGACAATTGAATGCCTGATTAGCTCATCTGTGCCAGCACTGATTTCTGCAGTTCAAAACAAAAGGAAAGCATCCTAATAGCTCTCACTACGGAAATCACGGATTGTTTGATGAGAGCCAAACAACTTCATGTGCAATAGCACCTGCAAAGTACAGCTGTCCAAGCAGCCACCCATATTCCACCATAATATGTCTGCATTTGCTCGGCGTCTCTAAACTTATGCCCAAATACACAGCCAAAATCTCGGGTTCTTGGTAAGGACGTGCTCCACAACATACAGATTGAGGAGGTGAGGAGTTATCAGTACTATACAGACATGTGTGGGGCCAGGATGAAGATTCTGAGACGGACTGCGGCTTTCAGGAATTTGGAATAGGAACTGTCTGACCCACTCGCTGCCAGTCAAAGGCGCTGAAAGCAAGACTAGAAACTATCCAGTCGGTACTGCGGGTAAAGTCAGCTGCCGACGGAGAGCCAGGGCAGCCTGGCCCATGCTCTCCAGGTAGGTGAGCGACTGTCCCGGGGCACAGACCGGAGTTTCTGTCAAGCTTTTCTGCAGCCCGCGATGCGTCCTGGGGATGGGTGAGGAGCTGCCGGCACTGCTGCCGCCCCGCGGGGCCACCCAGCCGGTGCCAGCCCGGTGCCAGCCCGGTGCCAGCTCGGTGCCAACCCGGTGCCAGCCCGGTGCCAGCTTCTCCATGACACGGGCGGCCGCGCCGCGGGGCCGGGGGAGCTCCGCTGCCGTCGGCGAAGGGACGCGGGGTGGCGGGGGCGGCCGCCGCGGCGTACCTGCTCCGTCCCTGGTCGGTGTAGCGGGTGAGGAAGAGCCCGGCCAGGTCCTCCTGCAGCACTCCCTGGAAGCCCATCTGCAGGACGTAGCGGCTCCCGGCCCGCAGCCGCCCTCGCAGCTCCAGCACCAGCAGCTCGTCGTGCTCCCAGTGCCGCAGCCCCGCCAGCGGCACGGCGGCGCCCGGCCGGGGCAGGGGCCCGCGCACGGCGGCCCCGCGGCTCCGCAGCCCGGCGCTGTGCAGCACCGCCGCCGCCGTGTCCCGCCGGCATAGCACCGTGATGTTCACCTGCCCGCGGAAGGCGAATGGCCCGGCCCCGCCCGGCCGCACCCGCGGCCACAGCTCCAGGTCGTAGCGGAGAGGCAGGAGGTGCCGGGGCAGGCGGCGGACGGGGCCGGCGGTGGGCGCCGGGGCCGGGGCAGCGGGGCCTGGGGCGGGGGGCGAGGGGGGCGCCGCCTCCTCCCGCCGGCAGCGCCCGTAGAGGGCGGCGAGCGCCAGCAGCGCGGCCAGCGTTGCCAGCAGCAGCGCCAGCAGCAGCGCGGCCCCCAGCGCGGCCGCCCCGCGTCCCACGCACCGCCCCGCGCCCCCGGCCCCCATCCCGCCACTCTGAGCCCCGCCGCCGCCGCCGCCGCTACTTACGGGGCGGGAGAGCAGCGCGCCCGAGGGCGGGACCCGGCGGGAGACGGTCCCCCCCGTCCCGGGAAAGCCCCTCCGGGAAGGGCGGCGGGCACATGGAGGGCAGAGGCGGCGCGGAGCCGCCTGAGAGCGGGGAAACCGCCGGCTGCCCCCGTCCCGTCTGCCCCAGCCAGAGCCCAACAGCTGCCCCAAAAGCCCGAGAGGCTGAACGAGACCGGCGGTGCCGGACGGGCGATGCTGGATGCCGAGGTCTCCGCGGGGATGAGCGATGAAGGCGCTGCCCGGACAGACGGCACTGCGGGACGGACCGAACGGCGCCCGGGCTCTCCCGGCCGGGGTTGGGCGCAGGGCCGCGGCTTGGGGCTGCAGAAAGCCCAGGTACCGAGCGCGGCCGTCGAGCCCGCGATGGGCTCTCCCTGCGCGTTGGCCGGGATAAGAAAAAAATAAAAAACAAACCCGCAAATACTCCCACGTTTTTCACCACCGTGGCAAGAGGAAGGATGAGAAAAGGGAGGGTCACTTCTTGAGATGTGCAAAGTGTTGGGGTTAGAACGGATCTGCTCTTGACGGAAATCTGTATGTTAAAAAATCGAGTTTGAAAAATCGTTGGTACATAACAGTGAGTTTCTTAGAAGTAGTCCTCGTTTAGAGCCTCACTTCCCTGCGTAGTTCACTTGAGGCTATAAATGTATCACTGCGCTGTACATACCTAGTTACCTCCGTTACAATCAACAGGATTAATCCCATGTTCCCAGTTAAACACATACTTACAGGGTTTGTCAGTTGGGGCCGGATTGCCAGCCAAATTGCAAAATGAAACTTTTGTCACCTTGTAAAACTTGAGTGTTGCTTTTTCTCAGTTTCAGCTCCTTTTCAAAATCACGATGAGCCATGCAGAAGTAGAAGCCAGGAACAGTGGCTCTTGCGTGCCATTGTCTCCGACACTTTGCAATGTGGATTACAAGCAGGTTCCCCCAAAACCCCTTGGGTTTTTTTTTTGTTTTGTTTTGGTTTTTTTTTTGGTTTTTTTTTTTTTTTTTTTTGTGTGTGTGTGTGTTTTTTTTAATTCACTTGCAGCCAACAAACACACACATCCCAGACACGTTGTTTTGAACCCAAGTGAATTTCCTTGGGCTTGTAGTCCACACAACATCGACTCTCAATTCCAAACAACTCTTTGCAGAACTGAAATGCTGGATTAGGTATTGCAGTCTGATTTGTCACCCATGTTAAAGCAAATTCACCTCAATGACCTGATACTAAAGGTTATCTCTCCTGCTAATTTATTTGTTAATTGAGAGAGGTGAATTTTTTCCTTTGTCCTGTACAGAATACAGTATTGCTTTCCTCATGCTGGGTACAGGAGAGTTGTATATCCTGTTCCAACAGAAGACTATAATCTGTTTTTTCCTGTCACTTGAGGGATGGAGGGATCCCCTCTGACAATCTGTCCCACTGGTTACCTCTCTCACACTCTTCTTCCCCCATGTGCTGCCTGCCCCAGTGCCTTTGCTGCAGTTGCCCATTAGCTTCCAAACAGGCTGCCTTCTGGCACTGACCCATCTCCTCTTTTTGTTTTTTGGGTGATATTTTGTTTGCCTTTGTTGTTGTTGTTGTTTTCCACACAGTTTGACTTTTATCTTTCTGTACTTCTTTTCACATTTTGTTCTCATTTACCACTGTCCTTCCCACCCACACCTTGGGACCTTTTTCTGTTTCTCTGGTTCAGGCCTCAGTATTGTTTCCACCTAACCCACCATTCTTGAAAATGCCTCACATAACTTTACTCTTCATCTTGTACATCAGTAGCCCCTCCCTTTTCTCCTAGCTTGTTTTGCAATATCCATTACATCGATCTCCTATTAAGACTTTAGAACAATCTCCAGCAAACTTCTTGCACATCACTAGACCTGCAGCCCTGAACTGAATGCCCTCCAAGTGTGACCTCTTGCATGTCACTTAAAAGATTCCACAGAAAATATATTCAATGGTTTGGGAAGGTATCTTTTCCCTTTCGTTGTCATTGTAAGTTTGGGAAACTGTTGTGCCAGTCCACGGAAGCACTGACACACTAGGGAGACTAGGCAAAAATAATGAGCTCCCAGAAATACCAGAATAGAAAAGACAGCACTGCAAAGAAGGAGGAGATGGCAAGAAGAGACCACAGAAAGGCACCAATATTTCTAGGGCAAGAGCACAGATATTGTAGAAAATTATGTGGAGGCTTTCAATGTCCAGCTTTACTAATTTTTTTGTACGTCCTCGACATTGTCAGTAAGGTCGTGTTCATCCCCTTAACCCCTCAAAACAAGGCACAGGCAATATTAAACCTGAGGCATTTCTTTCCACATCTGTGAAAACAAGCAGAACTGCTCAGTGCTAAGCCTGTAAGTAGTGCAGATCCCATGGGAGAGTTGCCCTTATTAACAGTGTGGGATATGTTTTAAAGTTTACAGTTAATATCTATAAAACACACTTTATTTTCCCTTGTTTTCAGTGGAGAATTCAAACCTGCTCTTTTCTTTCATTGACACATAATAAACCCACAATATTTATGACTTAGAGTGAATGTTTTAAGAAGCGTAGTTTTTCCTATAAAATAATTTATAATTTCACAAAGTGACTGATGGGTAAAGGCTTTTATCAACCCACACTGTGCATTCCCCTGCTGGTGGGAACACACATACCATGAAATGTTAGAAAAGGGAAAATATTCTGCATGCAGTACAAAACATGTGAGTAGCTTCTGCTGCAAATATTACACTTCATCCCTTATGCTGATCTTATTTACAGAGTTAAGACATCTGAATTACATGCTCCTGGAGATGAGGATGCAAGTCGTCATGGACCAGGACAGGCACTCTGGCCACATCAAGTCAAGCACAGTTTTTAACTCAGGCAATAGCACAGATCAAATCCGGACCTTGGGCAGAAACAAGAGGCTTGTATTTAAGTCAGAAGAAGCCTCTGGTACATACCTGAAGGTAGAAATAAACCACCTGTTATAAAAGAAGCCAGACAGCTCTGTTGCTTTGAAGGACACCAAAGCATCTGAAAAACTTTGGTGTCTTGGTTCAGGCGATGGGGTCTGTGCCGTGCTCACTTGTTGTCCAAGGTCCTCTTGATGTCCACTAAATTTTGAACAACAGGAAAAGGTTACCTGTCACAGCTTGAAATCTACTATCCATTCAGGTGCAGCAGGTAAACACCAGTTCATGTAGCAATTGGCCAGGAAATTTGACATGATATTTCAAATCATAAAATATTACAGAAACCCTTCCCTAAAGTTTTTCAAGATTTTTCAGGTTAATAGTGTCACTTTCATAAAAAATATTGTGATATCATCATATATCATACATATTGAATGCCAAGAAAAAGGAAAATAAAATGTTTAAGCAATGTGAAGTAATTTTTATGGTCAAAGTTCATTCCTTAAATCACATTATTAGTGATTTGTTCAACCTAATTTGAGAAGTTCTGAGTGATGGCATTTATGGCAATTCCAACATTCAGTCAGGGGCAATCAACACTCCTGCAACTTTGTTTATGACTGGTATAGAATTGTCAGTGGATATAAAGTTTAGAAGTTGCCACAGTAGCAACTGGACATGGATCTGTATTTGTATTGTCTCAACTGTTCTACCTGGCCAGTACAGGACAATACAGAAAAGAAATGTGAAGAAGACCTCCAGTTTAAATGGGTCAAACTTGGTCAAGCATTGGAATATCATCAAAACGCATGACACTGAATACTCAGATTAATGGTTTAGAGTGACATGTCATTGTGTGGCAGTCACTATGTCAGCAAATAAAGTACTTTCACGATAGCAAATTATGCATCTAATTAAAAAATTGTATGTAGGAAGCATGTTTGAAATGTTACCATTATTGGTAATGATATCTGATCTATAATTAAATTTTTATAATTATATATATATGCATATATAGAAAATTTTTTCACCTGTGCTTTAATTAAAGTATGTTCCTTGGCGTTTCGGACTACAGGCCTCTGTCTGGCAGACAAGAAAACCAAGAAAAAATTTCTTTGCAAATTTTGTTCATTTGATGGACCAGATGTGAGCTCTGTGCCAGGACCTCACTGACTGCCTCTGTGGAGTTATGTACCGATCCAGTGCTTTGGATCTACGCAGCAAATGCTGAGTAGCAACCACAGTTCTCACTGCTGGAGAAAAGACAGCAGCTGGGACAAAACAGGTGTTTCTGCTTGTGGAGGACAGCAGAGTAGTCCCTAAACGGTATGGGTAAGACTGAATACTGAATAATCTTTAGACAAAATGACCAACGTGTTCAGTGAGCAGTCATGCTCAGAGCTGCTGAAGACTCCCTCCAAAGAGCTGAGGATTCTCAGAGAAGCTAGAGAGGCCTGCAGCCCTGTGTGAAGGTGTGATACCTGGGATAACCACCTCCTCCTTGGTGAGGGTCAGGAAAACATCTCCAGGAAACATGAGGAGAGCCACAGAATAGTATGAAAAGTAATCAAGAAGTAAGCGTATCAGACATGATAGTCACTAACCAGAATATGAGCAGGAGATGACAATTAAGGAGCCTTCAGTTTTACAAGAAATTCTTTTTCCTACGAGTTGGCTTTGAAGCTGTGGCAAGTGGTCAATAGCACTGATAAACGAAATATTTAAATTGAGGACATGCGGGAAAGGAACGTATCACAGTTTGCTTAGCAAGAAAAAAAAATCCCACTGTAACAATGCACTCTTAATTGGAATTAAGTTTGGAAAGAAAATTTTTATGGATTTAATAAGAAAAGCATGAGTGTAGGCATTTGCACAACAAAAAACTTTGTTCCAGACAGCATTCTTCTCTGGTGAAATTAAATGTTTTCTGATTATTACTTCATTTAAAACAACTTGATAGGTATCAGCTTTTCTCCAGATATGCCAACATTTTCAGGCTTGTGCCTGGTCAGGCTGTATGGAAGTGGTTAGGAGATTGATATTGCTTATTATGATGAATGGTGACATTTTCCAAGTTGTTGATCCTCTTTATTATGTGTTTTGCAAGCTTTCAGATACCCTTTTTTTTCCTGGGATCCTCACCAAAATGAACCAGGAATGTAGTATCTGTCCCCCGAGTGCTTGTCATGCTGAGATTTATGAGGTTTCTAGGAGGAATATCCAGTAATAGTTTGAAGAACTGATGTAGATACTGCAGATGTTTTCTCACCCATGGAGTTGGACCAACAGACTTGGATAAAGGACCCATGCGTTTCCTCTCATTTCATCTGCTTTTGTTGCAAGTAAGGCTTTTGGATGGTATGCAAAGTTAAGATTGCAACAGCCAAGTACAGGAAATGTTTCACAAAGCTTCCTTCAGCCCCAGAGGGGAGCTGAAAGGGAAATAAGCAGAACCTTAGTACGTCTGGCTTGTTGCTATGAGGAGAATATCAGAAGAGAAAGCAATGGCTGTCCTGCTGGAAATAACCTCTTCATCTGCACTAGGCAGGTGCCAGCCAGCCCAGCTGTCCAGAGCCCTGGGCAATGCCCAGTCTTTGTCAGGACTTTTGTGCACTCCAACCACTGATGGGCATTCAGTTCAGAACAGCAGAAAAGAGAGGTCCAGGGCACCACAGCTATTCCAAAGTTAACTCTTTGGAAATGCACCTTCTTTGGGATGGGGTCCTCTGTACCAACTGCTTTGTTCAGCAGATACACTTCTTTAGGGTCACCGTATCTGTAAATCCCAACTTAATCTTTCTTGGCCTACTGTCCTACGAAACTGCCTGCTGGCTCATCGCCATCACCATCAAAAGAATAATTACATTTCACAGACTGAAATACTGGTTTAAGTCTGTCCTCTTAGTTTATAAACTGTTTGCCATATTTTGTGATGTGTCAGATTTTCAAAAATTACTGAGAAATGAGGACAGTTGTTTCCTCACATTTTTTTCCTATTCAAATAATCAGTGAACCAGTCAGACTACTATCTGAAGACTACTGGTGGGAATTCACATGCTGGCAGAGACCTAAACATCCAAGACTTCAACAGATTTAAAGCTTACACGTTATCTTTATCCCTAGAATCTAGGTATAATATTTTGCTAGATATACTTCTTGAAGAAGTTCACAAAACACTCTCCAGTTGTTTACTGGTCCAACAAACCTGTGTTTCACTGCAGAATGTGGCTACATGTCAACTTGTGATCAAATTGGCCAGAGCTCTGTATATCCCTACAGACCCTAGACAGCCTGTTTCCCAGGGCCTCCCTCCGGCAGGCCTTTGGCAGAAATGTACTAAGGTTTGAGTCTGATTTATTAACACAATAAAACAGGCCTCCAGTTTAACCCTCTAGTATGTTGTTCTGGCATCTCAGAGGACAGTACCTGGTTGGAATTCTTATCTTGGTGCAGCTTGCAACCCCATTGCAGTTCTCCATTTCTCCTTGCCAGGTTTGCTCTGACAAACCCTGAATCTGATCTCATCTGATCTCCAAATGCTCTGGTCCAATCAGACAACTACAGAAAAAAAATGGAGGCGTGGGAGTGGGGGAAGAAAAGATTTCTTCTGAAGCCTGTATGATTGACTGGCAAACAGTTTCTATTTTTGGAAAATCTCTGTACTTGGTGACATGTAACCTCTCTCAAGAAAATATGGATCATGATCATGGAAATGTCTCAAAATACATGAATTACAAAATACAATTCATAAAACTTTTGTGTGGATGGACCTGAGGAGGGAATGTATCCTGTGCTCTTGTACAATTCAGTCTTATACAAAGAAGGTGACACAGAATGGAATATGGAAATAGGACATCCCTACTCACAGTAGGATGGGAATTAATTTTTCACCTAAAATGAAAGTGTGTAAAATAATAATGTTGTTGGCTACTAGACCCTGTCTTTGGTACAGAAAAGAACTTAACAGAATAAAGGATGTGAATAAGCCTCTGGATGGCTCCATCCATTAATGAAAAAAAAAGTAGAAATAAAAATTAAAGAAACAAAGAAAAAACCCAAAACTAAACCCCTAAAACCAAACAAATGAAAAACCCCAACACAACAGTTCTGTGTATTTGTCTGTGTTTGAAAAGCTACAGTTACAAAAGTCAAATTTTCTTGCAGGAGTCATGGTTAGGCTTCGCAAACAAAGATTTGGGAAAGGCTCTACCCACGCGTGCTGCAAGTGCGCTGATGGCTAAAAAGGCCAATGCGAGATAGAAAAGTCCAGTTGCAAAAGGCACAGTGGAAAGTCTCCACAGGCGGGATTGGCGAGGCACGGTTTTTTCTGCGTTGTCTTTTTTCTTCAACACTGATCCT
>JAWWEU010000091.1:20808506-20823955 GCA_035583155.1 Acropternis orthonyx
CTTTGTCTGACCCTTCAGTTGAGACCTGACTAGCATGGGAGACCCTACCGGAGGCACAAACCACCGCCAGCATAGCTGACAACCTCATAAGGGCACGCAAGCTTCTCCCCTGTGACAAGGGGGTATCCGTGTAGAAGTCTTGCAGGAGTAACAATATAGGAGATGCCTCTGAGGATAGCTCAGTGGCAATAATAGGTATTTCTGATCTTTGTTTTTTATAGAGTTGTGTGGGACTGATCCATACCACCAACTCCTAAGTGTGCTGAGGTAGTTATTGAGATAAGGTGGGAAAAGTCTTAGGAGAACACAGTCAGGATGCACTTCTGAGGAAGACGGTAATAGTGATATGAAGAACAGTGAGAAGACAACTCCCAGCTGATGGCAAGGTGAGAAGAAGTCGTAGGAAGCCACAGGGCCTGGAAGGCAGGAAGCTGTATGACTAGTTAATTCAGAGGATCATTTCTAATTGTTTGAATTCAAGCTGCAGGAATGCTACAGTTTTACTAGAAAGTAAGATGGGGAACTTGTGGCATTATGATCAATCCAGACCATGAAATTACCAAATCTCTGTGAGGGACAGAGGGACATGTCATCAAATTCTTCGTGCCTGCTGCAGCAGAGTCTCCATGCCAAAAAAATACCACAACTGAGACATGACTGAAAACTAAGGCAAGTTCAACCTGAGAAAGTTTGACTGCACACAACATATGTTATTAGTTTGTTCTGAAAACAGAAAGACTGACATCAGTACAGAAATGGGCTGCTAGCCACATTCTTCACTGAAATTAGCAAATCTAGCTTCAAGGTAAGAAAATAAAGAAGCATAGCAGCAGATAAACAAAAACAAATACCAAGGAAACAAGCAATGACATTCTGGCAAAGCATACAAAGCTTCAGGCTACAAGAAGCTCAATGCTGACATTGGGGAAGAGCTCTGTTTTGTAGTGCCAGCCACTCAAAATAAAGGGGCCAAGGACACTTCCCTTCATACCACCTGGCAAATATTTGGGATGATGGTGACTGGACCTCAAACAGTGAGCCATTCAGACAGGTTTAGAAAACTGCGTGCGTGGACTTGGCATAGAGAAAGAGAAGCTATTCAACAAGCCACCTGTCCTTCTCCTGTGTGTTGTCTACATCGCATGGCAGTATTATTTGTTAAATTGTCAGCTAGTGACTTCTGGGAAATTGTATAATCCACTCAGTTACTTGGACAGAAAAATGTTTGGTGTATTTTTAGTCCTTAAGACTTGTCCCATAGTTGTCCCAAACTGGTTGCATTCATATCTTGAAGGAACTGCTTGGCTCACTATACTGCCTTTATTGCTCTGGTGTAATATTGACTCAGAGTCAAGGTTAAACACCAGCATGTCACTAGATCTCACTTTTTTTTCAGGGATTCATTGCTAGCACCATGCACTGCCCTTGTCCTTACAAAAGTCATGTCTGGTTCTGGAGGGACAACTGCACAGATCATGTATTTGCTTACGGTTTGGGGAGATCATGTTCTCTTCCAACAGCATTGGTCTAACACCTAGACCTAGCAAAGATCATGTCAAAATGAAGAAGATGGATGGAGACCTTTCCAGGGGAGGCTCAAGTGTTGTGACAAAAGAAAGGGCTCTTGCACAAGAACAATAATGGACAACAAAAGGACACATGCACATATTTTCAACTCCTGCCCCTAACATTATGAATGGGACTTAATTTTCTTTCTTGGGATCACTTCTGATAGGAATGAAGGAATTATGGTCACAATTGCAATTTTAACCAGAATCTAAAACCAGAATCCCACAAGATCCATGTCCTACCCGCTACAGAAGAGATAACCCTCAAAGCCTGAGCAGATGTCCAACATAACTATGGCAGGATTATCATGGGCTCACTTACAAAAAGGAATTTTAAGTAACTTTTGTTCTAGGAACCTCATGGGAACGTTTTGGAAGCTTTTCAAGCAAGTTCAGCTCTTATTACTAAACCCACACCCATTTTACGCACATTCCAAGTGATGTCCAGTCTATGCTTTGTGGTGTTTCCTCTTCTGAATAAACAAACTCTCCTGGTTTTGATTACCCCTTTCAAGTACGCCCTCAATCCATCAACTCATTTAATACTCCCTCAGTCCCTCTTTGCATGACTTCTTCTCTCACCATGTGCACAAAATAGTGTCTATGCCAATAAAATGTGAATTCTGAAGTGTTCCTTTCTGTAATAGAACAAAGAGTTCCCTTTTCCTTTCAATTGATTACTGTTCCATACTCTGCTTCAGCTGATGGCACCTCAGAGGTTATAAACAGACATTTCCCAGGAAAGGTTCTTACCAAAGATGAAGCACAGCATAGCAAGTACCTGCAACATCTTGAGTTTATAGCTATGGTGAGCTTCAGTAGGGTATTTTTCCATAAATCAAGACATTTAAAAATGCAGAGGAATGAGTAACAAGAAAGGTGAAAGTTTAAAAACTTTGGCATGAATTGTGGAAGGCAAGAAAATAATTCCAGGGTTGTCAAAAAGTGACACCAGCCTTTTACTGCAGCAAAATTTTGGAAACCACTGTGTAGAGTAACATTACACACATTTTGCTGATTCCCCTTTTGGTTTCTCTGCATCTTGATTAGACAAAGATAACATATTTCAAAGTAAAGATGACACACAAAATGTAATTGGGACACCCCTATTTTGCATTGATTACCTAAAAGTATATTTAAAAAACATTTCCCCAAAGTATTGCAAGGGTCAAGTCTGAGACATCTCACCTATACTGAACAGAGATCTTTCTTGTCTTAGATTCATTTAGACATACGTATCTGATTTAGTCCATCAGATTAACTTCTGCTCTTTACTGATAGGTAAGAACAGTATGGATTCTGTAGAGGATGAAAAAGCACTGGTCAAAAATAATCACTTTGAGTTCTATTCATCCCTTTTGTCTATTACTTTGTTCACATTATCATGTTGCTAACATGAGGTTAGACCCTGAGAACTTGTTTAGGCAGACAGCTCATTAAGAACTCTTCAAGGGCACCATTTGTTCTGTGTTTGTGTGAGGAGATACTTGGGATTCACAAAACTCATAAGTGGACCTGAAGTATCATGATAATATGATCCAAAAGACATGACCTGTAAAACCCTGTTTTCCTTTCTCTGGTTTTCTTTACTGGCATGATAGAGTGGACTAGTCATTACAGATGTTTCGTGAACTCCCAGGATGGCTGACTTTTCAAAACATTAGTAAGTCCAAAGGCAGCCTTTGACCCTACTGGCAGATCTGGTTCTATTCTCCTTCATTCTTATTCCTCTTTTCGTGTTTTTGTTGTTTGGGCTGTGAATAGTTTCTTAAAGTTGATACAAACAAGAGAACATTAGAACCTTGACCTTCACAAAAATCTGGCCAATTTAATTTCAAAATACATGAAAATCTCAAATGTTGAACCCTATCATCTTGTCTGCATTTTGATTTGGGAAGTACAAAGGGCAAAATGCAGATCTTATATCAGTGAGTTCTTTCTGAAAGTCTCTGGATCATAAACCCTGGCCAGTGCTGTCATAAGATACAGAATGTGTGCAGACTAGTCAGGAAATGAGTTTAAACAACAATGTGATTAATTTGGTGTTATATGGATTCTCTGGGCCAGAAAGATGCTGTCAAGTGTAAAATGCAACACAGAGCACAGTGGACAATACACCTTCCAAATAAAGAACTGTCTCATCTTACCCCTTCCATTACCTCTTCACTTGCTGTCTCTTCTGATATATGTCTTCTTTCCGCTTAGTAATTAAGTACTTAAGTGTCCCTTAATTTCACACCAAATTATTCCATTCTCAGTTTCCTTACTTCCCTCTGATCACATTCTTACATTAGGGGACTAATCGTATCCCTACAGAATCTTGTACAACAATAAGTAGTTTTTCAATGGAATATTTGGGGAAATATCCCCACAAAAATTTGTTGAACCAAAGGCAGCTATTCATCTCAAAAACAGAACTACTGCATATATTCACAGGTTTGGGGTTTATGTTTCAAACTGGGAATATTTTCAAAACTTGTTAAAATACTTGTATTTATTAAAAAAAGTGAGACAAATCCGTGGCAGTTTGCCACTTTTGTTATACTGCTTAATCATTCTTTTCCTTCTCTCACATAATAGGTACTTCAGTTCCATAAACATATTTTATTGTATCATAAAATGACAGTCTGGGATTGCTTCAAATACCTTTATGATTCCTAGTTGTGGGTAGCATGTAGCAGAAACAATGAAGTTTGGACTGTATCCCAGGAATTATCTCAGTACTCTTCCCAAACTCATAGTATCAAGCCTAAACAAAGAGATATGTTCATAATAGGCAAGAGCTAAACTTCTTCACCATGGGGAATAGTGAGTTCATTTTAATATCACGACCACCCCTGAAATTGCAGACAGTCTAACTTCTACCCAACAACTGTGTTTATTGTTATTGCCATCTCTCTTACTGGGCTGTATCCCTTGCTACCATCAGGGAGGGTTGATTAAGGCAGATTCCCCACTACCCCAGCACATACAGCCGAATGAACTAACTGCTACCACTGCATAGGGAAAATAGTTCTCCTTGAGGAGAATCTTCCACTTCCACAGCCATCAGTTTTCCTTGCCTGAACTCTCATTAGAGTGTTGTTAATATACCCAGTACTGAAGAGCAACTCAAAATTTTTATCATCCCAGGATCTACTTAGCAATTGTGCAGTAATGATATTCCCCAGTAGTCTGAAGGAAACAGCAGGTCACAGACACAAAAATGAGCCTGTAGCCTTATGAGCCAACAAACCTGCCAGATGCAAATGCCTCACATGTGGAAACCTGAGGGTACCCAGCAAGGCTGGTGTATTGGTTTGCCACACCAACACTTGCCATTGCCCTGACTGTTGAGCCAAACAAAGAAGCATTCCTGAAATTAGCAGAAGGGGAAAGAGGTACTATAGTGGGAACTGAGTGACAAAATTGGATTTGGGAAGGAGTATGGGATGAAGGCATGGCAAAGTATGAATGTTATAGGACAAAGGAAGTTGTCCATGTAGCTCTAATTGAGGAATGCCATAGATATTGTCAACAGAGACAGCATAAATTTGACATCACACTGCTGTAAATGTATACATATTGTTACTTTTCTGCTGGTTGATACTGAAATAGGTTTCATGATACCTTTACAAAATGCCGCATCTTTTGCACATACTTCATTATTCCAAAGAAAAACATTGAATATGAAATACACAGCTGGTTCCAGGCAGTTAGAGATTCTCTTTTTCTGTATTGTAAATGCTGTCAGCTAAGTGATTTTGTTTGCAATTGAGAAAAAAGATGCAGACAAGCAGCACAACATTTATGGAATTTCTAAGTTTAAAACAAGAATTCCAGAAATGGTCCAAATAATCAGAGAACTGGAACAATAAAGTTCTAACAGAAAGGGTGGAAACAAAAGAGAGAAAGTAATGAACACCTGCTCACTTACTGACATTATGTATTTTCATGTATGTAGAAAGATTGATGCCTCAAAACCAAAAGAGAAACTGGTAAAGGCCTAATGTTACATCTTCTATGCTAAAGGCTTCATGTAAACACACTCTTTTCTAGTTCACCTAGAAAGTCTTTGTGGTTGCTTCCATAAGTATCTAACCTCTTTTGTGTAAAACTGATTACAACAAAATGACTGTAATATCAGAAAAGGCACAAATAGAGCTAAGTAAACACCCTAGGATACAGAAAGGACCATCCCCTCCAGTAGCCTCAGGAATCAGACCTTGGCCATGTAATTATCTGGAATCATCTGGTGAAATGAAGAAAAGCTGTGCAAGAGGACAGATTGCTGTGGTCCAGCAAAATGAGTAAGTACCAAATAACCCAGAGACAGAGATTGTAAGAAACAAAATACTACTAGGGGTTACATCCAGCATGCTGATATCACAGCTTTTTCTTCTTCTTTGTTTTTTAGTTTTGGTTTTTCTTTTGGTTTGGTTTTTTATTCTATTGTTTCTTTACTTACTCTTCAAGAGCCTCTCAAAACTGAGATGGCATGCTTAAGCCTGAATCCTCAGCCTTACTCTTGCCCACTGTAGACAGAGTTTCATGGGTAAAATTGTAAGTTAGCACACCTACCGAGACAACTCTTACTATATAGCAGTAGTAGAATATGTGTGTATCTTCAGCAACAAAGAGAAAACATTAATTTCGGTGAAAAAATATGAAAACAACACTTTGAGTGAAGCAAAACATTGCGAAAGTATCAGACCTTCAAAACTATTTTAATTTTGAGGTGTGTTTTTAACTGTTCACATTTTAATTTTGTACAGTCATATTATCTGCTTTAGTATGTTACAAAACAAGGAATTAAATTAAATACCTGAACGTAATTTCCTAACTCAGTAATTAATTTACTGAGTAAAATTTATTATACTTATTATCAAAATATCTACAGCAATTCTAATAAAAATAATTATTAGCAGATATATATGATAAAATGATAATTTAAAATAGATATACTATAAAAATAAGGAAAACTATCTACAAAGCTCTACATTCAAAGTGGAGTATTTAGAGTTCAGCAAGACCCTTCAACTGAAAAGAAAAATACGTAGAAACGCTGGAGCATTTTCACAAATTAGATTTATTGCTGCAGCCAGCTCTGTGCTTTCTGGGGATGTGATACACACACACAAGAATGTCACCACGTGACTTCTGGTACATTAGCAAATCTTCAGCTCTGTGGAAGGTGCAATTTCATCTTACATGTCTCTAGTGACACTACTGGTTTTAAAATTTCCTGTTCTGCTTCAGTCTTGACACTATTTATTCCTGTCTCCATGCAGCTGTTCAGCCCCGCCTGTGCTGAGCCAAAGTTATGGTCTATGAGAGCAAAGGGAAAGAATACGAACCTCCTTTCAGCCCCTCAAAGACGAAACACAGAAAGTGGAAGAAGGGAAGCAATAATGGAGTGTTAATTGTTCCCCTTCCATTCATATTTAATGCATTTTCTGCTTCTCTAAAGTCCATGCAAATATCATCAAATGCCTGTGCAGTACCATTTTCTGAGTTCAATACAGCATGATACCCTTTGCACTTAAAATCTAGATCTTCAAGAGCTGACAAGCTAGAACACAGCCCGAGTTAGCATAACAAAACCTTATTCTTATCACAAATGCTGGGATAAAGCCAAATTACTGCAAGTGATACAATTTTGCCTTCTAAACTTTGTGTTTAGACTCTGTTAAATTAATGAATTAATGATGTGCATGGAAGATGCACCCACTTCTAGGCAGCACTGGCTGAAGAGGGCACTTGTCTTTTATAAAAACATGAAAACAAAGAAAGCATCCTCAGAGGAGCAAATGGGAAAGGCACCAAATCACCTTTTGCTCAACCACATCAATATTGCAATTTCTTCTGAGCCCAGGAGAGTCAGGAAAAATTAATATCCCCCACCCTTGAGGTTTTTGGCTGTAGGAATACCCCATAAATTATCATTGATTCTTATCTTATTGTATGCTCTTACAGACCCTACAATGAATCCTTCATGTCAAAGAGATTTACATAGTCCAAAGACTTCCTGGGCAAAGGTAACAAGCTTTAAGAGCTCTCCTCAGACTCTTTCTCAACTGAAGAAAGATGGCATTATGGAGGGATGTTTATTTTTCAATTGAAGTCATTGTAAGATAAAAAAACTTTATCCCAATGCAGATATAACCGAGAATGGAAAATGTAAACTATCTGTATGTGAAAAAATGTAAAAGATTTATGGAATGGTTGGGAAGGCTTCTGCACAATGTATAGGCCATACAAGCTTTTGCTTTTGATCGAGAGACAGGATATACTGAAACAGCCACAGACTCTTTGCCAGCACATGGTTAGAAAAACAGAGCAGGTCAGTGGAGGCACAGTGCTCACTTTGTCACATGCTTCAAGACACTTGGTCCCAGACCTATTCATTTTAGTGTCTACCAGTTTAGCATTTATCATCTTAGGCTTTTTAAGAGAGACCCTGGTCTTAGTTACATTTAAATAAACCAGCTCCATGCTCAGATTTCTCAGAAAGATCATAGAGCATATACTGCCACAGGAGTATCCAAAAAGGCCCATCATTTGGCTCTCTACATATTAAACTGCTGTTGCTTAAAATGGACATCAGTCCATTTCTAAATGTGAAGACTTAGAAAACACCTGAAAACTGCTCTGGTAAAATGACTAATGTATTCATTGGGTTCATTCAGCTGTAAAGACATGAGTCTTTTGGGGTTCAGTGATCCCACAGTTAATTTATCTTGGTTTGACAAGTAAGTGACCATGGTCTTAGCAGTAGGAGGTTTTGCAGAGAAGGCATCATGGTAACAGAGAGCCTTGGGGAGAAAGCTTAGTCCAAGATTTACAATCTGTTATTTTTATTCGGAAACTGATAAAGCCAAACACATCTAAGCCATACAGTTTGGGGAACAGCCCAGAAACTCTTTTCTGTGATCAGAGGTCATGGAAAAGCAGAGATACTGTTTGAGGATGTATCAGCATGCTCCAAGCCCTATAAAAAACTGAGAAGCAGCATAAGGTTGTTGTCTTGAATTACCCTTTCACACTTCCTACACTGCACTTGTGTCTGCAAGTCCTCTCAGGAGCCCCTTTTTGTTTCCACTTTGTCTAGTGGCTTATCTGACTAACTCTTGCACTTTTTAATGGATTGCTAAAGCTGAATCCTCCAAAGACAGGAGAAGGGAGGCAGGAGACACTTTAGCACAGTCAGCACAGAAACTCAGACTTATGAGCAGTCCGGAAATCCATCATGCATGAATGACAAAACCTAGGAGGAGACTTTATAAAGGACTACTGTCATGTTATGGTAAAATCTATCTGTTCTGAAGAGCATTTTATGGACAGAGCCAGCAGCTACCCTTTTCCAGGCAAGTAAGGCAAGGTAATAATGAGTAGAAACAAAAGCTAAGGGCTACTAAAACTACTGAAAAATAATGAGAAGAAATAACAACTACAAACTACTAAAGGCTACTAAAATGGCACACTGGACATGGATGGTCCATTCATTTGTAAAAGACAAATGAACCTTTTGTATTTGGTACAAAAGCAAAGAGAATAAAACAAGGGGGTTGAGGATTAGAAAAAACAATCAGAATTTTTCACTTGCACAGAGTAGTAGACTTCGTTGTAGTCTTATTCAGAGAGTGAATCAAATATCTTTATTGAAATTCTCTTCACAATGAATAGATAGATATTTAATTCTCCATAATTTTGAACTTCTTTGCTGGCAAAAGGATGTATATATAAGTAACTTTGTCATCAAAAAAAAAAAAAAAAAAGAAAGCAACTGAATAAGAAACACATTTCATCTGTAAGAGCTGTACCAGTAATTATTAAAAGTTATTTTGTGAACTGTAAGAAAAGCATAATTTTGAATTTTTCAAGTTAGGTATTTTTGTATTTCCATTACATGGTATTCACTTGTACTAAAAGCTTATACTTTCAGATCCAGTTAAAATAGCCACTTCTCAAAGCATACAGTCTTGCTTCTTGAAATTTTAATATAATTGCCTTAGTCATATGAAGCGAGTTCTCCCAATTGATTAACATGAAAAGACCTCTTGAAAGTCATCAAGTTACAGCACTTACAGTGATGTGGATTATATAAAACATACGAGTCAAGTTTTAAATCCTAGCAAGAAAGAGTTGAAAGGACTTAGAATGAACCATTGCCTTACACAAGAGAACTCACAATGTAAGAAAAATTACAGATAGTGGGAGGAAATAAATTCATACAAGAAGTATCGGGATTAGTATTTACATAAGGGTTAAAGCACTCATCTCTTTTTCCTCTGTAGATGAAGATCTCATGATAATATCATATTCAGTGTGGTTATGGCATCACAACTCCCATAAACACAATCTATTGCCATTTTTTAAAGAAAAGTTACTTCATGTACCAATGTTTATTTATTAGAACATAGTTGGCTTGGCTGAGTGAAGCAAACAAATAAAACTTTCCAAACCCTAAATACATGTATCCAATTCTGAATAATAACTCTCCTGGGAAGTCAGATAGATTTGTTACTCTGCTAAACAGGACAAAAATTTTGAGAAAAGGATCTGTAGAGCTCAAATTTTGTTCTTTATAGGTCATATAATTAATATTAAGGAACTAACTAAGAGCAGACACTGAGTCCACTTACCAGTTTATAGATGAACCCTCCAGGTCAATGACATGAGGTGCCAGCCTTTTGGCCTTTATGCTAAAGTTCATACCCACTGAATTGCCATTGAAAAACTCTAGTGAATTACTAGGGTTTTTTCCTAATTTTTCTGAGATTCTAAACTACAAACATTACAAGCTATTCAGATGTCTCAAATAGTTAATGCTATACCTGTCAATGCTAATGGCAGATATTCCTACTAGTAATATCAGCATATCTATCCATGGAAGAAAGCTTTTTCAGCCTCTCCTTCTCACTTTTGAAACTGTTGATCCATTTCAGTCAGCACAACAAAACCAGATGTCTCAAAGATATTTAATTACCCAGAGGTTATGTACCTACAGAGAGAGAAAATAGAATTCCTGCTTAGGAAACTGCTATATCCCATCCCCTTTGGCACAGGGTGGCAGGCCATCCATCCCATGCGTTTTGACTGGCCCCTCAGCATGTGGCACTGCCTGGCTCATTAGCTCAATCCCAGCTGGAGCTCATGTTTCTCCCCTCACCGCAGACACAGGGGCTGGAAAAAGAGACAAGAATGTAGAGGCAAGCGGTGAATTGGAAACACTGTGAGCACAGGAAGATCTCAAGTTACTGAGATGCATATCTCATGGGATACTGGAAGGAAAGCTGGCTTATTACAGGGACTGGCACTGGATAACAGAGTGCGCCAATTTGAGGAAATCAGACTTCACTAGTTCTGCTGCTCATGGAATAACTTGTCTTCTGTACTGTCATGTTTCAGCAAGCATATGGAACACTGCTATTCTAATAGCATTTTCAGAACTGGTCAAATATTTAGGAACAGCATTCTAATATAGGTCCTCTTCTTCTAGAGGTTTAATTGTCCTGAGATACTGCTGCTTGAAAGTAATGCTTGGCTAAATGCCAAACGCTTGGATATGGATGGGTGATCATTCCAGTTACAGGAGACAACAAACGTGTTCAGCTGTCTAGCAAGTAGGAGGAAAATATACTTACAAATCCCAAATAAGGAAGGCTTCAGCTAAAAACAATGTCCCTGTTGCAACATGTAACTGCATCCACACTCCTAAAAAACCAAAAAAAGGTAATTTCTGCCTTTTGCAGTCATTCATTTACATCTATTTAACAGAAGAACTGAGAATATCATGCACCAGTCTGCATTCTTCTTGCAACTGGAATAAATTGTTTTAGATTTATTCATACTATTTTAGGACTAGTACACCTTTACCCTTCTCAAAATCCATATGACACTCTAAGCAACCTACTTTTTGTTTGCCTTCACAACTGACAGATAGCTTGGGAAGGGACCAAAAATGCCTAGTCAGGACATTTAGTCAACCCTGAAAAGCATCAGGAGCTTCAGGGTATGCAGCACCTTTAAAAATCAACTGTTTTCGTGTGATGGATGTTGGCATCTTGCCACTGAGAGGTTAATAAGGGTATACTTGATCACATTACAGCTCAGGAAGACATATCCACCCAGATATTGGTTGCTGGGCTTTTTTTTAACACTCAATCCTTGTTTCTTTCCTCACCATCTCTAGTGATTACCTTTCTATGCATTATCTTGCTTTGGTGGATAATCCCTCAGAAGCCTGGCTCCCTAAATGCACTGGAGAAGCTGGGCCATGAAAACCAGGGGGCAGAAAGGCACTCCAATGTTCTTGTTTTAGATCATGTTTGGCATTCAGTTTTTTTCTGAACCCTGGAAGCTAATCCAAGTAAGTAGGTAAGTGGAGAGCTGCAATTCTTTATATTAAGGCAGGGCCTATTGTTAGTTCATTTATCTACACCTGGGCAGATTGTAGGCAGGGATTTTTATCTTTGTGAAGAAAGAACTTTAATTTAGATTGCTTCTCTGAGAACTTTACTGTTTGGACACAGAAACTGCTCCTAGAAAAAAGAACACCAAAAGCAGAGGTTCAAAGCTGCTTCCTGAACCTCATCTTATGAAAACAGTAGTTAGGTGTTCATATGCCTTTTAAATACAGCCTTATGGACCTCCTGTTTTTGCACACAGCTATAATTTGAACCGCTTGGGAATGTTGTGATTTGTGGTTTCATAGGGTCTGTGGTTTCAAAATGATGCTGAGCTTGTCATTGAGGTTGCCCTGGCGAGACAAACAGATTTATTTAGATCACTCTTTGCCAGTCTTTGCTAATCTTTGCACTCTTTAAAGGAGCTTGTGCAAACTGTAACATTTAAGAGGCTTCCAGAATTACAGAGGTCCCAAAAGAATACTAAAGAGTACAAAAATATATGGAGCAACACTAGTAAATTTGATCACAGGGTTCAACCCCACATCCTACTTTTGAGACCCTTTATGAAACTTGCATAACCTGTTAGTCCAGTTAAAAAAATACTCCATTAAATAAAGTTATCCTGTCTTCACAGCAAGATCTAGCTGTCAGTCTCCACTGTTTCTGTCATAGTCCTATGCACTGAGGTGCAAGAATGTCCAGGGAGCTGGTTTGATCAGTACTCCTCAGTCTTAGAAAAGTATATTGCAGGTTTATTGATTCCTCTCCCAGTGTGCAGCTATATAGACTGATGACTTCCAGTGATTCTGAGTGGACACCCAAATGGTCTGCACTGCTGAAAAGTGCAGCTCCATATTTTGGTAAAACTGGAGTGATATTTTTGAAACACGCATTCTCTATGGTCAGTGTCTGGATTTCCTGATGCCACCATTTCCTGGTACCAAGGACTAAGGAAGAAAAAAACTGCAGACTATATAAACTGGGTAAATCAACAGTCTGGCTTGTAACCTCTCACTACAACCTTTATAACTTAAATTAGGTTGGAGGGATATGAAGAATTATAAAAAGATATGTTTTATATAAAAAAATAATGGTAACTGTAAACAGAGGCACCTTTCTCCCTGTAAAACATTAACTGCCACCTGAAATAAAGAATCTTGTCTACCTTTTGAAAATATTAGATTTTTGCTACTGCATTATATAGAAAATAAAAATGTTCCACTTCTATTAGTTTGAGGTGTTACATACTGAAAAAAACACAACCATCTTCTATGGTGGTTTTAATAGAAGATAGATGAATATGTTGGATATTGCATGTTTTCAAACAGGGAAAAGCCATGCAAATTAAGTGAAGGTCAAATTTCTTGTGGTTGAACCCATGAAGTAAACACAGAACATACTTTGTTTATTTGGATCTTAAAGGGACAAACTGTTTTTATGGTGGAGTAGTCATTACACTACAGCAAGCACTGTAACGCACTGTATTTCAAAATCACATATTTTTAAAATAGGGAATGTACTGACATCAACATAATCAGTCTCAATCACAATCACAAAAACTGGAAAAGATTCTGAAGAGTGAAAACTTGAAAAATCACACTTTTATTTTCTAAATGTTAACATATAGAAGAGGAAAAAACCTTTACCATAGACTGATGTAAACCTTCATATCATTAGGATCCAATAGTACAAAACTGTTAATCATACATGACTTTTTTACAGAAGTCTGATTCAGACTGGTCATTCAAAATGGCTACATTTGAAACATCCTGTCTTGCTAAACCCCACTAATCTTCTCATGATCCAGGTCTTGATGCAGTACTTTAACCTTAATTCCCACACTTGTGTTTCACTAGGAAAATGTATGGTAAAAATAAACCTTGTAAGTCATCTTTAGTGAATATGACTTGGCAGGTATTTTCTAATTTTTACTAGTAAAATTCAGGAAGATGATAGCAAGACAACTACAGCTCGGAAGTGGTTAAGAGGAGTGCCTGGAAACTTTTCTAACTTTGAAAATTGTTCCTGTTTCATTCAGAGAGTAAACCAAGATTTTTGAAGCGTTCTTGCAAAGAAACAGGGAGTGAGAAGTTGCGAGTAGAGAATAACATTTTGTTATTAGAACTACCGTTCGACTGCAGGGCATGAGCTGTCCATACACCAGTGCTGTTTTGGTAGTTCCTTTGCAGAGAAACTATCAGCAAAAATTTCTGTCAACTCTGATTCACTCATTAACAGCTCTGGTCACAACTAAGCACCATTTACAAAACTCTTATTTTGCAAAATTCATAGTCTACTGAATTGATGCCTCTCTCCCAAATAAACAAGTTGCTCGGTGTTGATTTGTAAGTGGTTATGTTTGGGAATTACTACGTGGTAGTGACATTTCTAAA
Organism: Acropternis orthonyx; assembly: GCA_035583155.1. Taxonomy (NCBI): domain Eukaryota; kingdom Metazoa; phylum Chordata; class Aves; order Passeriformes; family Rhinocryptidae; genus Acropternis; species Acropternis orthonyx. The sequence continues at coordinate 20,822,859 of JAWWEU010000091.1, forward strand.
CAAACAATGATGTTGAGCATGAAAATACTAGCCTCAGTGATCCACTGAAAGATGAGATGGATCTCAATATTCCTAAAGGAGGAGTAAGTTACGCTGATTAATTTTAGGGATACAAACACACAGAGTGTTTGGAATTACATCAGTGAGTCACAGTAGAGCGTGGGTTAATAGGATAGTTTTGTGTGACTGAAGTCCTACAACTTCAAAAAACAGTTGGTGGTTGTTCTTCCTTTCCCTGAGCACAGCCGATCACTTGGCAGCATTAGTTAATCATCACAGCTAGGATAGTTCAGGTCATAGTCCTTAATGTCCTTTACATGAGGACATTTATACTGTCACTAAAAAGCACTGTGCAAGGAAGTAACACAGAGTCTTTGCCGGTTGTGCCAAGGGGTATGGCTGCTTGACTGTAGCAGAGCTTAACAAGTGTATTTCTACATAAGCAGATCTGAAAACACTCCAGTCACACCTGCTCAGACCACCTCAAACTCAAATACATTTAAAAATCTACTCTTCAAGGCTCTTCTCGTAACAAAAGAGACAGACAAGAGAACATATTTAAACAAAGCCCAAACTTCAAAACACAAATGCCTGGGATTCAAGAGTAATAGTCTTTACAACCTCTTATGGATGTTTTTTTGCATCCTTTTTGCATTCTTCATTAGGAGCATATGATTTTTCAGACTAGAAATGCACTTTAGACAGCTAAAACTCTTAACTTTCTGACTGTTTTAGTTTTATAAAATTCTGTTCAATAAAAAACACAGGAAAGAGAAGTTAGCTAAATTAGAAGTTTTGTGTGTGTTTTTTGTGGGTTTGTTTGTTTGTTTGTTTTTGTTTTGCTGGGGAAGCGTTGTTGTTTTAAGCTGCAGAGAAACAATGATAAATTAATTATAACAGTTGTGATTATTCCTCAGTCACCATGTAATTGTATCCTATGTGTACACTGCAGAGTCACCTTGACAAAACTGCCATGTAAAGTAAAGCTACGATTTATTCATCTTGGACAAAGTACCTTTTCGTGGTTATAAAGTGTTTAGAGAAGCAGCAGAAAAAGCAATTACTGTACATCCATCTATCTATCTATCTATCTATCT
>JAWWEU010000091.1:20841404-20859408 GCA_035583155.1 Acropternis orthonyx
GGGGAATGTGCATTTGCAGCCCAGAAAATGAACCACATCCTGGGCTGCATCAAAAGCAATGTGGCCAGCAGGTCAAGGAAGGTGACTCTGCCCCTCTACTCTGCTCTGGTGCCCCCAAAACAGAAAGATGTTGGCCTGGTGGAACAAGTCCAGAGGAATCACAATCATGATCAGAGGCCTGGAAGACCTCCACTAGGAGGGAATGCTGAGAATTGTTCAGCGGGGGTTGTTCAGCCTTAAGAAGAGAAAGCTCTAGGGACAACTTATTGCAGACTCCCAGGAGGTCCACAAAAAAGCTGGAGAGGGCCTTTCACAGAACATATAGCAATAGGACAAGAGGGAATGCCTTTCAGATGAAAGAAGACATACTGGATATTAGGAGGACATTCTTTACTGTGAGGATGCTGAGGCACTGACACAGGCTGCCAGGATAAGTTGTGGGTGCCCCATCCCTGGAAGTGTCAAGGCCAGGATGCAGGCATCCTGCATCCTAAGCAACCTGTCCTAGTGGAGTGTGTCCCTGCCTGTGGCAGCAGGGTTGGAACTACGTGATCCTTAAGGTCTCTTCTAACCTGAAAAATGTTATGATTCTATGTTGAAGCATACTTAAACTTCACTCTAGTTTACTATCTATTTACAGTAATTCACCAGTGAACACTTAAAAAAAAAAATTATGCAAGAAATCTTAACAGTACTACTTATCCTGGAACAAATTCTCTGCTTCCAAGTATCTCCAACTTAAGGATTTCTGAAACACAAACTGCCTGTTACTACATGGTATATTACTGTATTTTATAGCTCCTGTTAGAATTTTTTCCTTTGGCTAGTACATCTAATCACCTTTGAACCTATATAAAATATTCTTGGTATCTGATAAAATGGAACAATGACATTCCAATAATTTAGTTCTCATCCACAAAAAACCCACCTTCTTTGTTTCAAACTTCCTGAGATTTTTATCTTATATCCCACTGTGCTTTATTTCTGAGAAACACAGTTGTTCCTTTTCTTCAGGCCTGTTCTGGCTCTCCAACACCTTTTTTTCTGCATACTTCTTATTTCTCTGCCTCCAATACCTTCAATATTTAACTTCTTTCATGCAAACTGTTCCACACTTTTGAGTCATGCTTCTTACCTTTCTCTGTATTTTTTTCCCACTTTTAGTGTGCAATATTGAAGACTAACACACAGTATTTAAAAATGTTTAAAACACGAATTGCTTTAAAGAAGCTTAACTGTTTTCTTTGTCTTGCCCCATTTTTCTTCTAAAGGGAGAAAAATGTTTTCTAAATAAGATCATATAATTAATTTTATTTGTTAATCTGTATATGAAAGGGAATAACAGCTATGACCAAAAATGTTATGTAACTGTTCTAATCCCTTGACTCTTAAATCCCTTCTCTTGAATACATCTGTCCATATATGAGCTGCAGCAAGACAAAATTTTTTTATATAAACCAGTTTTTATTTTTTAATTGCAAATACATAATAAATTAGCAAATACACATTATTTTCTCTACTTTTTGTTATTTAAAAAAATCATTATTTCCCTAAAGAAACAAAAAATCTCAATTGAAAAAGCAAAAGTTGCAATGAATTGCAAAATACACTTCAATGGTGTATTCAAAAGAGCATTTAAGTGAAAGACTGAAGGCACACTCCTATATTAGAAAAGAGATCTGACAGTTGAGAACATCAACTTTTCAAAATCTGAAACTGCTGTTTTGTAGTAACAACTTTGAGGTGTTTTTACAAAAACCAAGCATGCTTCCTACTTATGTTCCATGTATTCTCTAAAATCATGAAGGCATACTGTGACAAATGGGGAGAAAGAATGTATCAAGAAAAAACCCTTCCCGGAAAACTTGGCAAGCATGTTTTCTTGTCTTCAAACAATTTCACTGTTCTGGTAAGATAATAAACTCTTGGAAGAGATCATGATACTCCCAGGGATATTTCAGTAAGTGCCAAACTTGTGGAAAAAATAAACGTATTTCCTTACATCCCTAACAATGTATTCTATTATTTTAGTGGTAAAAGATTCTTATGATAGCTTTCTATGTTGCCTTTTCCATCAGAAAGCATTACACTCCTGGACTCAGTGTAGGAATCAGTACAGGACTGAAATAAATTTCTTCCTCCTCTTCTGGAAAATGTCTTACTTCAGCTATAGTAAGCTTATTTGTTTCCTCGTAATACAGGTGATCTGTAAAGAGAATCCAAATTTTCTCTGTGTACAAACTACACTCCCCAACACCCCAAATCCTTCTCTGCTATAGCACATTATGAATACTACCTCATTTCCACCTATATTCTACTCTCCAAATGAATTTCAAATACTCTACCAACATTTCTCTTGAATAACCATCTCTCTTGGCTCCAGTTTACTACAAGCCATCTTTGGGTCCTCTACAACAATAAAGGTCTGACGAAACTGTTTCCTTATAGAAATACTACATAAAATGCTACTAAAAAGGCAGCAGCTGTTAAGAGTACATAGTTTAACTCTTTTATATGCCACATCAGTTTTTCACAAGGAAAGTATTCTTTGGTGTTTAGGCAGGTCTAGCAAGAGAATTGCAAGAAAGCTGCCTTCCATAGCTCCATCAAGAACCGAAGACAGAACAACTCTTCCAAATCAGTTAGCCAATCCTCATTTTTCTCAACACCAGACCATTCAAAATACAAGTATTTGAAAGGTTTCACCCCAAAATGCTCCCACATGTAGGTACTCATTATAACTAAGCCTCTGCCTAGACCAAATATCCAACAGCAGTTGTTGTTTTTCCCTTTTTCACACCTGAAATACATTAACACCAGGCCACAAATACCTGACCAGAAAGTTAATGCACTGTAACTCAGAAGGCTCAGCGCATTTCACTTCTTGACAAGGTGACCATATCAGCCATTTAAAGAGAATTTAACACTGTAATTTCATTCTCCCAGATATGTCTTCCTGTTTTGTTCCTAGACCTACATGAATATTGATGAACTTAAACTGGAGGAAAAAGAAAGGAAGAATGAAGATGACATCAGATCAGTCAAAACTGCATAACTAATGGTACCATATATCTGGTAGAAGCCTTGCATCACAACAGAAGTTTAGTTCTCTCTGTTTTTCACAGTATTCAACACAGTGTTCTTTTGTTGATGTATGCTCAAGGTAAAAATCACTGCCCTGGTTAATGTGATGTTCAAAATCTTTTCAACTCAAGGTTTCACTGATCATTTGTTGTGGAATTGGATTACTTTGACTAAAATATCTAACTAGTACTTAGGGTTCACATTTTTCTGAGCTTGAAAATTGTAGTCTAAACATTTAATAGGATTCTCAGGCAGATTTTTAGTAAATAAAATTTTCAGTAAATCGAATGAAAGAGTTAAAATTCTTCCACTTGATAAATAATTTTCAAGAAGAAAATGTCATCGCATACCCAATAGAAAGTAAAATGTTCTGCATGAAATTTAACATTTTGAAGTACCTAGGTTCTCTAAACTTTATCAGAAATATGTTCCTTCTATAAAGTGCAAAAGATTAGTATGTTAAGAAATACTTCTGAATGAAATATGTTACAGAACAAGAATTTGGGGTACATATCAGCCAAAGCATCCTTCAGCTAAAGACCAAACTCTTCCTCACAAAATGATGGCAGTATTTTTGTTCTTTAAGCTCAGAAGCCAATATATAAGACACTCATAAATTGTTTTGCACTTTAATTTGCCATTTTGGAAATATCCAACATGTTCCAGCGAGACAATAAATCCTAATGACTTTTCATGAGCAAGGTATCAGTTCAAACACTTACTGAATGTCATCTGCATTTCTCTGCTGGTCGAGGTACAAGTGTTTCTTTCCAAAAGAAACTCCTGATTTTGAAACAAGCTGAGTCAGTTTGAAATGGCAGTTTCAGACACTTGATTTGGTACTATTTTTAGTCTACTTTTTCTATCTTACTTTTCTTTGACATCTTTTGCTGTTGATGCAAAATTATGTTCACAGATGGAGAAAGGTGACTGCACTGAAAGCAATGGTAGCCACAAAATACAACTGAAAGAACAATTTCTGTATATTCCATTCTCAGCATTTTAGATATTACACCAAGAGATGAAGTCCTTTTAAATGAAAGATTACTATAGTAACAGCATTTCTCAGAACTAGATTAATAAATGAAACATTTATTGCTTATAGACAGGAATATTCAGCCAAGAGAGTTTCTAAATGTTTGAAAAAAGACATCAAGTCTGTTTTAGATCTGGAACAGAATGATCCACAGAGCATTTAAATTACATGATCATAGCATATGAAAGGCAACTACCAACCTTAACTGGAAAACCCTGTAACAACTTCAGTTCTGAGTTATGTAATACCTAATCATAAACAAAGTAGAATAGACTATTTATTGAAACTAATCCGACTCTAAGACTATTCAGATGTCTTGGATTTTACAATTTTATCTCCAATGCTATTATGCAAATCTTCCACATTATCTTATTGTTCCTGAGAAAGACAAGTTCCACTGGTTCCACTGCAGCTTTCAAATCATAAAAACAGTATTTTAACAGAAACAGTCTACATTTCACTGACACTTAAATCATAGAATCATTAAGGTGGGAAAATACCTCCAAGACCACTGAGTCCAGCCTTTGACAGAACACCACCACGCCAACTAAACCATAGTACAAAGTGCCACATCCAGTCGTTTCTTGAATACTTGCAGGGATGGTGAACCCAACAATTCCCTGGACAGTCCATTCCAATGCCTGACAACCCTTTCAGTGAAGAAATTCTGCCTGATGTCCAGCCTGAACCTTCCCTGCAACAGCGTGAAGCAATTTCCTCTTGTCCTTTTGCCAGTAAAAGAGGACAGCCTTCACCTGGCTACAACCTCCTTTCAGGCAGTTGTAGAGGGCAATGAGGTTCCCCCTGAGCCTCCTTTTCTCCAGGCTAAACCCCACCTTCCTCAGCTGTTCCTCACAAGACTTACCTTTAGACCCTTCACCACCTTCACTGACCTCTCCGGAAAGTAGAGTCACTACAGAGTATCAGTTTAATCAAACATTTTACTTGATAAAAATATTACAGGAGGTCATCACAGTACCTTGTCTACATGGAAAATTAAATCCAGTTCACAGACATTTTCAAAACATTTGTCTAGTGTTTCCACAAATACCTGCAAAGAAAAAACAAAAGCCAGAGGTCAAGCTTTAACAAAAACTCAATAGTTCCATTAAGTGTGAGGTTTGAGAAAAGCAAATACAGAAATTAAACACTGGTCAGATTTTAAGGCATTAAAGGCATCTACAGAAACTAAATGGTTAACATTATTATGTCAATAGTATGTTATCTATGTAGAGGTCACAACTGTATGCACAAGCCAGTCTATGTTAATACTTCGCTAAAAGTCACACAGTTTTAAAAAATTGCATCTTGAAAAACCAGTAACATCACCTACGTTATGGTTTTCTCAGTATTGATTAAAAGCATCCCTTCCCCTTTCATGAGAACCCAATTATTAAGAAAACAAAAAAATCAGCTTTTACCATTACTATTACTATTTTCAACAATTACTACATTGCAGGCATCTCCCAGTTAACAGACTACTGTTAACATTGCTACACAGGCATGTGCAATGCAAACTGTCAGCATCATTCAGGTTTGTCAACATTACTGTTTCCAGCACTACAGCAGCTTTCACCTGACCTAGACCCACTGAATGGACCAAGTGAAAAGGCAGCTGTCTTAATGTCACACCTGCTGATCCTGTCAGGCACATCACCACACAAACTTAGAAAAGTCTAGCAGTTTGTACCCTGGTGAATAACTCCTCCCTGAATCTACAATATACGAGCACAAAGCCTAAAAATCCAAGCATCTGCTGAACTTCAGGCACTGATGTTCCCTGCCAGATACAGACTACACACTACCTTGCTCTGGGTGTTTCTGTAAAAGATTCCCTGGTACTCACATTTGCTTCCTTTGACACGAAGAGCACCACAGTATTCAAGTAAACCAGGTAATAAGAATCATGATTGTACTTGTATTCCTGAAGCTCCTGAATGCTAATCACCATGTGCTTGTGGTGAGTGCTGACAAAGACTCCAGTCTTAAACAGATATAAGCACAGTTCCATCCACACTTTGCAAGGGATAACTCCTACAGATGGAGATGTTTTAACTCTTTCTCAGTTAAACATATGATTGAGTTTGAGAGCTTAGGGTTTTCAAAGTTAAAAAGAATTTCTGTAGGAATTTACTGAGCATTAATTAACGACAAGTAAATAAGATTGCAACTTGTTGGAAATTTTAATCTCAGTTTTATATGTTTCAGGGCCATTTTGTCACAATATGCATTTAATATTATTAATTAGGCTGTTACTGTAGCAGGGTTTTTTTCAATTCAAAACTCAGACATTAAAGCAGTAATATGGAAGATAAACACCTGATTTTGATTTCTTATTCAATATGATTTATTAATCCTATCTTAATATTTGAGAGGCACAAGGTTTCAAACTGCCTAGGCCCAGAGAAATAGGAATGAGAAGACATGTTCTGACATAGACAAATTCATTTAGATTGGAAACAACCTCTAAGATCAATGAGTCGAACAGTTAATCCAGCACTGCCAAATTCAGCTCTAAATCATGTCCCTAAGCGCCACATCTAGATGTTTCTTGAACACTTCCAGGGGTGCTGCCTCCACCACTTTCCTGAGCAGCCCACTGCAATGCCTGAAAAGCTCTTCAGTGAAAAATGTTTTCCTAATACCCAAGCTAAACCTCCCCTGGCACAACTTGAGGCTGTTGCCTCTTGTCCTGTCACTTCTTCCTTGGGAGAAGAGACTGAAACCTCTCTATAACTACCTTTCAGGTAGTTGTAGAGAGTAATAAGGTCTCCCAAACCTCATTCTCTCCATGTTAAACACCCCCAGCTCCTCAGCCACTCCTCATAAGACTTGTCATGCAGACTTTCACCAGTTCCATTGCCCTTCTCTGGACTTGCTCCAGCACCTCAATGTCTTTCTTGTAGTGAGAGGCCAAAATTGGGCACAGGATACAAGGTGTACCCTCAGCAGTGCAGAATACAGGGCCTCACTATTGGTGACCCAAGTCCAGAAGCTTCTGGCCTTCTTGGCCACCTGGACACACTGTTGGCTCACGTTCAGCTGCTGTCAACCACCACCCCAGGTCCTTTCCTGCAGGGCATCTTTCCAGCCACTCTTTCCCCAGCCTGTGGTGCTGCAGGGAAATGTGGTCCAAAGGCAGGACCTGGCATTTGGCCTTGTTGAACCTCATACAACTGGCCTCAGCCCATCAATCCAGCCTGTCCAGATCCCTCTGCAGAGCCTTCCTGCCCTCCAGCAGATCAACATTTCCTCCCAACTCACAGTCATCTGCAAACTGGCAGAGGGAGCTCTCGATCCCCTCATCCAGATCGTTGAAAAAGACATTAAACAGGACTGGCCCCAACAATGAGCTCTGGGGAACACCACTTGTGACCAGATGCCAGTTCGATGTAACTCCATCCACCACCACTCCATGGATAAAGGTCTGCTTCTACAGACATGTATTTGTGTCTACAGACCCAGTGAAACAGCTCTACTTGACATGAGCCATTCCCAACTATCTTGTGATCAACAAGGATTACTTTTACATCTGAGTCCCTGATTCTCAGATCCTGTTTACACTGTAAAAGAGAAGAGGATTGCACCCTGCTGTTACTGCACTGCTATTATCAATGTCCATTTTCAAGTCAAACTACAGATCTAACTGATGTGCCATGCATTTGGAACAAGGACTACTCTTTAATAACAAATATAAATTTGTAACTTAAAACTAGAAATACAGAGCATATTCAGTGGCAGACTCAAGACAATAAGATTTGATGACAAGGTAACTAAGTAAATGAATATGCTTCTGTTAAATTATACTGAAGCTAAGCAAAGCAGATTTTTTTTTTCTTCAAGTAGTTGTTAATTGGTTGTGGTAATAACAATATTCCATAAAGAAGAGATGCAAGCAAACAAAAAAACTTATATGTTAAGCAGAACAACTATACATTGGACAACCATGTGCAGCAAGACAAATGACCAAAGATGTTCTCTTACTTTCCTTGTACCTTAGGAGAATGCAGTTACAAGGACAGTGCTGTTTGATATTGGCTGCAAGAAGAAGTATGGAAACAGAGCATAAATTAAATCATTTGTCCAATGGTTTTAGTTATAAGAGCTAACAGTTTGATACTATTTTTGAAAGAAAATATTCCTCATATATATGACTGAGTTTGCACATGAATTCACATACTCTGACTTCAACATCTGTCTAGTTCCTTGGAAAATAAAGGAACATAATAAACCCAAAACCAACTCAAAATTCTTAACAAAAGCCCCCCACAGATATGCATATTGAGTAGCAGCATGTATGCCCACACATCACCAACACAGAAGTTTTATTTTTGTGACCTTCTTCCAGTAACTAGGGCTTCTATAACAACACTTGATTCGTAGTTACAATGGCTACTTTTAAGCCTTTACCTATTAGGTAGCAAGACCACCACACACCGAATGAGCTCTCAGATTACTGCTTGCAATGCATGACCAGTAATGCACAACATTTTTTAATCTAAGGGAGGAAATCAGCTGGCCCTGACTATTTTTCAGAGAAAGTTTTCACTGGCTAAAGATTTCTCATGGAATCTTTGAAAACTCCCTCAATCTTCCACTCATGCTGGAGAGTTCACTCAGAGTAATGCGAGCAGTGATAAAGTTTACATCTATTATGAATAACTGATCTTTAAAAGTGTTAGTCTACAAGGTAAATTAGATTTATTTACACTAACAGCCTTGGCCTATTTTACAGTGCCTTCAATAATCAAAATGGTAAATAAAATTAAAGCCACTTTCTTCACAATTTTAGTTGAGTAAAACGAATTGCTCAAATACTCAAATACTATGGCAAGAAGTGCTAGAATTTAAGTACTTCAGTAATCACTTCAGATGCTGCAGACTTGCAGATCAATAACCAGAAGAGAAAACACATCAGTTGTTTTGAGACATGCACACACCCTCCACACACATCAGTTCAGATGCCGCTTGTGATGTTATTGGACAATAAATGAGACAAATAGCACGAAAATAAGGGTGCATGCACAATGAATTACTAGCTCCCCCTTGTGCTTCGTTTTTGAAATTACAGTATTTTACAGTTTAAAGAAAAACCCATGCACATCTCCATGTAAACAAACAGAAAAAAGAGGGGGGCAAGAAAGAAAAGGAAAAACCCCACACCAACCAAACTCCAAACTGTTTGTTATTTGGTATACACAAGCCAGGAGCTATTCTGCAGTATGTCAAAACACAAAACACCACCTTTAAAATGAAAGGTTCATTTTTAAAATAAGGAAGACAACAAAGGAATAAAACATACATTACTATTGGGAAGACAACAAGGCTGGCAGAAAAATTAAGAATACCTAATCAACTAAATTTATCTGAGAAGAAAATGTCAATTACTAACAAAAACAAGGACAAAAGATGAACTAAAAACAACAGTAGTAACTCATATCAAGACAATCCCTTCCTTCCTCCTTAGCTGAACAGCAGTGGTAAACCTGGGGACAGAACTAATTCAATATGCCTGTGGAGAGTTCTTATCCCAGTCATATGCCTCTCCCTTTTTTACTTAATTAGCACAAAAGCATCTCTGGTCAGGATGTTTTGTCCTTAAGAACTGAGAAAAACATCTTACATGAATTGCACTTCATTCCTCACATGCATCTTACTGAACAACATTATCATGCAAGACTATATAGAACTTTCTATGCAAAACTGATCTCACAAGATTCCACTGCTTACTGAGTCATCATGTCTTTGAAGTACAGCAATGGCCCAAGACACTCAAAAATTCTTAGAGCTGACATAGGCTTTTAGGTCCATAAGATAGTTAGGTATCTTTGTAAATGTCCCTCAATTTTTCCTCATGGGAGTCTACAGCTACTTGTATTTTCTTATGTACTTTATTTCCATGCAATAAAACCTTACATTTCACAGGCTAACACAAAAGAGTCTGAAATAGCTACAACTCATGTCATAATTTACACTGACTCCAAAAGACTGCAAAACAAGCATAGCACAGATGCACCTATCTCCCAATCCAATGAAGCAGAAACAATAAAGAGAAATCAGTGTTTATATTCAAAAAATGGACAAAAATTAACCATATGAATTTGCCTTATTTGTTCAAACAAATACGTGTTTATATTCAAGTTGACCACAGTATCAAACCTGAGGCAGCCTACGATTTGTAATGCATACAGCATTTTCATTAAGGCCAAGTCAAGACTTATCTGTGACACAGCTCTGACCTAATGGTGATAAAAGTGGCTTTCTCAGAACTATCCTAAGTATTACAAAAAAACCTTTATGGTGAAAAGAACTGCAGACTGCCATACATAATCTAATCTAATCTACTACGGAGGTTTCCAAGAGAGAAAACTCTTAAGTGCTACACTGAATTCTAGGTTAATTTCACCCATTTACTTTCCATCATAAACTGGTCCTCTACATATCTTATTTAAACAATTCGTCACATGTATGATTCATAACAAGGTCCAGATGTCTTACCAGTGCTGTGTCTGAACTACAGCAAACAAAGATGTATAAAAATGGTTCAATACTTCTCAACAAAAACCAGATAAAGCTTATTTGCTTGAGTGGAGGTGTATGTGTATATACTGCCAATCCACTGTATATGGGGTTGAGATGTAATAAAAAACTTTCTGCAACCACTTTTCCAGTGTAAGATACATTTAATTCCTATTGCTATTGCTAAGAGGATTAAACAGACCCTTCCTGTGAGTCACACTGAAAACTGAAAATGTTTAAATAATCTCTGTATACTTCATACTGTAATCAAATGGTTGAATTACAATGACTTAGGAATACTGAACAGGTGCAGGTACTGTGGTGAGACTGTGTGATTTATAAGCAAAACCATACAGATCAGAAAAAATAAAGTATTTCTACAAACAGAAATAGGATTTTTACTATTTCATCTTCCTGTATGCAATTATACTGGAATGTAATTAAACACTGGGACATTTATGGAAAAAATGTGAAATATAAAGACTAGGAGATTAAAATTTATCAAAGTATATTTGGTACAAGAAGTAAAACAATTTAGAGAGAAAAGTTTAAATTCTCTCTAATTCAGCCATCTTGAGGGCTATAAAACTATAGGTAGTAGTAAGCTCAAGCAATTTGCTTCAACACCTCAAGTACAATTTATGTTACACTGTGTATATATGAACACACTTTTTTTCTCTGCTCATACATATTTTAGCACTTCAAAGTAAGAAGATACACTCTGCAACATTGTACAACAAACTGCTAAGAGCAGGTATGGCCACTGGAGTACCTTACTTGGTAACTTTGCACTGCTCAGATATTGCAGAATACTTTTATGACCAAAGATGGTGTAAGAATTCAGAAAGAGTTTCCTTCCCCACTACCCACACCAGCACCCTTCTGGATCTACGGCCCCGAAGAGTAGAACTGCAAAGCTGTTCTGAACACTAACAGGTGACTGTGAGAAGCTATTCAGCTCCAAGAAATGTCTGCAGAGGGAACTGTGAGGCCTTGGAGGCTTATAGTAAAATAATGGATACATGCCCATGTCTCAGAACACCACAAATACTGCTTATGTAATAAATCAATTCGCTTGGTGTGCAAGCTTTTGAAAGGTTCAACAGTAAGTGAATCATACATATATATAAACTGAGACCCGTTTTATGTAATGACATACATCACTTCATAATGGGAAACTACTTTCTGCGGCATCTGAGTACACTAACGATCATCAGTGAAATTGTTTACATGCAAGTTTTAAGTTGAAAAATCACTGCTTTAGTCAGAGCTCTCTTGACCTGAGAGCGCTCATGTTACCAGACACAATTTTTCTTACTGAGTGGATACAGATATATTTAGCAGTTTAAATCATACGTGCAAGCCTTGCAGAAGACGTTGTATTTGAAGAGTTAGTGATGTTGAACAGGACATGCATGATCTACTGGGCTTGAGTAGCCTATATCTTATTCATTGTAATCTATAACCTATAATATCCTTTGGAATGATCAACTGTAGGTGGATCAAGGAGAAGCATGTATTGATCCTGACCAAGAAACTGTTGAATGTTTCGGAATTAGTGACCCACATAACACAACCTGAACAGGCATAACTCTGTGCTGGGCTGCACAAATTCCTTGGTTAAGGGATTAATTCAGCCAGTTCACTGTAGGAGAGGAGACTGCGGGGAGCTCCCACTTGGTACCAGTGACCATGCACCTGCACAGCCTTGCCTGTACATCAAAGTGGAGCTCAAAGGTCAAAAAAACAAAGAGCTTCTCTACATGGACAGGATGTGCTGTGCACAGCGCACTGTGGGAAAGTCCATCTGGGATCCACTGGGTGCTACATGAATACAGCATGCCCAGCATCTGAAGACGTGTAAGATCTACCATCTGCATTCATCTCCTTATTCTGTTCTATTAAGCAGTTATCTTATTCAGCCATTTGTGTCATTGCGCATATCTTATTGAGAAAGAACCTGGATGGGCCTTCTTTTCCTGACCAATTGCCACTACCCACCCCAAACTCCCTGGTGCAGAACACCCACCTTGGGGATCACTTGCAGTCCTTTTCTAAGGTATATCTGTCAAAAAGCTCATAAGCCACAAGGAAAGTTTCATCTGAAAAGGTTTGGGACGTGTTTATAGAGTATACATTTGTAGTGAATATCCATCTATCTACCTATATATATGTATATGCCTATGTGTATGTCTGAGTGTGTATATATAAACACATACATATAGAGCTTTATGTATCAAGGTTCTCACAATCTACACTTGGCTAGCAAATGTTTGATCTGCACCATTTTTACCTGCAGCCAAAACAACACCTTGAAAAGAGAAAACAATACATAGCTCCTGATTTGTCCAGTAGGTCCAAACAGTTTCCTTAACTTCTCACCAAACAGCAAAAAAACTTTTTCAAAGCCCAGAAAACTACAAGTAATCTAAAAGTAATACTCAGTACTTCAGGTGTGTTTAAAGTGTGAAAGGGACCATCACTTCCAAATACTACAAAAAAAAAGACACAGCTAAATATTTAAATTCTAAGGTACTTCAAGGCTGAATTCCACTTATTAAGAAAGAAAACAAAACCAAACAAAACCACAAAGCAGCAAAAAACCTTACTTGTATGAGGTCTAAAATACCAAGCTCACTTTCTGAAGAATCCACACAGAAGACAAAGTACAAGGTGGCATAGTGTCGATAAATTAGTTTGTTATCAGATCCACCTATTAATCTAAACAGGAAAGAAAAAAGGAAAGATGAGTTAGCAGCTCAGGAAAACAGGGCAAATCCTCATAGTTATTTCAGTTAATAAAAGGCCTATTGTTATAGGCTGGAGCATTCCCAAGTCCAACAGGCCAAGTTACATTTGCCACACAAGGACAGTTATTGTTATCTATGTGGATAATAATTACATCAACATATGAATCTTTTTATTAAGATCAATTAATACAGATCATCAAAAAACAGGTATTAAATGGACTTCCATTCTACACTAGTAATCACTGTACAATGATTAATCTGCTTTACAGTTTAATAGAGTTCCTCTATTCCTTCCATATTCCTCCTATGAATTCCTCCCTGCCCTTCTCAGAGGAGCATCAACAGAAAAAGAAAACTATAATGGAGATTGGCACTTGGATTACAGAAAAAGCCTTAAATTGGTTTATGATACACTTAATAACCAAAACATTGTGCTATAAAATGTTTCATATCCTGAGAAATAAGACTGTATTACAACCAGTAGTTCATGATGCAATGTTACACCCACAGAGATAATTATGTTTTCGTGGACTCGCTAATCCTCAAGCCACTGAACAAGAGGAAGTCTAAAGAGGTATGTTCTTTCACTCTTCTGCTACAGCCTTACCAAAAAAGTCACTTAAATCACAGGAGAACTACACCAGATCACTGATATTTGCTTTGAGATGTAAGAGATCTGGTCATATAGAAAGAAAAATATTTTTTAGACTGAACCTACACAGTCATGAACATCATAATTCTTCCTTAATTCTGCAAAACATAAAGTGAACTCTGTCTTGGAAAAAAAAAAATACTGAAAAAAATATTGAATGGTAACCCTGGAACTGAGTAGTAGGAACACCAGAACTGTATTCTCTTAGTTTACTTTTGTTGAGCAGCTGTGATTTTTAAAAAAACTCCAAACAGCTTCTTTCAGTTACAGAATTCAAGCCAGAATGTCTCCAACTTGAAATCATCTCCAAGAGCCTAGTGACAGAATCACCAGTTGAATAGTTAGACAAGAAAAATTTCAATTTAAAAAAATAGTAATTAAAAAAAAAATCAGGAATCATCTTGATCAAGAAAAGAGACATCATAGCTGACATGGTACAGGTAGGCATTTAACTGACACTGCACACAAAAAATCAAGACACAGAACACTTAAGTCTGGCTTTCCTCCTACCTTGCTTTTCCTATACTAACAAAAACTCTTGGTTGAAACTGTACTAGTTAGCATAACCAAAACCTTTTTTTTTTTTCTTCCTGGTTTATACAGCAAGTCCAAACCCTGAAAAAAAGGCTAATGAATCCTACTATCAGAGGATGTCCACTCAGACTCTAGGGAGTTCAAGTCAAAGCACCATATCCAAAATTTTTTCATTTTGTCAGTGAGTATGGCAAATGCCAATGCCTCTTAAAAAGGAGAACAACAATCTTCAGCTTGATTATAGAGAAACATCATCCACTTGTTCTTTCCCCATCTTTGTGTCTGAAACAATCGTAGCACTAGATACGGCACTGGGTCAGTTACAGCACTAGAAAAAAAAGTCTTATTGCCTAGCACATTTTGATACATGTACCTGTGCTTCAGTTAGTAAAGAATATGTACGCTTGGTGCAACATGGTATCAGCCTTTGTGTAATAAAAAATCTCAAGTGACATGGCATTTACACAACAGCTGTAAAAAGTTGCATTACAATCAGTAGTAATAATATTTGAAAGCCAGTTAAGTACTGGCCATTTATTTCAAATTTGATACTTACAGTCCTCCTTCTAGAAAATTACAGACGTTCTCATCACGTTTCGATACTAAATGAAAAGTTTCTCTGATAATTTGTTGCTGCGTATCTTCACTCTATGAAAGAAAACATATACTTTGCTAAAAAGGATTGACAGGACACAGCACACATAGCTAATAAACAGAACACCAAGTATATCAGAAACTTCAATCTATCTACTCCTGCAGCTTCAAATCCTCCAGTTAAGAAGCTGCATATTGTTTTTGTCGTTTCAACATAAAAAGCCGTATTTACAAGTTGCAGAAGAATGCATTGCTGAGAAACAACTGTGGAAAAGTGATTGTCCTTAAGAAACTTCTTTTAAATATTCATCTAAAAGTAGTTTCCTCAAGTAAACTCGAAGTCTGCTCAAGTATTCTGAGTTTTTTGTATCTCAAACTTAGCCTGAACAGCTGCAGACATGCTTTGAAACTACCTTGACCCATAAACAGAGAGGAAAACAAAGTCTCCAAAGCTTGAAGGGGGTGGAGGGGTTAAAAATCCCACAATACATCTCTTACAGAAATAACTTAAAATACAAGGGTATCATGAGCAACACTCCTATTCCATGAACTTATTTGTTAGCAAATCAGAAACATCACTTTGGAGTTCTGACTCTTCAGAGACTTATTTTTATCTTTGGAATTACGGCCACAGGTCTTATTTTGAAACATAAGATGGTACATACATCCTCATATTGCAACAAATTATTACCTTGCTACCTAACTGCAAAATATTACTAACTTCATTTTATGCAGTTTCCAATCTCATACATATCAGGTAAAAAAGTTGGACACATTTTATAAGTTTTGGTATCATGAAGAAAAAAAATACCTCTTTCACAGATCTGACCAAATAAATCTCTCTAGAAAGCAGAAGATGCTTTCTCTTGTAGAAAAAAAGTTCAGACTTGCCTCCAGTTGCTACAATTAACACTAAAGAATGCACAAGTTTCAAAAGGTCCATAACTTAATCTGTTTTATCAAAATCATACACAAAAATACAAACAAGACAATTGCATCTGTTTCTGTGCACCACAAAGCTTTAAGGAAATCACCTAATCACATAATTTCTTAGTTTCAGTTGCTATTCACATTTTCAAAACTGCAAAGCATTCTGTTTATACAGACATGTTACCCTACTCGAAGCATTGAGAATTTATTCTAAGTGAAACATTTATGAAAGCAGTGGAGCAGAACGGTTTTACAGGAAAAATCTGTTACCCTATGGCCATTTATTCCTCTCTTTCCCATTTCTTTTCTCTTCCTGGACTCTAGGTAAACAACAGTAACAGAAGACAGAAAAAGGTAGTTGCATTTTAATGAAAATGAGAATGAAAGGCAATTTTCGTCTATGTATTAAACTGTTAACTGCATATTAAGGCGGTGGGGGGGCAGGAAGAAAGAAAAGGTGAAAAAGAAAGAAACTTCTTTAGTAAGTTACTGTAGCTTTGCAGTTGAAGTTACAAAGAACAGAGTGAGGACACAAGGGGAATGTTTATGTGTAAGTAAGAATATTCCATTCCAATTTTTAAATTAAAAATGGTTAACTAAAGATATCTACTCAGCAACTGAGAAAAAAGGAAACAGGTTCACAGAGTTATATTAAAACTTTCCAATACTGACTGAGAAGAAGGGATCAAATTCAGTCATTAATAGGAACGACCTGTATCAGTTACTCTCCTTTAATTCGAAGCCTGACGGTGACAAACTGAAGTGTCACAGTCATCGTCTCTGCTCTGAGGTGTAGAAGTGAGATATATCTCTTCCAATAAACTACGACTTCTGTAATAGCCAGAATTGCAAGAAAATAGTCATGAATCTGCACTACTGAAAAAGAATAATTTGTTATATAACTCTTAGAAGCACCAATTGTTCTCTTGTGTTTCGATGCCCAAGGTCAGCCCAGCAGATCTCAGCCTATTTGCTAGGAAACAGAGAACGCTGGAAAGATTACTTTAAAATCCCTTATCCTTTAACTAAATCAAGGTTTTCCACAGTTTCTCAGTTCCCTGAGGCTGCCCTTTCCTTTCATTCGGATCAAGTGCTCGTGCTGCCTTTCCAGAGCGCCGTTGCTGCTCGCCCTCGCCCATGCCGAAGAGCGCTGTTTTCTATCCCGCTACACTTCCCTGTCAGCAGTGCCACCGTAGCGCTCCGCTTCCCCAGGCAGGGCCGTGCACACGGAGAGCCCCCGCGGCCCGCCCCCCCGGCTCGGCCCCACAGCCCAGCACAGCCGGGCTCGGAGCATCCCTGCCTTCGCCCCGGAGCCACCGCGGGGCGATTCCCAGCGGGAGCTGCCCGGGGTGGGGGATCACCTTCCCCGCGGCCCTCTCAGCGCCTCCCCTTGCCGCGGGCCCGCCCCGCCCCGCCCCGCCCGGCCCGGCCCGGCCCGGCCCGGCCGTACATAGCGCTGGTAGAACTTGGAGAGCCGCGGCTTGCCGTGGTTGTTGAAGATGAGGATGGCTTTGATCATGGTGGGTCCCGCCGCGTCCCGCTGCCCCCGCTCCCTCCTCCCTCCCGCTACCGTGTGGCGGCGCCGCCGGCGGGGCGGGACGGCTCGCGCCGCGCGTGACGTCCGCGTGACGGGCCACGCGCCGCTTCATCACTTCCGGCGGAGCCGCCATGGCGGAGGCGGAGCGGCCGCCCCAGAGCGGCGGCAGCGATGGCGGGGCCGGGGAGGCCGCAGGGGGGGCCGCGGCGGGGGCCGCCGACACGGGGTCACCGGGCACGGAGGAGCCCGCGGGTGACGCCAAGAAGACAAGTAATGGGGGCAGCGGCCGGCGGCGGCGAGGGCCCGGGGTCGGCGGGGCGAGGGGAGTCAGTATGCAGAGAGTATCAGTGGGGGGAGTCAGTGGGGGT
>JAWWEU010000091.1:20871434-20886352 GCA_035583155.1 Acropternis orthonyx
AGTCCTGCCCAGGGCACCGCCGGGGCGCGGCGCCGCTCCTGCCGCAGGGCTATCCCGAGGGAGAGACAGGAGCGTGCCGAAGCAACCGAAATAGACGAACACACACACAAATAAAGTGGGAGGAACGAGCCCGGGAGAAGCGTGTCGGCTGCGCGGGTTTTGCGCGGCGTGCTGGGGAGGGGGCGCGGAGTGACCCGCGCAAAGGGGGTCCCGGGCGCCCGTGGCTGCGTGTCCCGCCTGAGCGGGGGCTGTGCCGCCCCCACCCTGCTGCAGTCCCTTTCTTCTGCCGCGTACTGCAGGTCGAGGCTTTTTGCTGCTCGCCAGGACGAAGGAAAATACCTGTTAGGGTTTTAACTCGCTCCTCGTTTATTCCTGTCGTTGTTGGCTTTTCTGTCTTAAACTTCAAGATAGATACATTTTATTCGAGTTTTTCCTTTAAAAAAAACCCAAACAAAACAACAAACAAACAAAACTCCCAAACAAACAAACAAACAACCCCCCAAAACTTTTCCTTTTAACATTGCTATTATGAAAAATTCATTCTAGCTTGGCTTTTTTTTAACCTCCTTTCACCTGACTTTGACTATCCTCCATTCAGGACAAATCATGAGATTTTTAACAGGAAACTAAGCATCAGGAAAACAAAGTGTGTTAACATTAGAAGTATGCCTGGCAACCTTTTATTTATTTATTTATTTATTTATTTATTTTTAATTTTATTTCGGGCTGGCCAGACTTTCTCTACAGAAATAACAGCACCTGAAAAGTTTGGTCAAATGCTAGCATTGAGTGCTTATGTTCTGACATCATAGTAAAAGTATGTCTACCTGATACATGCACAGATTGTGGCCGCAGTGAGAGGCAGGATATAGATATACACATTATGCTTTGGAAGTAGTTTGTTAGAGCACCCTCTCTTGATTAAAACAGTGTTCCTACGGGGATGCTAATTTGAAAGCAGTCAATTTACATCAGTGCACTTTCTGTATGCTCTTGATTGCATAGTTCAGGAGAGACTTAGGGTGTTCCATCATGAGCATAAGTGTTTTCTTTCCTTGGTAAAGTGTAAATAGTCATGACTACAGTAAAAATTAAACTTGAAGGTTTTGTAACCCAATGGGTTACTTGTACCATACCAGCTAGAAGTGTCAGCCCTGAATCAGAATAGCCACACTTTGGAAAGTAATGTATGGAGCAAGATCCCAGTTCTTTATGCAGTGATCTTTTCAATAGAATAAGATTAGCAGCTGCTCAGGGGAGGCTTGTAAGAGAGTAAAAGAAAACAAACATAAGATGTTATTTTTAAAGAATTGTTTCTCTGAAAAACTTTGTGTAGAAGTAGATGCTGGCAAAAGTTCCCTCACAGGTGCTTTATCCACACAAAAAATGCTACAATGCAAGACCTGGACCTTTCAGGAACAGAGTGAGAGTACCATGTACAGGAAGTCTGACATCTTCATTCTTTGTTTTTTTTGCTTTGTACAAAAGAGTGCTGTGTAACAGAAGGAAAGCCAAGAATATCGGAAAAGGAGCTGCAGAAGAATGTAACTATGTATTTTTCTTGTTTCATCGCCGTCCTCTGTTTCTAATTATAAGCCAGTTGCTGAAGTGACTTCATGCAATAACTATTTTGATTTGATCCTGTCTACCACTCTAGTCGCAGACTCACAGTTCCCAACCTCCAATTAACTATGTAATACAAAAGAAACATGATTCTAAAATATTAGATATGTACTTTTTCCTTCGACCTAGAGAAAGAACTCTTAAACAACAACAACAAAAAAAGAAGTTACAAATACAGTTTCATTTTTTCTAAGTAAAACTTGGATGTTAAGAAAAAGAAAGAAGAAAATGGATTTTTATATGTCACAACCTTCTTTCATAACCATATTTGTATAATTTTGTCTTTTATAGGCATATCAGTAAATTAAAGAGCAAACACTTTTTATTTCAGATATACAAGAAACCTTGTGGACAATGGAAATGGGAAGTTCAACTTGATGATCTTGTGCTGGGGTGAAGGGCATGGCAGGTTTGTATCCAAAGACTATGGTTTTAGCAAACATATAAATCCACCATATCTTCACTGTCATGAAAAACAGACAAAAATAATCAGCCCTATGGGAGCTATCAGAAGGTCTCCGGAAACTAAGCAGTGTAGAGCTCCTGCTGGTACAGCAGTTCTGAATATTTGCTGTAACTTCTGCAAGTTTGTACCTCATGGCCATTTTTAAAGCGCTCTTTTTTAAATGTTCTGGTTTTCTACCAAAGCTAAGCTTCCCTTCTGTCAGAGGAAGTTTTTAGTCCCAGAGATACAGTGATTGATAAGACCCTGTTCAACCTGTCCCATACAACAGACCTATATAACTCAGTTTCAGAAGCAGGGCTAGGTACAGTTTAAATAGCCTTTGTTCTCTCACGGTATTTAACTCTGCCTCTGTGACAAGATGAGAAAAGTAGATTTGGGTTACGACTGCAGACAGTGAGAAGGAAGCCCGTTTCCAAAAGTACTTGGTTTTCTTTAGGTTCTCCTCCCTCAAAATGGACTATACTGCTGATGTGGCCTACTGAGTTGTGTGCACAGATTGTACACTTGGTTGTGTAGTCCTACACAATGTGAGGGCAGGATCTGTCTCTTGGAGGGTCTTTAATGAAGTGTTCGGTAAAGAAAAACAGGGAATAACAAAATTTGCATGTTTTCATTGAGTATTCTTATCTCTGAATAGAAAAACTAAGAAGATATTGGAGAAGTTTTTTTGTTTATTGCAATTGAACATTTACAGTATTCTTTAGGGGATGCCATAACGTCATACTCAGAGGGATGTAGGAACAAGCCCACCACCTCTACTACGTCTGGGCTATTCCCACAAAGCCTGTAATTTATGTCAAACTGTGGTTTAGTTGGATGAGAATTTGCTAGAACTAGGCTGAGACCACAAGTTGTTTTTGCTTCCTACATGAAGAGGATCCAATTTTCTCATGATTTGTGGAAGGATCATGACAATGTGGCATTTGTGAATTGCTCTGTGCCTGAAGCATCTCAGTTTCTAAGAAATCCCGATGTTTGTTTACCAAAAACAGTAAAGTAAAAGTACAAAGCTTTTGATTGAAACTCATCACAAGAGGATCAAATTCTCCCTTCTCCCTCATCCCTGATGAGTGACAAGCTCTCCCTTTGTTGTAATTCCATTGACTTCTGTAACAGTTAGTCCAGTATTTAAAAAAGAAAAAAAAAAAGCCAAAACCAAAGTAACTATCTAGCCCATATGTAGTCTCCAAATGTAGCAATTAAAACACACTTCAGAGCAAGAAGACAGATCAATAAAGCAAACAAATCATACCAGATCCTGTTGGTTTTTCATGCCTTGCCAGGAAGTTAGTGTACCTGGTTCTACTTAGTCCTATCAGAGTGAGAAGTACAGCATTTTTTACTTCAGCAATGCCTGTGCACCCCAGCAGGAAAGGGACCGTAGAAATTACACAGAATTAGCTCATTTCTTCATATTTTAGGAGTGAGCATGGTGGATTTGCAAATATCAGGTATACTTGCAAGTTTTACTAGCCTCTGCCTGGGATCATGGTGGAAGCATCATTTTGGACCAGAAGAGTTTTTGTATTTTGAAGACATTTTCAGTCCTACTCCATCTTCCAGACTTTCTTTCTATTCCTCTGTGTCAAAGTCATAGGTTGATCAATATCTGACTCTTCTCCAAATCCCGCTGTGTGTGAGCTTATCTCAGTACCTTTCTAAGTGGGCATACCTTAATGCATGACCCCTGTGCAGTGGTACTTCATTCTAAGGCTCTGTCCAGTTACATCGCTCCTGTTTGTTGTACTGAAGTTAAATATGCATATCACACTGAGTTTGGTCATTTTTTTTACATATATAGCAGCATCCATGATCATACTGACTCACACTGCTTTATGAAGATCCTCCAGGGAAATCTGAAGGAGACTCTGTTTGAATGGCCTGAGAAAAAAGGGAATGGTGAAATGACTAAGAAATCAGAACGAGTTTTGAGGGAAAATCAATGTGCCTACATTAATGGTAAGCTATTAAGCTTGTTTTGACAACTACCTACCATGAGTCTTATTCCTAACAAGAGTTCATCTGCTTTCCAGTTTCCTACCTTTAACAGTATAATACTTCATGCACAGTTTAAGAATGTGACTCTCTAGACTCTGCACAAACCTGTATTTAGATTCAATAAAACAAACAACCACTACAAAATGTCCTTTCAACTCGCTCTTAAGACATTGCAGTAATTGCCTGATTTTTAATATGCTGGATATCAACTCTACACCAAGCAGCCTTTCAGCACTGTGCCCCTAATGACTATCCAAAATTGCTTGTAAACATAGATATTGAATAGTATTTTGTAAGAAATAAGAGAACCGAAGTCTAGATACCTTAATCACCTTTTATTTATTTTTGAAAGAAACAATCCTTTTGCTCAGACATGGAAAATCTATGTCAAGAATGTAAAAGCTGTGTATGAAATAAATTGATCAGCCAGGAGCAGAGGCTCTGATTCTCAGTGCTACTTCTTGTCCAAATCAACAAAAGACTATAGTGCAGAAGTGCAGTGTCAGCAGAATTGAAATTCCTAATCAGCAAAAAAAATGCCTGACTACACAGTGTTGAGAATGACTAGGACTTTACTAATAAAGTTCCCTAGGTACCTCAGTCTGTGCCATTTCATGTATCTGTGGCTATTACCACCCTGTGTGATGCTGGAGGTCATCCTGGAGTGGTCCTCTGGGTGTAATGCATTCGGGTGCTATGAAAGACACTGCACATCATGCTGAACAGGATGGGGGCCATCTGCCTTTTATGTCATGGGTTAAACACTGGAGGGCACACCTTGTAGAGCCAAACTTGGGAACTTCCCAGCTGGAGGAAGCCTCATATTGGATTATGGAGTTAGCCACTCTAAGTGCTTTGGGGAAGAAGGAGTAGTGTTCTGCAGCCCTCTGTTGAAGGTATGCCACATTAAGTGAAAACACAAAATCTTTAGGGCAGGAAATGCCAGAAGGATCTTGACACATCTGATGATCTTCCCATGCCAGGGATGTGGGTTCTCAAACTCAGTCAGGTTTTCCTACTTATGCAGTTCTTTTCAATGCAAACAACTGCACATTGTGTGTTTCTGATCCAAAGCTTCCTTGGTTGTTTTAAACAAATTTGGTGTTCAGTTCTCTGAGGCAGTTTGGATCTCTGCCATGTTTTGTAACAGATGTTTTGGTTTAAAAGTAAAGTGTTGAACAAGTAGAAGGAAAACACTGACAGTGTGTTGATCAGCATAACTACATCAATAGTAAGTGCCTTCACATTTCTGTTGCATGCTTCTTTGTTGCTCTTGACCTTAAATGTTAGAACCTGCTAAACTCTGTATATTTGGGTTACCCAGGGATGAGCAGAGATTTAGGACTTTCCCCCTTGCTGCTGCATCCTCTATTTAAGTAAAAGTTAACAACACTTAGGGCTTACCTTACAAATGTATCAGAGTTCAGAGTGTGCTCATGACTCTCAGAATATCATGCCTATATTGCACAATACAGGTCCAGGTATTACATAAAAAATTCAAGTACAAAAGCCTGAGGGTTTTTTTTACAGCGGTATCATAAACTTGAATTCAAAGTCTCTTTTAAGTAACTCAAAAACTCCACTTCAGTGTAGAATGGATGTGGTTTATTTCATGGATGTGATTCTTCATACCTTACATTTTTGTGTAATTTCTACTCCACCAGTGCAGAGTGACCACACAACATAGAATGCCTTGTTTTACTACATATTCAATTATGCTTCCTATTCAGTTATGATTGGAATATGCCAGTCACTACTAGTTTGTCACCTTATTCAGTAGAACAAACAATCTAAAAGTGTGTTCTCCAAACCAGTTATCTGGGAGGGTTAACTGACAAACATGCCTGCAGTAGAAGGTAACTATATCTCTGCCAATAAGTCCATACCCCAAATGCACGTCGCTGACTTTTACTGTGACTGATATCCCTGATAGTTGAGCAAGAATTAGCAATACAAAAGCTTTTTTCCCCGTAAAATATCTTCCTAATTTTTAGAAACACAAACCTTGCTGCTTTGGAAGCATCTATAGCAACAGCTCTCCTAGGAGAGTAAATGAACTAGAAGTCCCTTGGAATTGAGAGCTAGAAAATTACTGACAGTATGGTCTTCCTTAAGTTTCTTGGGATTCCTATTGGCCCTTGTCCTGTGGTGGATAATCCAGAACTTGCATGAACTGTGTAAGGTGATAACTCATTTGGAATTACCAGTGTATTTAGAAATCTGTGCTAGAGAGCAGCAGTCAAATTTCCTGTACTGAGTTATTTGTTGCTCATAGAAGTGCGGGCATGCCTAATTGCTCATGAGTTTCAGTTTATAAAGCATTTTTCCAGACAATTGAGATCACAGTAGATCTCCCTGCTAACACAGTTTTTTCTTCCATGCCCTTGCCTGTGTAGACTCCATTGGCCTGCACCGTGTGGAGAACATAAGCCACACAGAGGCTGCTGTTAGCCTGCATTTGTACAGCCCGCCCTTTGACACCTGTAACACCTTTGATCAGAGGACTGGACACAAGCACAAAGTCACGATGACCTTCTACAGCCAGTTTGGGGAAAGGACTGTCTGTGTAAGTACGAGACAACACACTCTTCCACCAGCCCCGGGCTATGAGCCCCTGGTGCTAGGGGCTGCCCTCCCACCTGCACAGAGCAGGGGGCCAGTGCCCCAAGACAAGCAGGAGGTCCAGCAGCTCTGTCCATCCTGGGGCATCCCTGTCTAGGACCAGCATAAAACCTGTTTCCAAACTTGATTTGTCAATCTGCACTTCCCTTCGGTGCTTTGTGCATTGCCTCTCCTTCATCATCAGCCAAGTTCTGATCAGAGAGGAGAATTATTGAGAAGTTTGCCACTAGCTAAGCATCTTCAGGCAGCAAGTGGTGGTAAATGCAATCAGTTGATGATCTGGATAAAGAGATTGAGTCCACCATCAGCAAATTTGCAGATGACACAGAATTCAGGGAGAGTGCCATTCTGCTGGAGGGTAGGAGGGCTCTGCAGAGGGACCTGGACAGGCTGGATAGGTGAGCTGAATACAACGGGATGAAGTTCAACAAGGCCAAGTGCCGGGTCCTGCACTTTGGCCGCAACAACCCCATGGAGAGCTACAGGCTGGGGACAGAGTGGCTGGAGAGTGTCCAGGTAGAGAGCAACCCGGGGGTTCTGATTGACAGGAGGCTGAACATGAGCCAGCAGTGCCCAGGTGGCCAAGAAGGCCAATGGTATCCTGGGCTGTATCAGGAACAGTGCGGCCAGCAGGACCAGGGAAGTGATCCTTCCCCTGTGCTCAACAGTACTATGTCCAGTTCTGGGCCCCTCAGTTTAGGAAGGACATTGAGGTGCTGGAGTGGGTCCAGAGAGGGGCAGCGAGGCTGGTGAAGGGACTGGAGCACAAGTCCTATAAGGAGAGGCTGAGGGAGGTGGGGGTGTTCAGCCTTGAGAGGAGGAGGCTCAGGGGAGACCTTATCACTCTCCACCACTACCTGAAAGGAGGCTGTAGCCAGATGGGGGTCGGTCTCTTCTCCCAGGCAGCCAGCAGTAGGACAAGAGGACAGTCTTAAGCTGCGCCAGGGGAGGTTTAGGTTAGATACCAGGAAGAAGTTATTTACATGGAGACTGATCAGATTGGAATGGGCTGCCCAGGCAGGTGGTGGAGTCACCGTCCCTGAAAGTATTGAAGAAGAGACTGGATGTTGGACTCACTGCCGTGGTCTAGTTGACAAGGTGATGTTGGGTTATAGGTTGAACTCAATGATCTCAAAGGTCTCTTCCAACCTGTTTGATTCTGTGACTCTGTGTTTTGGACAGCTTCAGTTAGGTGTAACATTTCCTGCTTAAACTGCTTTGCCAAAGGTGAAGCATCACATTTCAAGTCAGAGGTTTTAAACCTTTCAGGTTATTGTAAAGTAAATAATTCTTCAATAAATTTAATTCTTTAAACTCACAACTTTAACACAGTAAGGTTTGCTCTGAAGCTGAGGGGAGGCTGGTTGTTTGCATTCTTGAGCAACAGCATGAAATTTTATGTGGATAGGAAAGAAATCTTAAGATTTTTTTTGGGGGTGACCAAGGTAGGACCTCTGGCAAAGGGTTACTTTCAGCACTATTCCATCGGGAAAAATGCTCAGTTCCAAATGTTGGGAAAAATAACTACTTACACATGGAGAAAGGACTGATCCTGGATGTTCAGCCACAGAGGTTCAAAGAATATTTGGTTTTGTCAGATACCAAACACTTGCATCTTCCACTGAAGCCAGGAATTCAGTGCTCAGGAGTTTTCTAGAGTGGGTCATTAGTAAGCTCCAGTTAAAGTTTTATATAGTTAACAAGTACCATGTAAATTACTTTTTTGAAATCTGTCTTTACCAAACAGCTGAAACACAAATTTTGACCTTCCAGAGTTTGAAAAGTCTTTGAGAAAGTAAATTTGAATTTATAATTCAGATTTCAAAAGGTATATAATACAGAGAAATGTTTAACAAAATTCATGCAAGGATTTAGTATTTGCTTTCTTTCTTCTTGTTTTAAGTCTTTATTGAATATGAAGTATATAAGATAGGAAGTGAGATTAGATATTTTGACTTGGACTGTTTTCTTACCCTGATCTGTAACCATCTGGCACTGTTTGTACCTTTTGTGGGAAACTGAATCTGGCTTACAGGAAAGAGGTAAATACTAATCATTGGGTCTCTTTCATGAATTCCTGTAAATGGAATTCCAGTAAGGGAGAAAGTGGTAGCAAGTCTGGGCCATCAGCTGCCTGAAAGGACTTCATTCTACAAAACCCTTCTGGTCTCAGTGGCTTGGTTTATGGAAAGCTGACTGGAAAAGTAGACTTTCTTCTGCTTCACAGATCACGAAAGGACACAGGAAGACAGGGTGAGAGTAATATAATGTGTATATGTGTATCTTTTATGAGTGAGAAGATGTGCCTAACTAAAGCATATTCATTGCTTCATCTTTGTCTTAATTATTTTGCAGGTGAAACACAAAGGTAAATCCCTAATGACTTCTGGCCATGATTATGTCTTGATTAACTAGCTCTCCAGCAAATACATAATAAGTTATATAGGCCTAATGATAAAAAAAGTATGTGTGTCAAAGGACTTGCCCATGAAAGTTCATGCACAGTTCAGTTACAAACCATGAGAATACCAATAGGAAAGTTCAGGGTGGGACAACTGATTTGGTCTTCCACAGCACAACTCCTGGCATTTCCCACTGCCAGGAATTTTGCTGGAGGAGGCAGTATCTCTTTGCAGCCTGCCTTCCAAGCTGTACAGTAAAGCAGTTTCTGTCAAAATGAAATAGACTATCAGGGAGAGAACATAACCTGGAGGAGGAAGCACTCCTCAGCAGTCCCTTCTGTTGTGGGTTACTCATGGTCACACAGAGCCAATGGACAGGGTGATTCTGTCAGGCACATAGTGTCTTCCACCAAACTCTGGCAGGGACCACTGAAAATAAAGGCTGTAAGTATTTTAAAGTGCTGAGCTACTCTGGAGACAAAGGTCCACCCTGAGACTGTGAAATAGGCAGTAACTGTCTCTTTCCCTATAAGGACAACCTCTCCTCTTTCCCTTTAGGCAACAGCAGTGCCGCAGGAGAACAACTGAGAAGCACCACCGTGCATTTGCATAAGACCTACTGAATGTTTAACCGGGGACAGAAGACTTGGATGGCTAAGGTCGACAGCCAGATATATTTTGATACCTTGTACATTGGAGTACATTAGGGCATCTTCCAGGCCACCTGCAGTTTCCTCGAGCAAATGCTGATTATGGGACACTAAGCTCACTAGTGCCATAAACTGCTTCAGAGGTTTGGTGCCTTTTCTTAGGCTTCTGTCAGAATTAAGTAGTTTGTTTTCCAATTCTAGCCTCTTTTTAACTCCACTTTTGATATCACACCGAGAATATCAGAAATAGGATTTTTAAATATCATCTGACACTTCTCAATAGATCTATGTGTATGTATGCTCTCAATGTAATTAGTAACTATATAAACTTCTAAGCTTCCAGTCACTTGTACCTATGTACACGAGATACAACTAACAGCAGCTTTTTTTTTTTTTTTTAATTAACTCTTTTAGGTTTTAATGGTCTAGGCCATCGTGATAGTTTTGTGCATTTTTTAAAAATTTTTTACAATTTAATTTGTCAGATCTCAAATAGGAGCAGAGAAACACTTCATGCACAATTGATTGCGCAGAGATTTGGCTCTTAACAAGACTAATTATACTTAATTCAGCTAATGTCCAGTTCCCAAAGTATTCTGTATAATTAATGAAGAAGAAAACTGAAATAAAACTGGATTTGTGCACAGATTTCAGAGTTTGCAGCATTTTTCTCTTGGTGACTAAAATATTTATCACACTTCACCAAAATCCACATTCCTCATGAACTTCTAAATCTTTTCCAAGCAATACACTATTAGAAAAGACTTTAAAAAGTTGGAAGTACTCCAAACATGCAAGGAATCCTGATTCCAATTAAGTTGGTGAGAGTTCTGCCATTGAGTTTGCTGGTGCTTAATTTTATCCTCCAGATTTAGTCAGAGGGAAAGAACCATCTTGAAAGGCATTAACTCTAATTAAATGTATCAAAATCAGCAGAACTGCCTGCACTGACGCTATCTCATTCATTTAATGCAGATAATAACATATCACAAGTAGAGAACGTGTAGGAATTCTCCAAGTCTTACACGTGACTGCTGGTTACTCAGACCACAGTTTAAATTTTAGCAGTATTGGTTTTAGATGAGTCACGTATTTCCCTCTGTATTGAAAAGCCCTGGAAATGTTTACTTTATGAGACCCCATTTCTAAGGAGGTTGTGTCAAATTTTCAAAAAATGTTTGAGCAGTGTAACTGTTTTGGAATGAACCTATGCCTTGCTGTGAGAGTGTCACAGCATCAGAGATGAGCTGAAGCTGGCAGTCCAGCACCCTGCTCATGCAGAGTCACTTACAGCAGGTTGCTCAGGGCTACACCCAGTTGTTTTTTTGACTGTCTACAAGGACCAAGGCACTGCAACCTTTCTTGGCAAACTCTCCCAGTGCTTTTACTGCTTGTAGACCACGTGTTCAGTCAGGGCTGGGGAATGGAAAGATCAGAGAGACAACCAAGAAGCACACAGTGCTGACAGCAGCTAGGTGTACCGAGATCCATAGATCCAGAATCCCAGGGAGTACTCCAGCTAGCCACATATATGTCTAGCAAGTGAGACAGAAGAAACCAGACAGAAATGATAACAACAATTTAACAAGGTTGTCCCAAACACTGTTTAGCTGCAGTAAACATGGTATCATATATTGCACAGCATAATATGGGAATTTCAGAAGAAGGTACTTAGGAGGTACTTATGTTCTCTATACCAGAAACATCTAGAGGATAGCCTGCCCAACATAAAGTGTATAAATACAGGAAACCTCAAGAGAAATGTCTAACTGGTTTCAGGGTCCTCAGAATACAAACCACAGCCACCACCTTTGCTACTTACTAAATACTAGCTATGTATCAGGTGCTCTGAACAGCAAAAGAGTAAAGCTAATACGTACCAAAAGCATTATTTAATCAACAAATTTCAAATTATATAATGAGAAATAGAATCACCTTTTCACTTACACAAATATGTTCATATAACTTGTGCTGGTTGAAAACATAGAAACCAGTAATGGCAAAGTAGTATTTGTATACTGTTATGGCTGAACAGCCAAGGTACTAAATCTTCTAGCAAATGAATGTACTTAAGCTTTAGAGTAGTGTTAAGTGGCCATCTGATGAGGTAGAAATATGCTGTAAGATAACAACCAGCTTTAACTGGGCAATGAACAGATGTTTAGCATTTCATATGCTTTCATCTGGGAAGGTGCTATTGAGGAGTGCCACTGTAAATTGAAGAGAGTTTAATATTTACCTGGGTTAAGATCCTTAAGTGGTGAGAGATACCACCCCAAACCACTGAGGATGGTAACAGCAGGAGGAACTCAGTCTGAACACAATTTGGTGCATTAACGAAGACATAGGGAGGTAAGATGCCAGGAGTGGAATGGAGTGAAGTGCAATAGTTACATGAATTCAGCAAATTGCAAGAGGCTGGTGTTTTTGTTTTTGTTTTGGAGAGTCATTATTAGAAATTTTGCAAGAAGGCAAATTGTTTATCAAAGACATGTTTTACAGGGGAAGGCTCTGTAGCAAAGAGTGCCTTGGAAGACATACCATATGCACGGGAAAAGATGACAATTCTTCAGGAAGAATGGCTGTGGCAAAGACTAGATTCACAGAAGTTTTAGACATGTTCTGGGACAGTTTCACATGCGTATAACCAGCAAGTGAGCAGCTCCTTTTCTCCACATGCTAAAATGATGGATCTCTAAAGCATCTAACCCAAGTTGTTGCTCAGAGAGTGTCCTTTGCTGAGTAAATACAGTTTCTTTATGTTCTTCTGGATAATTGAGCCTGGAGTTATTTTGTGCCTAACCCTGTAAAAAGTCTTGGCATACACAAATCACTTCAATGTGTTAGTTAAGCCTGGGTGATAGCTGAGTCTCATGATGGATGGTTCATCATTGTCCGTTGTTGATGTGTAGAGGACCACAGCACAATCAAAATCCACCCTTTATGTAACCTTTCTTCCATTACAGGTGTTTTTTCATTAAACCGCAAAGA
Organism: Acropternis orthonyx; assembly: GCA_035583155.1. NCBI lineage: Eukaryota > Metazoa > Chordata > Aves > Passeriformes > Rhinocryptidae > Acropternis > Acropternis orthonyx. The sequence continues at coordinate 20,884,187 of JAWWEU010000091.1, forward strand.
TACAAGATGTGCTATTCACTGGCTAATCCTTGGTTATTTTTTCACCCTCCTCTCATGAGCAAGAGAAAGCTGTGCTGCATGAACAGAGCCTCCCCAAGGGCAAAAGAGGTAACCTGCTACAGTAACTCTGTTTGCAGGGACAAGCAGAACAAATCAAGCAGAAGGTCAGTGCTTTTCAACCGTACTATATGCTCTGCTCTTGCCAGTTTAGTTCATGAAAGACTTTGCTGTCCTTGAATGTCAGAGCCTTATGTTCTGTGAATGGAGAGTAGCTCCATCCCCTCTGACTGCTACAGGTAGCAAAACAACCATGAATCAGCTGTGCAGATCTTCAAGGCTATTCCTGACACTCGTGGCTCCTATGAAGCTTCATTCAATAATTTTATTTTAACTCTTTGAACCCTGTGGGTATTTAAGACTACATTGTATTTCTTCAGGGATGAACAGCCCCCAAAACAGGGATAGACATACTCTTGTGACCTGGTTGATCTTTCATGCATACCACCCAAGAAACATTTGAAGGTTTTTTAATGACTAATGAAACACTGCATGCATTTTCCACATCTGCTTTTACTCTCCAATTTACTAAAAAACTTCGGTACTGACAGGTGAGTGCATTATTTTCTCTTAGAACTTAACTTCTTGATAACTAAAGTGTACCTCCTTTCTGTCTCATTGCAGGCTGCAAGGAACACATATTAAAATCAACTCTGTTTGCACTTCACTTCCCAGTAGGAAAAAATTCTTCTCTGAACCACCAATATAAAGTGTATGTGCTGGTCACTGACTCCTGCTTAGATGTATTTTTCCTGCCTATTTTACTATTTCAGGCCCCTGTGCTCTCTCCCAGGTTTAGCTAATTGGTTGACCTATGGTCAGCAATGGTACAGAACATTTGAAAACAGGATGATTACATATGAATTAATGTATCTCTTAGGCGATGAAAATTCATTAACCTGTTTCTTTAATTCATAAAGATTAGAGAAATAACATAAGAGGATTGTGTGGCACATGCTACTCTTTTCTGGCCAGTTTCCCTGAAATTCACATGAATCACAAAGCTAGCATGAGAAAAACATATTCCCTGACCAGAAAGCAAAACTTCTCCTACAAAAGACAGCTACATCCTCTTCTCTGCTCCCAGTCAGAATTCAGAATCAGACCCTCTGTGGGTATTCATTTCTGTTTGTTTTTTTTTTTAAATCACATTGTGAATGTGAAGTATTTGATTTTCATTGAAAGTCACTTGCAAGTCAAGCTCTGAGAGCCACAGCCAGAAAAATAAACCTCCTCTTCTCTCCCCAGCTAAAAAAAGATGTCCTTGCAACACATCACCCATTTGCAATGAGCACTCTGATCAATTAAGATTGCTGAAAAATGCTTCTTTTCTAGTTTCAATGTGCAGGCAGGCATGCTGCTTTGCCCTTAAGAGAATTGCAAAACAGCCTGTGTGAGTGATTGGAAAAACGGGCAGGGACCTCCTATTGATCACTCACTTGGTGGATTGCCCTGAAAGTGCATGTCCTAAGCATAAGGACAGGTGACTCTGAGGAGCAGAAATAGCTCTGGATATTAATGAACTGCTCTGTAAATGCTGAGAGTCTGTTGTTACTACAAAGTTCGTCTGAGGTCTGGTTACATATGGTTGTTCGAGGTATGGTTTGAACCACTACTGGAAAATAGAAAAAACCTACTGGGAGACACTCAGACCTGTGGCATATAGCTAGTCCCCTATTATAACTAGGGCTCTGAATGGGTCTCAGGTTGCTGGTATGAGAATATTTACAAAGCATATTCACAGGGAGAAAACCAGCATTTGTAAAAGCTTGCTTCAAGGGAAACGTGCACAATAGTCCTCCTTAAACTCAGAGCCTGGAGGAAATCTTATCATCTTTTTGGGCTATATCTTTATCCAATGTAGGCTGGAAATGTTGTTGTCAACGAACTAGCAATGTTGTACAGATTGAAACAGCCTTTACTAGGACTGAGTGCTTAATTCTGGTTAGAGTTATCACCTGAGACCTCAAGTTATGTCCCTCCCTGAAAATGGTTACTTACGAATGAAATGGTACTGCTTGAGAAAAGCTTTAACAGCCAGTGTTTCATGTTGTCCAGGAGTACTCAGAATTCTAGTGTCCAGACAATAGGTAAGTGTGAGAGGAAAAG
>JAWWEU010000091.1:20899298-20909929 GCA_035583155.1 Acropternis orthonyx
CCAGAGGGTAGCTGGAGGTGGCCCTGACAGCTGCTCTGAATTGTCATGTTGCACAGTCCATGGTTTAAACAGTAATTTATTTTGCAATCCCTACATCATCAATTCTGGGCTGTTTGTCCATAATGTTTAATGTTTAGAGAGGTCAATATTTAAAGAGATCTGTTTTCAGCAAATAAAACCTCTAGGTTGCTTGAAAGTTAATATGTCACACACTCTGATGGTGATATAGAACAAGAACTGTCACCATCAAAGTGTCAGTGCCTCTGTGAAGATAGGAAATTATGATGCCAAGCGAACCACCAGTGAGAAAGACTATTTAAAACTTCTGACGCAGTTTCTGAGTATCTTAGCAAAGTTCATCGGAGCATAAAGAAAAAAATTCATTTGTTAATCCTATTCAAGATGTGCAGGGAAAGAAAAAAGTGTTAATAGTACAAAACAGGCTGTATAGGATTTGCCAACCTGGGTAAATTAACATCCCTGCTGCACTGCCTTCTCCTCCAAGTCAGTGTGGGAAAAAAACAGCATGTGTACTGGCAGACTACGGGATACACTGCTGCTCTCAGTAATGCCTGTAAGAGTTTCCACAGTATCTTCCCGTAGGATCTCTGCTTTGAAGTCATGTAGTCCTGCTTGGCATAGAGGTTCCAAAAATGATGTTCGAATAACAAAAGTAGTAAAGTTGTGCGTTGTGCTGCCCACTGAGGAAGATGCTGGCAATAAAAGCTGGTGCTGTAGGCACTGAAATCACAGTATACATGACTGTATGGTATTACAAGCAAAGAAGCAAAGGGCTCTTGGAATCCTTTTACATGCTGGTGACCAGAGGTTAGCAGGCTTCTAGATCATCCCCTTTGCCTGACTTTCTGCTTTTTGCTGCAAAGGTCTGTGGCAGCGATGCTGGGAAGCACAAACTACCCTCCCTCTCCTTCCACTCAGAGTTCTGTGGGAGAGGAGGACTGCTACCTTAAACAGATGAGTGAAACACCTCTGAGCAAAATCCATAATTATCAGGATCTCAAAGTCACTTTTGCACCTGTTAGTTGACACTGTTACAAACCCTAGTGAGAGAATTTCTGAGTTTATACCATTCATTACATACATATACGTGTGTACATATATACACATACATCACACACACACATATAAAAGCATAGATATATTTATATATACAACATTTCAATCTGACTTTGGGAAACTCACACCTACAAGCAAAAAGAAAATCATTCCACTGATTTGGAAATGCACCCCTTGAATCTAAAACTACTTTGGTGGAAGCATCATGTTAAACATCTTGATGTGGTGTATTTGTTGTGCAAACAGAAATTAAACAATAGACAGTCTATAATTTTAATTTTTCTCATTTTTCAGAAGCTTGACTATTTGCTTCCAGATACTCTAAGCAGTTCTGATATTTCTGGGAAAAGGGGAGATGTTAAAAAAACACCAGCTCTTAAGAAGGAACTTCTGTGTTTCAAGCTGAAAAGACAGCTCACTTCCTGAAAATCACATCTGTAACAGCTTTCCTTGGCAATAAATACCCATGATTTTTTGTGTGCTTTTGTGTGTAAAGGGCGAACAAAATACAGTTTAACACTTCTAAGTACCACTTATTAAAGAAATGGAGGGTGTGGTGCGTTTACCCAACCTAATCTTTACGAATTAGATCCTCCATAGAATCTCAAGACATTCATAATTTCTTGTAAAGAGAAAAGGCAAACAAACAAGGTTTATAAAGTCTTTTCAATGCTCAGATCTCTGCACTCCCTTTCTCTCTGGTCTCTCTGTCTCCAGACCTAAAAATGTTGTGAAGTCAAGGCAAACTGCCAATAGTTTCACACCCAGTGCTGAACTGGCAGAGAGTCAAAGGTTGCTAGTTGCATTTGGATGCCAAAACATTAGCACCCCTCTCACTATTAGCTTGTACACATCCTTTTACAAGGCTAGATTTGCAATCTTTGCCTCTTCTACAAGCTTTTATTGCTTGCTTTTCCAAGTTTTCCTTGAGCACTAGTCCTGCTGCTGGTAAGAAAACATCTTACATACTAAAATATTTCTCTTCAGTAGCAGTTGTTGATGGATGTCTCTCTTCTGCAACAGGAAGCACATGCATCAAGTGTTGCATGCCCTGATATCTCAGCAGTATCAGCTCAGTGCTGTTCAAGCTTGCTCTTTGATCCACATTTACCAGTCAGCCACACTGAGTCCATCCCCAAAGCCCCAGTGAGAGGCTACCTCAGTCTAAGCTCTCCAGGTGTGCTTGGGGTGGGACAGACTGCCCTTTGTTAGAGCCCCAAAACACATCCAAACTTCCACTCAGAAACGGAGCATGTTAAGTGCAATACTGCCCTCTCAGTGTTATCCCAAGCCTGACCCTCATTAACACTGTATGAATGCACTCAGTGACTAACCACCACAGTTCAAAAAGTCATAGGTTGCACTGGCTGGGCTCTGTCCTTGATCCCTGGTAACAACTAAAGTCTACCATCAGAAGGCACCATACTGGTACAGCAAGAGGTTTGACCCATAACTTGCAAGTGTGTTTTTGGGACATAGGCTTTTACCTATCCTGTATTCAGACACCAACATGCAACTAGTAAGTCACAAACTTCACTCTAGGCTCAGAAATGTTCCCACTGAACTCAGCGGGAGTATTCATGTGTTACATGCTTTGGGATCAGTGAGATGAGGCTATGAACTATGATCTGCCTAAAATCCCTTTCTTTTACAAACATATATGTGTACCAAAGCACCTGACAAAATGGCAGATGGACACCCTTACTCTAGCTGATATTATGTCACTTTAATCCAGGGCTCTGTTCTCTGGGAAAAGCAAGGATCCCAATCACAGAAAACTTGAAGTAACATTAGTTTATGGTGGATGTTCAAGTGGCTGGCAGAAGAAACCAATGCAAATGAGTAAATGTCTTCTTGCACCAGGGCAGAATTAATTGTAGCATGGTGGGAAAACCACTGCAGCCTATGGGGAAGTATTTAATCTCTGTTCCCTTGTGCAGTTCTCAGCAACACAGTAAAAGGAGCATACACTACAATTAATGATTCACATATTTATAACCCAACCCTCTTGACCTTTGTTAGCCAAAACACCTAAGTAAACCAATCCCTATGCTGAAATTTCTTGTAACAACTGTGAGTATGGCAAATGATTTAAAAAAGAAAAAAAAAACCCAAACAAAAAAACCCCACAAAATTAATTGGGCTGGAAGGATAATTGTTTTGGGCTTTTTACAGTAACAAAAAGTAGGAATACAGAAATGGTCAGATGGAGTTAAACAATAAGACGGGGGGTAACTGCTAAAAACAGTACGTAAAACGCTGTTTTGCTTATGTTGCACACTTCAGCTTTACCATGATAACAAGTTGCTTGTTTATCTCATCCAAGAAACTGTTTCCTTACTTCATGTTACAGCAAATAGCTGACTAGGTGAAAAGGGTTGATCAGTAATTTTGAGGATTATAGCTAAATCATTGCACTGGTTTCAGGCTCATGGTCACTAAAAAATTATTACCTTTGCAGCAGTTCTTTGGACTGAAGATGGTACTTTGACTATTTCAAATTCTTAGGATGGCAGGCACATCCTAAAAGAATATTTAAAATGTATACATACTCCTTTTAATTGCTACACACTGAAGCAAACAAGTCTGAAAGTAAATTTTATGCCCTTGAACAAGGGCAGGATTCCTTTTCTGAGTATATCTCACTAAATCCATGAGATCTGTGAAGCTCCCACAGCTTGTATCTAGTGCTTGGTCTTAAGGCAGCCATGCATGCTTCCTTCTCTGAAGTAATGTGTGGCATAAGGATAGTTCAGGAACCTATTTGTGTCAGACTAGCAAGGCAAGGCCATAAAAAGAAGTAAAGTTACCAGGGAAAATAGTGTATCTCTTACTCTCAAGAACTCAGTGCTTTGTTAGTGCCAGTGAAGAAACTCCTGCCTACTCTTAGCATGCTGCTTTAGAGGCCAAAAGTAATTTGGGATCCATGAGCACTGCGGATTCCTTTAGCTCCACCTATTATCTGTAGCTGCCAGATCAAAGCTTTTAACTGAGTAAACCAACTTATGTGTCTGTATTTGAGTCAAATACGCTTTATTGTGCATACCCTGCTCACTAAAAACAGGTGCTTACTCAGCATAAATGTATGCTTTGTGCACAAGAGCCCAGTGTTTTGTTGGAAACAGACAGGAGAGTTATAGCTGCGGAAAATGGCCATTGTCCAGATCACTAGCAATTCGGAAGGTTGTTTCTGTGCAGACACATTGGGTACACCTGGAGCACTACAGGGTGACAACTGCTGTATGACATTGGATCCATATGGCTGCAGAGGGGGTCAGAAAATTAATTGTTAGAGAGGCTTTAAATGGGAATGGAAGGATGCTTGTTACTCCACTCTGAAAAGTGTAACATATAAACACTGAATGTGGGAGCTTGCTCAGCAAAAACTCAGAACTAAAAGGGTTTCACTGTGATTTCCTACGTAGAGACAAAATGTAGATAAGTGTGTCCACTCAGAGATTTTTCTTATAATTTGTTATTGAAGATAAATAACATTTATTCAAACAAACAAACAAACAACTCCTGCCCACTCCCAACATTTTAAATAACCTGTCAAAACTTATTTTGCTCTTCCAAAATCAATTTTTGCTCTTCCCTATTGTGAAGTCACTATTTGCTTTGTTTTGATGCTCAGGACTCACAAATTAAAGAGGTTCTTAATTTCTGAAGTGAAATGATGCAGACTTTTAGCTAATTTAAAACCAACTTTGCAGCTTCCCTCAAGCCTGCTGCTCTAGGACACAAATATCAAGTGTTCTTCTCTTTCAGGACTGAGAAGCAGGAGGAGAAGAAAGGAAAAACTCTCTTCAATTTTACATGTGTATTACTTGTATATTTCCTTAAACAGAAGATATACAATGTAATCCAAAGCGCTACAACGCCCATTCTTTCACTTTAATTGGCTGGGAGAGGTGAAGTTATAATACAGGTGATCCTTCATTTGACAAACAGTTAAAAAAGAGTTTGAGTTAAGGATCTTAACTAATCTGAGTCTCAGTGTTGTTCTCCAATCCATCCCTGCAATGCTGTAACTACTGCTTTTTAACTGCAGTGAATACCTAAAGGTATTGTATAAAACCCAGTCTAATGGTGTCAAGCATAAACCTCTCAATTTGGCACAGGTGCAAATGACCCAGCCATTGCAACAAAAAATGTCCCATTACATAACTGCATATGCTTCCTATTTCAGTCAGTGTGGTAAGTGACTAGTTGTATAAACCTGTAACTTCAAAACCTGCTGATATGAAAACAAGACAGAGACACCTTCACTTTTGACATGCCACTATCCTCCAGCTGAATATATCACATTCAGTGCTGTAGTTCTTGTCTGTAATGACATGCTAGCTAGTTATCTGGTTCACCTTTTTACTCTAAGAAATGTGCTGAGTTGTAACATTTGTGCCCTATTGTAGAAGTAAGAGAGGACAGAATGTGGGCCCTCCGTTGGGTGACTTGTGCAGGTGCACAGATGATCAGGTTGCTGCATTATAGGTATCGTGTAACATTCCACAGTAAACTTTGGCTATCTCCACACTCAAGTATATGATCCTTTTGGACTGGGAGGAGCTGACCTCACAGTGAAATAATTAGCTATTTCTAAAGAAATAAAAAAGTTTATTTTCCCTACTTGTATTCCTTTATTTTCTTGGACAGAAGATTTCAGAACTAAGGATTTTCTTCTATTCTCTATGTAACACTGACAAAATAGAAAAGTCTTGTTGGGGACCATCATCCTGGATTACTTAACCCCTTAAGCTAGGGTTAATATTATGAATAGATGAGCACAAGGAGGAAATGCATATATGTCCTTTGACATACACAAAAAGTTAATAATGATCAACAACTAGTGACAATCTACAGAGACACAGCAGTACCTTTGAAAAGGAAAAGCACAGACATATAGGGGGGAAAATCAGTAATTTTATAAAGGTTGCCTCTCTAATTTTTAAACTTACTGTTACAAGAAGTATTATTCACAGCCTCAGGTTTATTTTTTCTTGCTCATCCAAACCCAAAGGTACTTCAAGAAGGCAAACAGATAATATGCTTATTTCAGGAAGGAAAAAGAGGTTTTTTATTTTCTCACATTCTTCCAATTTTTTTGCAGTCTCTAGTATATTAACAATGTACAAATGCAAAGGGTATCTCTGAAAGAAAGATTCTACCTCTTCTGTTTGTCACCAGAATCACATGTATTGGTGGCCAGACTTGAAGACTGCAGTAACAATGATTACTATAATTTTTGCAGATACAGCCCTACAATTTAAAGTTCTCATCGGTTAGTAATAATGTCAACCCAGAGACATAAATTCTAACCTAGAAAAATGAGCAGAATATGTACCATAAGGAACTAAATTCCAGGGAAAAAAAAATGCATGAACTGATTGCAACCTCCTTACAGCTTTAATCCACAAAATTCTTTAACATCAACACCAATATTTTGCAGTGTAATACAGGTACAATTTTTAAAGTCCTCTGAAAATAAATGCAGCCTTGTGACTTTCAAAAATGGAAGCAGTATTCTAAATGAAGTCCCTGAATTCCTTGAAATACCTTATGTTCTCTGCAGTGTTTCTACACCTTAGCTTTCAGTTTCATCTAATGTAGAAAAAAACCTTGTCAAAATCCTGCTGGTACCTTGGTAAGTAATTAGGAAAATTTAAACCATGTTACAACATTAATCCAGATACAGCTTTTTATTTCTGTATAAAAAATTAATTATTACATAATTGTTACAACATAGACAGCTTTCAGTCTGTCTTATCTTTTTATGAGTCACGGTATCCTAACTTTTAAAAAGAAGCTGAAAAATTGCAGTCCCTGGTACCAAGAAGATCTACAAGCACTTAAGAATGAAATACCTGTCCTAGCAAACTGACTTTTGCAACCACCGTATCTTCAATAGTACTCTAACCTTTTTTCTTCCATCCTTAAGCAAATCTAACTTGAAGTAAACCCTAATATTCTTGATCTTGATTCCCTCCCACAGCCACTTCAAATTCTCCCCTATCTGCTTTAAAATGCCTGTATCACAACAGACCATGTTTGTCAGATTATCTGTTGCCACTTTCTCTAATAAAACAAATAAACCCTTTCCACTGAAAGAACCTGTGAGCTTCTGGGACACGAAGTATGTTGCAAAGTTATCAAGTCACTAGGCGCATCTTTTGAAGGCAGCCATGGCTATACATGTAATTTTACAGACTGGCACAAACATATCATCTTTTCAAGCCTGTGATTAAGTACCAGCCAGCATCAAAGATTTCCGTAAGTAATTCAAAACACAAGCATGGAGTTCTCTCTGGTTTCATAGTCCATACTGGTATAAAACCCAGTTATCTATTAACCTAGTGATAGCTACCTGTCTTACATGATTGTGTTAAGTTCCACAGGCTTTACAGAATCCCTTATAGAGACAAATAACAAATAGACAAATAACAATTACAAGTTTAGGTGGGTAATACAAGTAAATATTTTGCAAATATCTTTACAAGGGCCAGAGGAGATGATAACCCAAGAAATTACAGGAAGTGAAAACAGAAAATACTGATCTGGAATAGAAGCCTTAAGAGGAATAAAGAGAGCAGGTATTATTGTCCATCAGTGCTATTTTTTCCCTGTGCCAAGGACATAGTAAAGAACAGCAATGACAACAGTCAGTCCATAAATGCATGGCATCATCCTTGTTCTTTCTTTCTTTCAAAAAAATTTTCCTTCAGTTGCCTGGTGGATGTCCTCATTCATCCAAATGCATTAGTTTTTATGATAGGACTTGCATTACTGTTTTCTCCTAACACAATGACAGACAAGCAGCAGATGTTGGTTGTAATATCACCTCTAATATCAGCTGTTTCTGTACTTCCTCACAGGTATTTGTCTTCCACATGGCTGACAGCTCACTTCTGTTCAAAAAGGATGATTAAGCCTGCAATAGGTACGAAGCCAAGTTTCCTCTTGAATTCCCTTCTTCTTCCTGCTGTGCCCCATGCAGCTGGCAAAGCTTTCCTATTGTGGAACAGAGGTTGCTGGAAGTGAATTCTTCTTTAGCAGACAGGCTTTTGTTCAGCTTTGACTCCACGCTTCCAGCCCAAACTCTTGAGCAATCTGCACTGAGAAAGCTCTGTGTGTCTGTGGTAAGAGCTGGGGTTTTTTTGTTTTCTAGCCTGAGCAAACTTGTAGTACAGAGAACCATTTACTAAAAGACTGTGTTTTGCACAGTGGTTCTTCATTATCAGCCTTGTGCTAACATATTCTCTGAGATTTACATCAAATTGGGGTTTAGATTTAGATTATATTTCTTTATGCTGACTAATTGTGGAACAAATCAGGGAGGTATATTGTATTCTCACAACTCTGTCAATTAATAAATCCTTCACTTATTTTTCTATACAAATGGGTGAAAAAAATTCTGTTTACACATTACATTTTTCTTTCTGAAAAAGGAATGCAAGGTTCAACAGCTTATTTCTTGTCACAACCATAATTTCAACATGTGAAATCCAAGGTTTCTCTGTGCTCTAAAATAGTCAGCATGTCCCTTATCTTTTTAAGGACATGCAAGAGGCCAGATAATTTTGTGGGTTTTCCTGCTCCTTTTCCACTTCTCTGGTTACCACTTCCAGAAGTCAGTATCTGCAATGTCTTTAGTGTACAAGTACAAGTACAATGTGTACAATGTACAAGTGTACAAACAGGCACGCTTTAGAACTAAGATTTTTGGGATGCACTCATATCCACATAAAGCTCATAGAGCATTTTGTGTAACTGTTGAAAGAGTATCCCTCTTTCCTTTCATTAGTGACAATGGTAGACAATCCATCCTGTCTGTTATTTAGAAGTTGTCATCACCTCTCACGCAAGTTTGAAGCATTTCTAGCCAGCCTTCACCTGACACATTTTTGTTGAATGCTTTGGTGACTTGTATAAAAATTGTACATGACTCTTGCTGCAATATGCACTTCACAGATCGTTCACTTCTTTTCCAGCTAAAAAGAGAGGAGTGAGGACTATAAAGAGTTTCCACATTTCTTCATCTAACTGTAAGTCCCAAAATGCACATTCACATTTCTTCCGCAGAATGGCAAGGAAATTTTACAACTGCTACAAGCTCCTTTTGTTACTGTTTTCAATCCCACCTAAGACACTTGCTTTTTTCCTTATTCTTGTTTTCCCCATCCTTATTTCACCTCAAGAAATCTACCTCTGACTTTCCCTCTCCACATGGTTACATCGGGATTTCTTTATCCTGAAGTTGTCTAATGGCTGATTTTTGCCCAGACATCATCTGTTACCAATTGCCACATCCAGACTTGGACCCTTATTTTTAAATACCTTGAGAATATATTGCTTTTATTGTAAGAATACATGAACATACCAATCTCTCAAATATTTAAAAAGCACCAAAGAATACAGAATAATGGAGAAAAGCCACAAAACAAAAACTTCAGATGATTCAAAGTGGACCTGTTGTTTCTCAAGTTATTAACAATACTGCTCCTGCGTTGGTTATGTCTAAAATGAAATGTAGAAACTCCCTTTGATTTATAACACTGAGGATACATAAGATACTAATTCTTACCTAGTATCTTTTATGCTTTCAATATGTGTTCCTTTATCCAAGATTAAGATGGATGTTTTTTGAATCAACAGACTGCACTGGGGTATCAGACAGTGTATCAGATGAATATTCTTCTTCACTTGTATGAACTTCTGTATTGCTTCCCTTGGGGAAATGTAGAATCATATATTTATAAAAAAGCCCATCACACTAAAGGCTTTATTTGTTCGATTGACTGCTGCTTATAATTACAGCATGACAGAAAGTAACAGACCAAACATACTCATTTTTAGTGCATAATTCTACCTGAGCATGAATAGCTGGAATTATGGTGAATGGCAGAGAATCGTTCAACTATATTACAGAATAAGGAAATAGAATCATAGAATGGTTTCAGGTGGAAGGGATATTAAGGATCCTCTAGTTCTACTCCCCTGCCATGGGAAGGGAAACCTACTAGGGCCAGGTTGCTCAAAGCCTCATCCAACCTGGCCTCAAACACTTCCAGGGATGGAGCATCCACAGCTTCTCTGGGAAACGTTTCAGTGCCTCACCACACTCACACCAAAGAATTTCTTCCCAATATCCAATCTAAACATAACCTTTCCAGTTCAAAGTCCCTTGTCCTATCACTACATGTTCTGTGAAAGGTCCCTCTCTGGCTTTCTTGTGGGCCTTCTTCAGGTACTGGAAGGCCATTAGAAAATCTTCTCAGAGCCTTTTCTTCTCCAGACTGAACAACCCTAATGATCTCAGCCTGTTGTCATAGGAGAGGGTCATATTCCTCTTATCCTCTGTGTGGCCTCTCTCTGGACTCGCTCCAACAGGTCCATATCTTTCCTCTGCCGAGGACCCTAGAGCTGGATGCAACACTCCAGACAGGTCTCACCAGAGCAGAGTAGAGGGGCAAAATCATCTCTCTTGACCTGCTGGCCACATTGCTTTTGATGCAGCCCAGGATGTGGTTCATTTTCTGGGCTGCAAATGCACATTCCCC
>JAWWEU010000091.1:20913013-20936213 GCA_035583155.1 Acropternis orthonyx
CCCCCAAAAACCCCAAATCGCTAGGGAACTGACATTTTTAAATAAATTCTTATTCATCTGACCTTCTTATATTTTAAAAAGATGTTGAAAAAGAAAAGGGTTGTGTTTTCATAAATACAAGTTCACAAATTCTTCTTGTTAATAAGGCTTAGGAGTGCCCCTGCAACAGTGCATGAAGGGCATTTCAAATGGTGACAAGGGTCACAACTTTTCCAATAATCTCCCTTCTCCTGATTCCATGATGGCCAACTCCCTGCACTGCAGCTGCTCTCAGCCTTCCTCTGTGAAGCTGTGCATGTGGAAATATGGTAGATGCACCTAAATTTGGGTTTCATTTGAATCATTTACTTGAATGGGTTATTTTCTTGGTGTGTTCTAAACGTTTGGATGTATTTTGGCTTTTATATGATCAACTAAGGCGAGCATAGACAGTAGTACACTGACTTTTTAGACTCAAAACAAGCTCATTTCTTGTTCACTGCTGTTTTGAAAACATGAGAACAGAGGTTAGAAAATGTACTGAACCTTGAAAAAAAGGATAAATTCAAGCAGTGGTCTGGTGATTTTCTTCCTCCACAGCATGACTTTGCAAAAATCACACTGAAACTGTGTGATGAAACTGTGTTAGTATATTTGACTACTCTTCAAGTGCTTTATGCAGGTGCCAAAGTTGTTCAAGGCTGCTTCTAAAAGTACGAAGGACAATGAAAAGTAAGATTAATTTGTATTATGACCCAACTGACTTATTTTAGTAATTTTAATCCATCCAAAATGGAGCACTGCCAAGTAAAGAGGAATTCATATCTTGACACCTTTATAGATCAAGGTTTATTATTTACATAAAATCTGTCAAAGAAAGCTCAAAGCAAAGACATTTAAAGTTGAGGTACTTAAAATGGTAAAGCTATACCACATAACGTAGTTTGAGTATGAAGATAAAGCCTATGTACTTTAACTGAGAATTAAATTAAAATTGTAAAGTGTATTTTTTAACTGCTACACACAACTAGATTTCTGGAAAGATATGATGACCACACTGACTAATGAATTTTATGAAAACACCTTTCAAAACCTCTAGCAGGAAAGACTGCATATTAAGGGACTGCGAAGGAGAAGAACAGCTTTTTCTGTTTTACTACTCTAATAACAGGAAATGTTATTTGAGTCATAAGATCTCATTTTATCTGCCTGAAATGGAATCCATATCTACAACCTCTAACATGGGCAAAAGGTCTCCAACTACCTCAGGAGGAAAGATCTGAAACTTGACTCAGCTACTAAGCAGAGAAGAAACAGACACCTGAATTTCTTCTACTTTGCAGGTTTCTTTGGTCTTTATGCTGTTGCTTCCATCTGTTTCTGAAAAAAATGAACTGCTTGTACCACTATGGTTCACTAGCATTCTTCAGGAGAGCAACTTTTAATTAAGGTCTATGCAAGAAACCCTTGCTGTTTGACAGTGTTAATTGTCCACAGATGGAAAGCGGCTACAAACAAGTCAAACCACTGTAACAGTAAAATGAATGCCTGTTTTCTTCTAGTCTTTGACTGAGAACTACATTGCAACCTTACACATAAGGTAAAAAAGACAATTAATAAAATTATATATCTATGCATGCAAGTTTTGGGAAAGTTGTAACATAGAAATATACTCACAAATATTCTGTCATAATAGAGAAAAATCGTAAGTACTTTTCTCAGGCAAGAACTATGCCGAGAGCATCTGAAACTGAGTCTCACCCTAGTCAGATTGTCCAGTAGAAAAAACTCGACATATGACTCCCTCTAAAATCTATTTATTGAACTTATTTTGGGTTTAACATTAAAATATTATTTATGCAGTAAGATAATAAAGAATGTGATTTTTTTATTTTATTTGACAAACAGGATGGTTATATGTGGAGACAGAACAACAAAAACTGGGAAGAATCTGGCAACAGTAACAGCAGAACCAGCAAGCTAATCCTTTTTCTTTTTCTTTTTTTCTTTTTTTTATTTCTTTTAAGTATTACCAATTAGTAAACGGCTAATTTGATGAAAACTATAATGAAATCAACAAGTACTTACACCTTCTTCTAAAAGAGAAACGCTCAGATCTGTGGTATTACTAATTAATACACAGCTCCATGCTGTTTAGGGAACTGGATATTGCTGTGACTCCAGTGTGTAAGAAATTAACAAGTCAAGCCAGTTTCAAGCTCCAAAAGAAATACTGAAGCTCATAAGCAGTTCATGTTGCTAATAACTAATTCTCAATTACTATCATGATCACTACATATACAAAACACAATGCAGTGGAGTTCATGCCATGCAATGGTGCCGACGGCTCTGCTCTTTGGTGGTCCTTATTCACCAGGGTCAGGGTGACCAGGCTTGAGAGCTTCATGCTTCTTCACTCAGTTGATGCTTTATACTCTCTGACACCAGTTCAAAAAAAAAAGGAAGTGATCTCATTTGTTCTTGCTGACTTATTTTGGGGGTTGGGACATCTTCTGGGTTTTCGCTTGTTTTGGAGGTGTCACCAGACACCTTTCTTGCCTGCTCTGAATCTTTTCCCTTCTGTTTTGTTGTTTGATTATTTGGTGACAGATTTCCAATTGTAACTTTTTAGGTAAGCTTCATTTTGCCCATTTAGTGAGGCTTTAAGAACATAGCTGTAAAGAATGAACTAGGAAGCTGGGAGCTGTACAGGATCACTTCATTTGCTGTCAAAAACCACAGAGCAAGTCCTTCTGAAATATGTATTTCTTACCACATGAAGAAGGTGATTAGGTGACACAGGTCCTACGAGCCTGTAGTCACCAGTTTAAGTAAACTGGCTGGAGCTGCATCATATCACCCAAATCCATAACCTGCTTTTGAGCTGTCTCAGCTATCAGCACACTTAAATGCAACCTAAAATAGAACAGCATGTTTAAAAATGAAAACAGCAAATATGTGGGGTTTAACTGTAGATGCTTGCCTCAGAGGTGGGGTGGTACTTGGTACAGCATCTTTGATCTCACTTTAATCCACACCTGCAAATACATCAGAGTCTTCAACATGTGAACTTTGAGTATCTCTGCCTTGTGAAATCCACAGTGTTCAAACCGATGCCCAGGTTTCTTGTGCAGTGCAGAGGATGAAAATCACAGGTTTCACAAGCTGAGAGAGGACTCCTCTCTTCAAGGTCAGAGGACTACAAAGCAGCATTCCAGCGTAGCACCTCTTTGGCAACAGGTACTTTGTGCAGGTTCAGGCCCTTTTCCAGGGCAGGAAAATGGGACAACAGCCCTACTCCATTACAAGCTCATGCTGCTGCCTGGGAGACTGGATCTGAGTTTTCTTTCTCCTACTCCACCTGATTTGCCACAGAATTCAACATTAATATAAGAATGATGTAGGTTATCTTTTGAATCTGTAAAAGATAATTGAGAAAGGCTGAGAAAGGTCAGGCTGTTCAGTCTTGAGAAGAAAGAGAAGGTTGTGTGGAGACCTCACAGCAACCTTTCAGTATCTGAAGGAGGCTTCCAGGTAAGATGGAGAGGGGCTTTTCCTCAGAATAGGGTCAGGGATATATCCTCAGGGATAAGCCAAAGACTAAGGGGTGCACATTGAAAGGGGGGAGATTGAGGTTAAGTATGAGGTAGAATTTTTTTGCTGTGAGAGCGATGAGGCACGGGCACAGGCTGCCCAGGGAAGCCGCGGCTGCCCCACCCCTGGCTGAGGCCTCGAACACCGCGCCGCGGCGGGCGGTGTCCCTGCCCGGGCGGAGGGGCCGGCACTCAGACCTCTGTGAGGCCCAACCCCGGCCCTTCAGACGCCGGAGCTGTGCCTGCGAGGCAGCCCGAGCCCCACTCCCGCCCCTTCCCTTCCCGCCCCTTCCCTTCCTGCCCCTTCCCTTCCTTTCCCGCCGGACACGCGTCCGAACAATCCCGGAACCGCTCCGGGAGCGCCGCGCGGGCCCTTCCGCCTGGAGGCGCCGCGTCCCGCACGGGCCCCAAGCCCGAGCCGCAGCCCCCGAGCCCCCCGGGCCGCCCCCCGAGCCCCCCGAGCCTCTCCCCAGCCCCCCCGAGCCTCTCCCCAGCGCTCCGAGCGATGCCGCCGCGGCGCTCCCCGGGGCCGCTGCCGCCCCTGCTGCTGGCGGCGGCGCTGGCGGCCTGCGCGGCCCGGGCCTCCGAGATCACCTTCGAACTGCCCGACAACGCCAAGCAGTGCTTCTACGAGGAGATCGCCCAGGGCACCAAGTGCACGCTCGAGTTCCAGGTACCCGGGCGGGGGGAGCCGCTGGGGCTCGGGGGGAGCCCCCGGCCCGGCCCGGGGAGCGGCGGGGCGGCCGCGGTGCGGGGCCCGGCGGGGCACGCAGGGCCGGCCCCGGGGCTGGCGGTGCCTGTCGGGGCCCGGCCGCTGCCATTCGTGTCCCCTAAAGCACAGCTGACCGCAGAAATAATTCCCGACGGGACCAGCACAGTGCATCTTAGGAGGGAATGCTTTGTATTTCAGCCTACAGTACGGATCGGGGCTACGTTTAAACAGTGAAAGGGTGATGGGACAAGGGTGCGGTGCAGCATCGCTGTTTTGGTGCCTCTGAGTGCATCAGCAGGGTGGGAACCCTTCAGTCCGACAGTTCAGGTGATGAGCTCACTGACAGTACAGAGTGAGAGAAGTACCGTCCTTGACGGCCGGAATCGCGGTTACCTTGGGGGCCTTTGAAAGGGCCGTGTGATTTTATCGACTGAATTTTCCCGTTGAAGTTGTTTGGTTTTTTTATTTTAGGGGTAGTTAGGGAATGTTGCTGCCAAGTATTGGTCCTTTTTACGCTGTTCTATGTCTTCGAGTTCTTGGGTATCATCTCCCCTGCCCAAATGTTTTTTGTCCCTACCTCTTTCTTCCATAAAGTCTTTTATGTGCAGTACTTCCCCTGTAGTTTTGAAGTGGGTATCACTGGGCAGATAAGCCTACTGTTGCCGCTTTTGTTGGTAACCAGAATAGGAGGAGCATTGCTAAAGGAAAAGTCTGGATTTGACCAGGCACTGGTAGAATAAATTGCTCTGTGAATGCCGTTTTGGCAGTATGTCTTAAGGACCGACAGGAGGCACAAGTAGGCTCTGAGGGAAGGAATCCTAGGTAAGTTTAAAGCTTTGGCCAATCTTTACCACCTCTGTAAACTGACACTTTCAGGGTGATCCAACTGAATGCGAATGACTTTTGTGTAATTGATAAAAAGCACACCCTGGTCAAGTTGGAGATAATATTTCAGAAATGAAGAGCTGCGTTATTGCTTGCCAACTAGATACTTTTAAAACTTTACCATTGTGGCAAAACTGCTGCTCCAGTATGTTATTTCAGTTGTACCATTAATGTCATCGTTTGGATAACCTGGTACCTCAGTAAACTGATGAGAGTTTAATCAATGCTATGTGGAGTGAAGAGCATATACACAGGTACTAAAATACTCCAATGATTTCTGCATACATGTAAAAGGGTCATGCCTTTAGATATAAGTCTCTTCCAATATGATGTATCTTAGAAGTAAAAAAAATTCAGCAAAGATGAAGTGTAAAACTGCTACTGTAGGAGTCATCAGAACATCAAGTTGTGAATACCTAAGCTCCTGATTAGTCTTTCTGTAGAATCCAGGTAGCAAGATGCTGTAGACCAACCATAATCAAAGCCTCAAAAACACCCCTTGGGACAGTCAAGTTTTGAATCACCAGGAGGCATTATCTGGATGTGTTGGGTTTTGGAAGAACTGCTGTGTCTAACTGCAGGAGGGAGGCAGCAGGTCCCCAGAATGTCCCTTGGTTGAGGAGCAGACAGAAGAGTCAACAGATTGAAATTCCTGTTCTACTGGTTGAACGCCATTTCTGCAGCCTAACTCAGCTGATACAGTAGGGCAGATACTCTTCTGGTCACACAGGAAGGAAGTGTCTTACTGTGTGTTAGCAGCCTCAGCCAGACAAACCCATTCCATGGAGCACTTGTTTATACAGCAAATGGTTGACTTGTTACAGTAATGTCTTTGCTGTCCCTTTGAGTTTCAGCTACTGTAGCCTTTGCTGTTGTTCAGTTACTTATAACAAAGTAACTAAAATTGCTCTCCTAATGGTTTGAAAATACAGGTGACATTACATATGTTGAACCTAAAGCATTTTAATTATTTTCTGTGTGTCTTCCATAGGAAAATACTTTTGCAGATTTGCTTTCGATGATTTTCAAATTAATGCATTCTATTTTAAATCACTTGTCAAAGCAGAAAGCTTTACAGTGCCACTTGACAGATTATACTTCTTAGAAGAAATGTGTAATTGTCGATTTTGCTAAAGAGACAATTTCTTGGGTTTTGTTTTCAGGTGATCACTGGAGGTCATTATGATGTCGACTGTCGGCTGGAAGATCCTGACGGTGTTGTGTTGTACAAAGAGATGAAGAAACAATATGATAGCTTCACATTTACTGCATCCAGAAACGGAACATACAAATTCTGCTTCAGCAATGAGTTCTCTACTTTCACACACAAAACCGTGTACTTCGATTTCCAGGTTGGAGAAGATCCACCACTGTTTCCTAGTGAGAACAGAGTAACTGCACTTACCCAGGTAAATGATGTTGTGTTTGGCAGAAGTTTCTAGGTGGAGGCAGTTTTTTTCCAAGTTCAGCTGCATTAGATTTCTACATTGCTTTGGAAAATAAATGGATTGGAGCTCTTGAGACATTCTAAATTACTACAAGTGCTTAAGAGGAAATTAGGACAGTAATTTAAACATAAGGCCACTATTGTTTGGCTTTTAGGGTGTTTTTTTTCTGTTGTTTTTTTTGTTTGGTTTGGTTGGGTTTTTTAAGTTTCTAAGGGAACTGCCTTTTAATGCCGCAGTTTTGTGCCTCATGAAATGTGGATTTTGCAAACCAGATATTGGTGGAATGGGGTTTCCAAAATTCCCAAACTTCAGAGAAACTCTGGGAATTGTTTCTGTATTTAAAATAGTAAGAGTTTCTGGGGGAGGAACATACAACTATCCTTTTTAAAATGGAAAAGAAAATTCCAGCAAAATAAACAAATTAATAAAGTGAACTGTACTCATCTGGGTTGTAGGTTTATGACGTTTATAAGACTACAGAATGTCAGAGCATCATTATTACTGTATTATCAAAATTTTGCAGTATTTTCACCTCTACATAATCTAAAAGTATCAAAACTTCCTTTGGAACACTTAATGAATTCCTGCATGTGTCCTTATAATCATCACCAAACCTTGCTTTAAGCAGCCATTGAAGAATGCTGGATGTGGTCACTGTTTTGCTAGTCTAAACTCAACGGTATAAATACCACTTCCCAAATGCCAATCTCATTTGAATTCATGTCACAGAAGTCTGCAGTAACTGAGGTTTGTAATGAGTAGGTGACTTGCTGTGAGTTCAGCTACACCTCTTGCCTCTTGCTTGTCACTTTTCTGCACTGCTTTATTTTGCTTTCTGATTCTTGATACTGTTTCTTTCCATATTTTTTCATTATTTCTTTGGTGAGGAGGGGGTTTGCAGTTTGCTTCAGGCTTGTACCATGACCAAATTTGGGCAGCCTTTCACAGGGACAGTTAAAGGTGAATGCCTAAAATCAAAGTGACTTTGTGTTTAAATCCCATGTGCCAATTAGGAGATTTCTGCAATATATCAGTGAGACCAATGGCAAAACTTAGTTTGGAGAAACTCTTCCTGGATTTTGTTGAGAAGAGTATCTTAGACTTGTTCAGATATGTGTCTTGAAAATCATCAGCTTGAAAATACAGTTAGACGCAGATACAAGTGGTCCTTTGAGGGTGTTAAATGTTTGCTTTTGTAATAATTCGTGCTATTTGACCTTCAACAAATATTCACTTTAAGCTGTAAAACAGAAATCTAAATTGTGACTAGAAAATAAGTATTTTGAGGATCTATTGATCAGTCTCTTAAGGAGTATTTTACTTACAGAAGATAAACTGAAAATTGAGAGTTTATATAAAAAATCGTCTAGGGCTTGGAAAACTGGTAATACCTTTTTTTTAATGAAAAATAACAATGGAGTTGGGCAAGTTGGTAAGTATTTTTATATGTTATGGAGCATTTGGGAACACTGAAAGGTCACAATTGTCCCTCTCTAACCACTTTTTGTATATAAGAGAATGGTCTCTTAACATGAGAGTAGACATTGTACAACTTGAGTGAGAATTAATCAATGAAGAATGTTGTACTTGTGAAACAGAAGCATTTAATATTTGCTGTGTGCATCTTGATGTTATAAGCAGCTGGTTGTTTTCCTGTAGAATTAACAGCTGGGGGATCACTGACATTTCAGAAATGTTTATCTTCTTCATTTTGGACCCAAATATGTATGAATTTAAAGTTTGTTTCACCATTCTCAAGAGCCTGTTGCTTTTTATTAGATCTGTAGTTTTACTTGCTTATGTACTTCATGGTGTGACATTCTTGTGTGTAAAGATTGATCAATATAAGTTAAATTTTACTGTATTTACACTGTTCGGTCTGACATTGGACTGACTTAATCCTTAGCTTGCAAAATTACATGACTCCTAATTTTAAATATCAAAGCACAAAACCACTGGAAGGGTTCTTAATTCCATGGTGTGTATTTGTTTCTCCAGATGGAGTCTGCGTGTGTTTCAATTCATGAAGCTTTGAAGTCTGTCATCGACTATCAGACTCATTTCCGCTTGAGGGAAGCGCAGGGCCGCAGCAGAGCAGAGGATTTAAACACAAGGGTGGCCTACTGGTCAATAGGGGAAGCACTCATCCTTCTTGTAGTTAGTATTGGGCAGGTATTTCTCCTTAAAAGCTTCTTCTCAGATAAAAGAACCACAACAACCCGTGTTGGATCGTAACCAGTAGTGGTAATGCTTCAGGTCATCGTGTGTTACTCATCTCTAAAGATTAACGGTTCTCCAAGTAATTGTAGGTGCAAAGAATTGGAATATATGCAACATTCAAATGTGTACACCCCTCATCTCTTAAAAATCGCAAACAAACCCAAAACGTTATGAAAGGGACACATGATTTGAAATATTTTTGAAGATACTTTGGAACTTTAGTGTTTTTCAATTCCTATACTAAAATACCTGGCAAATTCAGCCTCTCTTTTTTCCTACTGATAGTAATCCAAAACATGTTTCATTTTTACTAGTAAGATTAGCAGTCTGCAGTATAACACTTTCAAATAACCTAGTGTCTGAGAGATGATACATGTGAAAAATTTGATTTAATTTTCAGGCTGAATATCTTGGATTATAAAAAAGAAAGTGTGATGAACTGTAGTGCACTGTTTTGATTTGCTGTTTTAAAAAGTAATGCAATGGTACCCCTTGCTTATTTGTAAAATTGTCGAAAGCTTGGCACTACATCGTGATGCAAATTCTTCATCAGCCTAGAAAGTCTCCATCTTCAGAATTTGCTCCATTTTATACTTTATTATGATTACTTAAACATACATTCTTCTGTAATAAAATAAATGTTTTTTTTCTTTTCAATGTTTTACTGAAGGAATTTTAAACTGAGACTACTCAGGAAATCCACTTCTATATACAAACAAAAAAAAATCCAAATTTCCACGTGTATTTAAACAACATGCTATAGGATAGGGAGTTTTGTAACTTTGTCACTGAAACTCTGCAGTTTCTGTACTCATATATGCTGCTGCTGCTTTTTTAACTAAAGACCAGAAGTAGTTTGTTTTGTTAAGCAGCACAGCATGAGCACTGAACAAGGCTGTATTATGTGTTAGGCACATTCAAAGCTTTTTACGAAATTGTTTTTCTGTTAAGAGGGCAATTTGATATTGATCTGCATAGCACAAGTGCTGTAAATTTTCCTCTGTGTAGTGCACTGCGACGTGGTCTTGTGCATCTAATTGCCACTCTTTTTTGTTAATGGTCAGGAAATATTTTAAATATTTCATATTATTTTTTTGGTAGAGTTAGAGTTACGTTGTTTCCACTGCTCATGTTTTCAGTAGCTTATGTACTGTAAAGTCCTATTTTATTTGGTTGTGGAAGGTAGTAAATGTATGTACATACCCATAGTTTGAATTGAGATGGTCAAAGTAAGGCTAAACTCCTTCAAGTGGCTCTGGAGGAATAAGTAAATTGACCAATTCTTAAATGCACACAAACTAAGCTAAAGTGAAAAATTTGTCATGTATTACTTGCTAAATCAAAAGATGCTCCTTAAACAAGTTAACAGCAAGCAGAGAAGCGGTGCTAAATCCTTATTAACTGCCTGTATTACTGCTAGCAGAAATTTAAAATTACATGTTCAGGTGACACTTGAACTGTCTGAAGAATTAATCTAAGAAGACTTGATTTTAAAATGCTGTCATGACTCAAAAAAATAAAAGTGCCCCTACTCTGTTGTGAACTGAATGATTGCTCTTTTGGAAACTGAAGGAAAACCTCAAACAGCTCAACATTATTTAAAAGGTGGCAGAGGTATTAAAAAGCTTAATGTATGTAAAATTCAGGATTACGTATAAAGATTTGCTCTCCTGTAGTGAATTTTAAATACTGCGGTCCCATTTTGGAATGCAGGTTTCCCAGAAAGAGACTCAGTAACACGAGAAAGCAAGAGTCTGCTCTTGTCTTGCAATACAAATCTGTGCCTGCACACAACATTCTTGATCATACCTACATGCTTTATTCTTGTGTTTCAACAACTGATGTCCCGTACTACTTCTTCTGCTTTCCACACAATAACAAAGAAGGTGGTACACTTTGGGTGCAAGAGTCAAATGAAATCATGATTTAATTTTCATGGTGTTCACTATTATCTTCTGGAGTTTGAATATTAGTTATGTACCTTTACCTACAACAAAAGCATTTGTTTTAAAGCTTGAAATGTGTTGGGTTTTTTTTTTCCACTGAGTTGTTCTGTGTGCTGACAAAATTGGTAAACAATGGTATAAAACTGGTGATGGTCAACCATCACATACATGTCTTTTTATTCTTTCATAATGTTTGAATGTGTGAAGTGGGATTGTTCAGCTCAATATTACTTCCACTGCAGAGGTTTAATGGACTTGACTTTTGCGTTGAAGTTAAGTGTCTGAACCAATGCTCTGGTATCCTGCTGCATAATATGCAGCAATAGCTTACAAAGGCCTTTATTTTTGTGTTGTTAAAAACATGGCACAAATACACGTTTAAACATAGCTGTATATAGTTTTTAAAATGACTGAATAGGATATAATAAAACACACATGCTTAACACGCAGTGGGTGAGGAAGTGCATTGTGACTTTTGGTTAAAGCTGCACCTTTTTAATATGTGAACACTTCGGTTAGTGGTGTGATACACAAGTAAACACCCTGCGTTAAAGGGGATATAACTGTTTTTAATTGCTAAACGCTCTGGGTTTTGGCTATGTGTTGGATGTTTTCTGTTTACAAGACTTCTTTTCAATGTCCTCAAATGTCAATTCTTTAGTTTTGGGGTCGGAAAAAAGTTTAGTTTGAATAAGACAAAAAGCAGACCTTGTGAATATTGTATCGGAAAATAAAAATTAATATATGAATGTGGTCTGATTATTTTGTTTGCATTTGGGATTGGGGAACATTATCAAAAAAGATTCAAATCATTACTTGAGTAGTCAATTTGTATTTTAACCTATTACAGTTAATCTACCACCTGACGATCATCACTTCTATTGCTGCACATCACAAAGTGTACAGTTCACTGCTGTTCATAATCAGCTGTGCTTATCAGGTTCCTGGCTCTTTGCTCAGCGCATTAGTAATGCAGGCAGAAATAGTCATAAATATGTTCCTGTTGGAGTAGAATTCAGAGTATTTGACTAAAAATGCCAGGAAGAATTTGGGAGCTACTACATCTTTTCACATTAATTCAGTAGATACAAAGTTTATGGGGTGAGCTAGAAAGGTTCATCCAACTAGTGTTGTCCAGTGATGAGATGTAAACTTCAAATATGTAGTAGCTAAATGTGTGATTGGAGGTACTGTATATTGTGTTGCTTAGTTAAGTTTTAGAAAACAGATGTGTTAGGCATCATTGCTTCGTGTGGGCACCTTCCAAAATGACTGTTTTCTCCCTGTTTTATGTTTCTCCTGTGTCAATTTCTGTATGTTCAAAAAATTTCAAGACCATTTATACAGTACTTGGATTAAAAAAAGCTTTTGTCTACAAGTATGGGTAAGTTCGCTTTCAGTGATGTGTTATTGTTAGGGTCAAGTAGTTGTCTGGTGCTTTTTTTGGGTTCACAGCACAGAGGATTTTTAAAGCAGCTTAAGATAAGCTGTGGTCTGAAATGCTTTTCCACCGGAAGCTGATAATCCTGCAAAAAAGAAAACTAGGCAAAGTGAAAAGATGAGGCCGTAAATCAGCTGACATGTATGATGATGATGAAAGCTTTTACCAAGAAGGAAGTAGAAATGTGCTCTAGACAGCCACAAATTTGAACAGTTTCCTGGATTTCCAAGCTGCGTGAGGGCACTAGTGCAACAGGGACACCACAACCTGGATTTTTTATGACTTCCGCAACAGCAGCAGTTACTGAAAGCAATTTTTAAAGCCTGACCCTGCAGTTCAGTGGGGTGTAGTGCATCGGTGTGCAGAGAGCTGGTATAGTGCAGCAGCTAACCCTAGGAGATGCTCTGTGCTCAGTCTGTGAGCGAAGTTCATGACCGAGGACGGATCCAGTTTCCCAAGCAGCATGGGTTTTTGCAGCTTATATTCTGCATCTCTAAGGGAAAGCCATCTTATTGTATATTATCAAGAACTCAGATTTACACTGTCTAACGTTACTCTGGAGTCATTGCTACTGACTTCAGAGGCTTTTGTGTGGACTGATCTGCAAGTATCATCAAATTGTGTCTCCTAATCCTTATTCTTGATGTGCAAACATTTTGTGCCTTTGCTTTCTGCCTAACTGGGCTCACCACAGGAAGGAGCCATCCTCATACTAAATCCCATACACCAGTAAGGGAAGCATCATCTAATGTCAATGATTATTTTGAACTAAGTCTTAGCGATCCTCATTACCTTTACTGAATTATTTCTCTCAGCCACTGAGGTTGACTCTGCATTTACAGCTGACAACTGCTAATCCTGCTTGCCAGCAAGACCATGGACATGTTTTTTGAAGTGATTGAAATCTTCCAACATCACCTGACTTCTTGCTCCTAAAAAACCCCCCAGATTAAACTCCTTTTTCTGTATTGCTCAGTGGAGGACCCATTTTCCAGGGGTGAGATGAAGTCAAGAGTTTAACAGGGGCCCTAAGTGAGATGGATGCAAAGTCTCACATTCCTCCCTTTGGCTTCCAGAATCAAGTTCTAGAACAGCAAGGTTATGCTGTGTGCCTGCCGGGGGTGCTACGGATTTTGACCGATAAAGTGTTGTGAGATTATGAGGGGAAGTGGCCACTCAGCTTAGGAAACACTCTGGTAGCAGCTCTCAGAAGGTTCATTATTTATATTAAGAAGTAATAGGCCATAGGCCAAGATCTTTTGTAAGCATAAGGTGGTTTTACTTTGCAACACCTCTAGGCAGCCTGGTGGAAGAAAGGGAAGGAGGGAGGGAGGGAGGGGACAGCAGAGAAAGGAGCCCATGTGCTGGGTTTGGGAGGCTACAGGTGTGCCCAGCTTGCTCCCTGTCACCAAGAGGTGCTCCCTTCCCCTGGCATGTGGGTGGTCTTTGGTCACTGCTGCTCCCAGGACAGGTTCACAGTGCCATTTGCAAAGAGCAGCTCAAAGTCATACCAGAATCAACTCTTTCCAATGCATATTGGCACATCTGTGTTAGGAATTCAATGAAAATTGCCCCAAGGGAACTTAGAAGGAACATGTGTCAAAGGGTGGGTGGAAGTTGGAAGAACAGTCAGCTGCTACAGGAAGGGAATGTGGAGAATAGAGAATGGTAACCAGAAGGTGCTGTAACATGTGAAATACTCTGCATCACATAAAACTAGGCAGTGTTACAAATGCAGAATGACTCTGCAGCTCTGCGTCCTTGCTGTCCAGAACTACTGACTCGGGATGGTCAGCTCCTCACCGACTCTGCACATCCCTCTCACTCACAGTCAAACCTAACACATTAAAGACCTCACTTAGTACCACACCACGCTTGTTCTTCTCTAGAACAAAAGTCCCCAGAATCTGAACATTCACAGAGCAGAAAATGAGGCAGTATTTCACCACTGGCAGGAGCCAGGGATACACAGAAATCCAGAGTCTTAGTGCCCAAATGAGATGTGGAGAACAAGGACTGAGGTCCATGGAGCACTAGGAAGCCTTCTGGGACAGCAGGAGTCTGAACAAGAGGAGAAGGCTACACTTTGATCTCAATGAAATGAGGCTTCTGACCCTAAAAATTCAAATACTCCTGGAGAAATATTTAAAGTACAAGCCGTGGGAAAGCACACAGACACCGAAGAGCATCCACTTTAGACTGATGAGATTTAAAAAGTCCTTGTACGTACGGTTCAGTGCCCCTTGGGAAGTATCAGAAGGCAGGTGAAAATAACAATTGCAATAAATAAGGGCAGAGAATGAGGCTGCTACTGCCAGTTGATTTGCACATGCAAAATTAAATGCTGTCAGAGCAAAGCTTACAGGTTCTGGCACACCCACGCATGGAGCCTGAGGAATGAAGTTAAGGGGCTGAAATGGTTGCCTTCAGGGAACAGTAGGCATCTTGAGAGCTCGGATGTGGAAGCTCAATGGGATTCAGCGTTACTCGGTTGCAGGTTTCATGCCAATAAAGCCATCAGTGCCCGCCCTCCCTTCTGCAAAGCCCTGCCCACTTCCCTCTTGCCAAAGCAGCAGCGGAGTGCTCCCCGTGTCCCCTGCCTGCTCTTCTGCTCCCGCAGGAGTCCTGGGAGGGCGATGGGGAACCCCGCGGCCCGTCCCCCTCAGTGGCGCAGCTCCTGCGGGGCCCGGGGCGGGGCAGGGCCCGGCGCCAGCGCCCCAGAGCCCACCGCCCCACCGGCAGCCCCTCCCCGCGCAGGGGCAGGCTCCCTGCGATGCCAGCAGGTACCCGGAGCCCCCGGGAGGGCATCTCCCATGGCGATGACACGGAGGAACCCGACCGAGCCGCTGTCGGGACACGCGTCTGGCGCGACAGGGCAGCGCGGGGCGGAGCGCGGAGCCAGCGCTCCGCCATCGGCTGGTCGGGGCTGGCGGCGGGCGGCCGTGCGCGTGCGCGGGCGGCGGCAGCGGGTGGTACGCGGTGTGTGCGACATGGCGGCGGGCGCGGTGTCCAACCCGTCCCAGCTGCTGCCGCTCGGTAACCGGGCCCGGCCGGGAGCGGGGGCTGGGGCTGGGCGGGGGGCCGGGCGGGGGGGCGTGTGTGCCGGGGCGGGTCGGGGCGGGGCCGGCGCGGGCGGGCCGCGTGTCTGCGAATGGGCACGGACCGGCGGTAAGGCGCGGCGGGGTGCTGCTTGGAACGTACGGGTTTGTGCGCCCTCACAGAACTCGTGGACAAGTGCATAGGTTCGCGCATCCACATCGTGATGAAGAGCGACAAAGAAATTGTCGGGACCCTTCTAGGATTCGATGACTTCGTCAGTATCCTTCGATGGGAGTTTAAGGCTGCCAGCTCTGTCCGCTGACTCCATTCCATTCATTGCTTCTGAGAGTTTTGAGTTCAGTGGGCAGAACCTTTTTATGCCCATCCGTTGTATCATTCTAATATTTTCAGGTTTCAAGTAAAATCACAGTCTGGTATAAACTGAAAATAGCGTTAAATATTTTTGATTTAGAACTCTGGGCCTTGTTTTCCTTGAAACTGGACTTTCAGATATGGTGTTGGAAGATGTAAC
Organism: Acropternis orthonyx; assembly: GCA_035583155.1. Taxonomy (NCBI): domain Eukaryota; kingdom Metazoa; phylum Chordata; class Aves; order Passeriformes; family Rhinocryptidae; genus Acropternis; species Acropternis orthonyx. The sequence continues at coordinate 20,928,809 of JAWWEU010000091.1, forward strand.
AGAATTGTACGTATTGTTTCTGCCTCTCGTTGCTATTTAGTGTTTGGTTTGCTGAGGCAAAATGTGGTGTAAGACCTGTAGGTGAAATGTTATACTTTTGGAACACTTGCCAGCTGACTAGTTTTTATCCTTGGGCTGAAACTGTAGACCAGGGTGATCTGTTCAGGACAGCCATGTCATAAAGTAGCTATTGCATGATTTATAGTTGCAATGGGGTTCCTGATTTGGGGTTTTAGTTTTGATTTTGATTGTGTTAAACTTCACACTTGTTTGTTTGCTTTTGCATTTCCTTAAGGCCTAGGCAAAGTTTTTAAAAAGTTAGCAACCTTACGCATAAGTGTTTATTACTTTGTCATGCCGTGTGGGTATGTGGTATTCAAGAAATTGCCAAGTTGTAGAGCGTGAACACACATCTTCATGTACTGGGTAGAGATCTTCTCAGGTGCCGGGTAGCTGTCTTTACCCAGGCAGTCCATTTATCAAGACCACGCTGCAGTGTGGCTGATTTATTTGTTACTTCCAACAAGAGTCACCTTAACGCAGAGATTTCTGTCAAGTCTGTGGTCTAAACTGGGGCTGTTGTTCCTTGTTCTGTGTTTTCACCTGCTGTTTCTAATCCCCCTTCAGTGAGATTACACCTGAGGGCAGGAGAATCACAAAGCTAGACCAGATTCTGCTAAATGGAAATAACGTAACAATGGTAAGTTTTCTTTGTTCAAAGGCCGCATGTGTTGATTTTCTGGACATGTAAACCAGTTATTGAGTTGAACTGCTTTAAGCAGAGCTTTCCAGACAGTTTCTTTACATCAGGAATTTTCAAGTACCTTCTGGGGCATCTGAGTGTACAAGTGGTACTGGAAAAGTGACCTTACTGTCTTTGTTACATGTTGTGGTTTACAAAAGAATAGTGAAAAGACCATGGTCCTAATTTTGTTTTTGTGGATGTTTTTCTGGTCTTCATGTGTGCAAGGGAGTCACTGACTTTGTTAAAATCATAGAATCCTTAAGGCTGGAAAATATCTCCAAGAGCATCAGGTCTTTCCTTTTGTATTTCTCTTTCTGTTGGTCAGTTCTTAACTTCCTTCACAAAGAAATACTCTGCTGACTTCCTCCCTGCAGCCTTTTGGGTATGTGTGTCTCTGGAAGTAACTGACTTCCTCTGTTGCGAGAGAAAGGTAATATTGATTCTAAAAAACACTTTTGTGGTCTGTCATGGAGACTCCATCCATCTGCCAAAATGTTTGTTTTAAAGCAAGAGATGTCATATATGGAGGGGTTGGTAAAACTCAGCACTATGGCACTAACACATGAATGTCTTATTCTTTTATAGCTGGTTCCTGGAGGAGAAGGACCTGAAGTATAAAGTGATGCAGGTGTCATCTGTGAAGACATCCATATAGATTTACATGTTATTCATATATATTTTATATATGTGTGTGTAAAACCTAAATTGATATTCTGGGTTGGAGGTGTGTTTTGGTATGGATTGTCTGTTTACTCTTGATATTTTACAAAAGACAAGGATATCCTGTTCCAGAGAGGTGCTGATGGTAGTTTGTTGACTTTGTATGTTGAAATCATGACTTTTTGTAAAGACACAAAAACCTCTTTTGAATAAAAGTTTTTGTTTTTGTTAGTTACTGTGTTCTGTTATGTAAGTGCACAAGTTAGATAATTTTATAACTAGTTGATGGACTACAAAAGCTCTGGTTAGATTTCAGTTGCCATCAGTCTTCAGTTTTTCTACGTCCGTTGCATTTGTTTCTGGCCCAAGTCTGTATAATACACAAGTCACGAGCTAGGACGTTGCTGTTCTTTGGCACACAGGCAGATACTGAGCTGAATGTTTTGTTTAAAGGTTGCTTCAGGCTGTGTCACTGGAGACCATGTGGCATCTGCTGTAGTGTTCTGAAAGCCCTTCAGAGTGGGTGTATCAATTTGATGCTCATCAGCCTTTGGTTCTGCTGCCCTGAGGCTCTTCTCTCTTGGGACTTCTTTTGCTTGGTGGATATACGTACCGTAAAGGCACTGTAATGGCATTTGGCAAGTGAGAACAGACAGACCAGACCTACTTCATGTTCAGGGGGTAAAACACCCAGAGGCTGGTGGTAAAAATTCTCATTGATGTCAGTGGTGACTGCTTTCACCACTTGGTGATGGTGTGTGTACTCAAACTGGGAGCTGTCTGTGCCTGCTTGTGTAATTCAGAGCATTCATTTTAGTGTGAATGGGTTTTTTTCGGCTGCATCTGTTCTCCTGTGGTATAGAAACTTGGCAAATATTGTGAGCTACTCTTTTAGGACAATTTTTATGAAGTAAGGAATTGCTGTTTTGTCACAATACCAGACTGCCACTGCAGCTTATACATCCACAGTACACCTCTCAGCTGGCTTCAGTATGTAAATGTCTTTGGAGAGGAGTTCACAGGTGCCTGCTGTTACTGCAGACAAGGAGGGCACAGCGTGGGCTCTCATGGGCAGGACATGCTTAGTCTTCCCATCACCAGAAGCAAGAATGGAAGAAGAGGGCTCAGGAGCAAGAGACTGCAAGGAAGCTGCTGTAGTAGATCATCCTGCCTTGCTTTATCTGACAGAAAAGCTGCCTTTTGCTGACTGGATCTGAGCTCCCAAGGCAATGAGAACTCCTTGGTGTAGCCCGTTAAAGGGGAGAGGAGGGAGTCCCTCCCCTCTCCAAGGGAGTGTGTGACTTCTGGCTAATGTGTTCTGAATAAATGAACTGCAATTGCAATGTTTAGATTGTGTGTGACAATCTATACCATTTACTCCCTGAACAGTTTTTCTTTTCTATCTCCATTTCCTTCTCCAGCCTTTTTAAAATACATATGTTAAAAAAATGTGGTTTTGAAACTTACATTCATCTGTCAGTCTTTGCCTCAAACACTTTCTTTCCTAGAAATAAGTTGACCCTTCTCATTAGAACACTTGAAGGACTGCTAGGCAGTGCAGCACTACGGCAGTGGGTTTTTGTTGAATAAGATTCTATGTATGTTCAGCATGTGCCCTTAGTTTTTCCTTCACTCAGTAAGTTGAAAACAGTCTTAAACTGAAGAGAGATTTCATGCTTGGGGGAGATAAAGAGCAGATCTTGACTTGCTTGCTTTGCATTCATTATTCCTTTTAGCGTGTTGCTTTGGAAGTGCAGGTAATAAGCTTGTCAGTTCAAAAAGTCAGTGGTGGTGCTTTTTGTTCTTCCTCCCATATAAATCAAATGCTTATTCATACTGCACTGTCCAGTAGAAGTCGTGGACGCTGGTGTTCTCCAGAATGCTATTTAGGGTACCACTACAAGTCAGTAATTTAAAATAATAACCTTAGGCTTTTAAACGATGGTAAAGTTAACGATGCTTCAAGTCTGGAGCAGAGTAGTCATCAGGTTAAAATAACATCATGGTTATGATACCCGCACAGTGGTGGTTCTTTTCTGGGTTTCGTTTGTTTTGGTTTCTGTATTGGGACAGCACTGGTTGCAGTGATCTTTAGTTCTATGACTTGGCTACCTTCTGCCTACTGTTTCAGTTCACTTGCTGTTCAGGCTGGGTGTAAATATCCTGATTTTTCAGTAACCTCACTGAAACGGCTCCCATCAGTCCCAGATCACTGGTAATTCTTAACACAGTGCTTCCAAAGCTTATCATCATTTGTGATTTACCAGTCTCAGTAATCTGTTCTTTTGCAGGTGTAACTGTATTTTGGTCAACTGAACTACAGCCAGACACGATGTAGGCAGAGAATACTGAAAGTTTTATTCCAGTTTCAGTTCCACGGAATCCGAACTTGAGGCGGTTGATACAAGGAGTCAGCAAATATCTTGCTTTAACATTTTCACTCTTAACGAACAGGAATCAAAATTCAGCTTTGTTTGACTGGTGGTGCATTAGCTATGGGCTACACTTGTGCCTTTTGCTGAAAGAGAGGATAGATTTGAATTAATCACCAACTGATTCTGCAGCTTGATGTCATTTTCATGAAGACACTACTGTTGCTTAATGAAACTTAGAAACGAAATCAGGGATCCACAAACTGCCATTTTGTTTCAGAGGCCTTTGCTTACACTTATACTTCTGTTGCATAACTCTCAGTTTTCTGCAGAACTTAATAGGGATTTTATAGGGTTTTTTTCTGTGAGCTTTTATGAGCTCACACATCACTCTTCAAGGCTTGTCCTTGAATCTCATAATAAAGCATTACAAATTAACATAGTTGTTGCTTTAACAGGAAAAGAAACAGTTACGAGAAAGCGACATTGGACCTCTTTAATCCCTTAAGAAGAAATACACACTTCAACAGGCAGAGTGCGATCTTCAATACAGTTTGTTAGCCACTTTCTTTTTTATCAAGTATTTTATAAAAATTTAAAAAGCCCCTGTTTTACAGAGAAATGGCAAAGTACTGTTGTTTCATTCCAATTAATGGGTTCAGAACCCAGAGTAACCTTTTTAATTCTAATTCAAACCTGTAAACATTAGCCAGTATGTTTTCGTTTGCTTGTTTGCCTGCTTTTTCTAATGAATCCTCACGTTTGGTTTTCAGGACTGATTGAAAAGAGTGGCCCTCAGCAACCATTAAGTGAAAAGTGCTTTGGCAAGTCCTGCTGTCACCTGCATTCCCCAGACATTCCATTTGGTGAGGAATTTGACATGGCAGCAGCCCCTACAAAGGAAAAAGAAAACATAGGTTCTAAGTATTTATAAATAAGCAATTAAAATGTTTTCCTATTCAACAAGCATTGGTATACAGTTGTGGTTTAGGAGAGGTACTCCCCAATTCAGTGCCCCCACTGAGACTCTTCCCAAACCCTGTGCTGCCCTCTCTTGCTCCCCCTTCCCCTTCCCACTGTGGTGGGATGAAGAGAATTGGAGGCAAAAAAAGGCAAAGATCGTGGATTGAGATAAGAAGAATTTACTGGAAACAGTAATGAAATAAGAAAATTAACAGTAATAACAACAATACTAGTACCAGAGGGTATAAGAAAGAAAGGATTCACATGGAAAACAAAATCCCAAGAATAGACAATACCAGATGACTCCCTGCATGTTTACTCAACTGCAAGGAACCCCTTCTCCCCAGAAGAGGGTCTCTTTCCCCTGCTCCTGGCAATGACATGACGTGGTATAGCATAACCTCCAGGTCCTGGCCATGCCCATCCTGACTACTGCAACAATTAACCCTGTTAATGGCCAGAACCAGAACATTATTCACCCCTTATTCTGTACCTGCAGCATCATGCCCAGATCCTACGCCTTCCAAATATACACATATTTATATATTTATATGTGTATTTTTATATTTGTATACATATTTATACAAGCACAGGCATCATTTCCATAGTCAATGGCCATCCCTCCAAGATGTCTGTTGAGTTCATTTAGTCCATGACTGTGGGTTCTATCCATCCTAGATGTCTTCCAGGGCAGGAGGGCTAGTGTTATGTTGGCTGGTTGCCAGCTGCACAGGAAGCTCATGACTGGTGTATCTGGAGCACTCCATCCTTGTTGTCCATGGTCGTTATGGCATACAGTGGCAGTGTCATTCAGCAAGCAGTATTATGCAATTCAACATTACAGACTGTCCCCACACACCTTGGGATAGACACCATGTTTTCCCATTCCTCTGTATTTGCAACCTGACTTGATCTACCTTGTCCCTCCATATCTTCTGCAACTCACCATGTAGAACTCCATACAGCAGCTTTTCATTTTTGACGTATACCCCCCATACGACAGGAATCATCCATGATGAGAGCGTGTAGCTCTTCATTTTCTGGTAGCTGATTACACAGTGATGCCTCCCCAGCACGTGCCACCTTTTCTGATGATGATGATGATGATGATGATGATGATGATAGTCCACAATTATTGCCTTTAGGCTGGTTTGTGTTGACTTTCAAGGTTCCTGAGCAGATGAGGTTTCCTATCTGAGCTCACTGTGTGATCAGCATAATCCACTTGATCCACATAACATCAGTGCCATGATGTGTGAAAGGGACTTTCCCTTTGAACATCCAGCCCAGCACTGGCAGTCAGGGTGCCAGGAGGAGTCACTTCATAGGCTGCTGGTATTCCTTTTTCAGTGGGGGTGTAACAGGCCTCAGATCCTTTGTATCCACAACTCCAGAACCCCAGGGATTGTCCTCAAGTCTCCTCAGTACTTTTTGCAGACGCTCCAGAAAGGACCATTCTCCCTGGCTGCAGCGTAGAGCACATTTTTCAAATCTTGGCCTGTCCTGACAAGCCCAAGGGCTACTGTATGAAAAAATCTCCTGTTCAATTTGTTCAAAAGCTTGTTGTTGTTCAGGGCCCCACTTGAAATCATTCTTCTTCTCAGTCACATGATAGAGAGGGCTTGCAATTTGACTACAACCTGGAATATGCATCTTCCAAAAACGCACAGTGCCTGGGAAAGCCTGTGTTTCCTTCTTGCTGGTTGGTGGGGACATAACTGTTATTGTCTTTACCACAACTGCTGTAATCTGCCAATGTCCATCTTGCCATTTTACTCCTAAAAGCTGAATTTCTTGGGATGGTCCCTTGATCTTGCTTTGTTTTATGAAAAAACCAGCCTTCAGGAGGATTTGGATTATCTCTCCCCTTTCTCAAAAACTTCATCTCTCTCTGCAACTCTTACAGCATTTTTCTTTCACATATTTTACCACTTTATCTGGGTCCTGTAGTTCTTCCAGGGTGAACTTCCACACAGTTGGAGGAGACAAGTCCTCCAAATACTGTCCCATTGACCTCCCACATTCCATGCCACTCATGACTCTCCACCCTCAGAGAAGATCTCTGAATAAGCTCCCTAGAAATCTCTCTCTTTACTCTAAACTCAGTGAGGAGATCTGGAAGACAGCAACAAGAACGTGCTTTCCTTAATATCCAGTGGGAATTCAAAATTCTCAAAAGCTGCTGTAACAGGCCTGAAGCAGGAAAAGGGGGTGAAGAGCTGGGGAAAATCACCCTCCCCTCTTCCCACCACAGACGAATTATTAACAGACTCCCAGAGGAAAGGGCAGGAGAGGAACACTGAATACACATCCCAAATGGCCCTCATTGCCCTTGATGTTACCATGTCATGAACCGATATCTTACAGTACATCAACAAAGCAATTCTCATCCCTCTCCCTGCACAAAAAAAGAGCATTATGATGGGCACATCATCATCATCATGGCTCGGCTTCGCGAACAAAGATTTGGGAAGGGCTCTCCCCACGCTTGCTGCAAGCGTGCTGATGGCTAAAAAGGCCAATGCGAGATAGGCAAGTCCAGTTGCAAAAGGCCCAGTGGAAAGTCTCCACAGGCGGGATTGGCGAGGCACGGTTTTTTCTGCGTTGTCTTTTTTCTTCAACACTGATCCTGCGTGTGCTCTCAAAGGAAGCAGCAGCGTTATGA
>JAWWEU010000091.1:20956533-20973515 GCA_035583155.1 Acropternis orthonyx
ATGATGTGCATTTCAGCTAAGGTGTTAAGGCAGAAAACTCAAAATCATGCTGCTCACAAAGTTTGTATGACCTGCCAATTGACAGGAAGTGAAAATGAGCAACATTTGAGAGCTGATTTAGAGGAAAAGCATTTAAAAACTAATATTTAAGTTGATAGATTCTCTTTAAGGAAATTTATTTAATATAGTTAATTACTGTATTTTCAGCGACATAAGTATTTGTTATATGACAGATTATTTACTGTTTGATAAATATAATTTAAAGAAAAAGTTTTAAAATACAATTCTTTGCTTGCAAATGTCAAATTAACTCTTTTACTAGCCACTTTGCAAACCGTAGGTGCTAAAATATTTAAAAATGCACTTGCAGCAGGATTCCCCACTAGTGCCCAACTTGAAACTGGATTCCACACTTCCCAGAAGACACCGGTTATCCTGTGCCTCGGACAGACGTCTATATTAAGGGATCAAAAACACTTGAAAGACCCTTTCTAACAGAAACAAAAATAAAACCAAGGCTGTCTTAACTAGATGCCATGTGAGCAGTCGCACTGATAATGTTGGGGATAGCCCACAGTGCAAAGCTAATTGCACAGTTCACTGGGGCTGCTGCGTTTTTCTGTCTCTGTCATGATCCTTGATGTTCCCACAGCCAGAAATAAATCTTTCTATCTAATCCCCCTATATATCACTTATACCAAGAGTTCTCTGCCTGTCTGATTTCATGATAATGGCCAATGAACCTGACATTTTATATTGGTAAGAACAGTGAGTAAACCTAGCATTGTATTTTTTTCCCCCAAAAGTAGTTTCCCAAAGCTCCTTTATTAAAAAAAGGGATTAATGACATTGGGTAATCCAATATTTCTCTGGCACAATGTTAATTTCCTTTACCTAGTTATATCAATTAAATGCACGCCACTAGTGCAACTGCTCATTTTGTTCTAATTAGGCATGTATTGATTTATAATGTAGATTATTTTTTTCAGGATTAAATGTAGTGTGGGATGAATGGTTAGAAAGCCAGGCACTACACACCTTTTTGTTTCACTTAGGCAACATACTCACTTTGTCCTCTCCCTGGCTGCTACAAACACCTATAAATATACTATTAGATTATTAATTCCCATCACAATTCAACATTTGGGTCTGCATGGGATCTCTTCAGAGATACGTGAAGGTGAGGGGCAGGATCAGGCTTAATTGCACTGCATTTTGGGAACAGCCCAAACAGAGGATTCCTCTGAGGTTGTTCTCAGTGCTTTTCAAATGGCTTGTTGTAAGAAACGCTCTTGCAATCCAAAGGTCTAGTCCATGTGCACACCCACATACTCCTGGAACTTTATGATGTGTTACTGCTCCATGTGCATAGATCATGATGCGGCATTACATAAAAAAAACCCCATAAATATGGAAAAGCAGTTCTGTGTTGGCACTTATCTTAAAACCTGGGAATGAAGGGAAGGCCGAGGAGTTTTTTAGTGCCTGCACATACACACACCGGCATTCTGTCTGGTTAGTCAGTGAGTCCATTTTCAAGGCAGAGCCAAGAGCTGTAATTTCCATTTAGCAGGTGACAGTTGCTTTCCAGCGTGATTTTCAGGTCTATAGAACAGGTTTGAAGGTTTTATTTGAGCACACGTGACATGGTTGGGATGTATTTCAAAAATAGCTTCCAACAGCCAAAGCCACTAAAAACATTCACAACAGCCTGTAGCAAAATGTAGGCATGTAGCTGAGAAGAGTTTGAAGCTTAATTCCCTTCTCAGTTAACTTGGATCACAGGTTTTATAACTGATTAGGAACAAGGAATGTGGTCTCCTGGATGCTAATAGTAAGAAAAATCACAGATTGAGTGAGAAATCTTTGCATCCTTGGTGAGTCCCAGGAAATTGGCAGCTAAAGTGAGCCAGGACATGAGATCTCTGTTGGGACCTCCATCTTAATGTAGTAGGTGAAACCTAACTCAGGGAAGCATCTGCAGGCTGAGTGGCACAGTCAGTCTCCTCTCCATCAGCTAAACACTTCCCAAGAGGAGCAGATTCCCACTACAGCCCTGGCCAAGTAGCTGGAGTGTGTCTAGTGCATCTGTGAGACACAGGTGCTTCCCATCAGACCAAACATGTCCCACCTTTGGTGAAGAATAACAGGCTTGGCTCTTTCACAAAAATACTCCATCACTCCCTCACAGTGCACCACAGAGGAGACTAGTTACTCCAGAGCACTGGCAAAATTCCTCTGCTCCAATCAGCAAAGTAATTAATTTTAACTAACAGTCCCCCTCCTGCAATTTCATAATACCCAAATATGTTTCAGAAGTGAAATTACTGTCAGCAATCAGCTATTATTTTTGCCATTTTGCATGAAAAGAAACGGGTCACAGACTTAAACTTTGAGCCCAGTTCATCTTTGCTCCTGTCTCTTTATACAGGGAGCCAGCTACAAATGGTGTCTGGGATTAACTTCAAATCTTTCTTGAGGATCTGCACAGAAAGCACAATTTCTCCAAACCTGAGGAACAAGAATAATTTCTCCAAACCTGAAACTGAAAAAAGAAAAATAATGGGGAAAGTGTAATGGAGATATTAAGGCTGAGGCAATCTTACATGCCAGTGAATTTCCATCCCTGGCCATTTCTGGAAGCAAAACTGCAGAGACCTCCTGTTCTGCTGCTAACAAAGGATAGATTTTTCTGAGGCTCCACCTTAAGCCTCTAATGGTTAGCTTCACTCTCCGGTGTAATGCTCACTTTACATGCAGCTTTATTATCTCCCGCTCCAGGTGTCCGAGCTCTTCCAAGTTTAGGTGCACATCAACCACAGGTGTTAGGAAAGCTGTTGATCATTTAAGGAGGAATTTTAGAGGCAGGTCTTCAATCTGGAGGCAGCTCCATATCAACAGGAAAACAGTACTAACCTCTGCATTTGCAGAAGTATGAGTCATAAGAGATGCAGGTGACATCACTCCTACAGAAAGTTGGCTTGAAAATACGCATATGAAAAAAAAATTAAAATGGTTTTCTTCCCTTGCAAAACCACAAAAATGTGTACATCTCTTTTAATTTTTTTCTTTCAAAATGACCATATTTAACAATTTTCCTGTGGAGAAGAGGTAAAATACTTGCAGTTTTCCAAATTAACTCAGCACAAGTATTTATTTGACTCTTACTTTGTTCTTACTGAGGATGTGGGTTTTTTCCGTGATAAAGCATGAATACAATTAATTTGCAGTCAGTCTTGTTTCCATTTTTGCCTTAGCAGAGCTTGACAAATGGCTCTGAAATTTAATGATGGCTTGGTTAACTTTACAACATTTGAACAAATCATCCCTTCCTTACTGCCAAAAAAAGAAAAAGCAAAACAAGCAAAGCCACCTAAGGTTTTCTTCCCCTCAAGACTGGTATGTAGTCCCATAATACCATTATAACCACAGCAAATTGCTGGGCTTTTGATAAAAGATTGCTTTAACGTCTTTAATAGAAAAGTATTTTGTATATGCACAGAAGTTTTTAAGCCATGCTTCTCAACTAATTAATAGTTACTATACTATATACCTCATGGTATGGCAGATTTAATGCTTAATACTGCAGAATTCTGCAATTGGCATTTGACTTGTACAGAATCTCAAGCAGGCCAAAAGCATCATTTTAGGTTCTGTTTGAGCTTAATAATTGAGCCAATATATAATCAGTGACAGATTGTATATGTCTCTCTGCCTGAATAGGCCATCCACTCTGATGCTGGCACATGTGTCCAACAAGCTAAATTTTACTCCTAAGAAATCACTAGAAGCAGGTAGCTATTCATAAATTTTGAATGCCAGAAAGAGCTTTTGTGATCATTTAGTCCAAATTTCTATGCAGCATATAATGTTGAACTTAAGTAATTTCTGCATCATGTGTTGATTTATTTTTTAACTATATCAAATCTTTTAAAAATAGGTACCATGTAATTACTTCACTGAATGGGAATAACAATTAAAAAAAGACTTGTGTTCCTTTGCAGATGTTGATATTATAGCCAGATATTTTGTCATTTAAGTACTAAATTTACAATAGCAGTTTTAACTCTCTTCATTTTTTTTACACTGTATGTTCCTGGACAATGTAAAAGCTTTCTAGATAACATTTAATGGGGAAAAAAAGTATATGTTTTATCTCCTTGGTATTTTTTTATTTCCCCATTCTACCACTCAGAAGGAAAACTACAGCCCTAAAAATAATTACAAATTTCCTGTGAGTATGCAGTCCAAATATGTGATAATGTGGAAAATATTTGAAGTAATAAAATGGGCCCAGGTTCATAATAATTCACAAGTAGATACTTTATATGGCATTCTATTTAACATAAGGACTGCTTATAAAGACATACCAATTGTGTGTACATCACGAATGTGATATTTTAAATATAGGTCAGTGTCAGTGAAAGCCATTACACTGACAGCACTGGAAGTTAATAGCCTAAACTTACCTGGAGGTCTGGTATAGTTTGGACTGAGACCATGCGAGGCACATCATCAAAGGAATTCAAACCCGAGAAGATCTGAGATGTGACAGGCTACTGCCAGAAACACAGGAAGCTAAAATAGTGTCCAAATTAAGTAACTGGAGCCCCACTTTCTCTTTCTTTGTATACTTTCATCCTCTTTCCTTTCTAAAAGCATGCCACAAATAGTGGCTAAATCACATTACTATGTTTTACCAGGGCTTCTGTGCCTTTCTAGGTGTAAGACCCTATTTAAGCACAGGTCTAGCCGTCCCTCCCCCGCCCCCTCCCAGAAACCTTAATAGAATGTGCAATATTATTCTCCCCTCACTGTGAAAACCAGTAGCCTCCCAGCGGAGGCTCTCTGCAAAGAAAGTCTGCAAAGAAAGTTCCTGTGTCACCCATATGACAGCTACCATCCACAACATCCATCTTTGGTTTTTTCCTTCCTGAAAGTGCTATTAATAGGTGAAAATTGCCTGCATAGATGTCACTTTTTTGTCACCAACCCTGATGGCACCAGCTCCTCTAGTGGGAAGCTTTTTCATCCACCTGTATTTAGGTCTACAAAGTCTAAAGGCCAGGACACAATGGGAGTTTCTACACCCTTTCTGTCACAGGCTGAGGAACTGATTCTTCCCATCTTTTCTCTCTGTGTCATACAACATCTTGAGCAGACAGGACAGATCACTGGCCTAGGCAGAATGGATCCAGCAATATCAAAGCATCTCCCCTTTGGTGATTTGTGACAAGGTAGTGATGCTTCTTTATATTTGAAAGGGGCACTTTTTCTACCTATAACTAGCTATAACAGGCTAGCTCAGAGGAGACAGGTGACATCCTGAAAACACCTGTACTGTGGGAGAAGCCTCACCAGAGCATCTGTACATGAAACATATCTTCCCTCAAAACATGAAGCTGTGAGATGTCCACAGAAAGCTGAAGATCATGGCTTTTGACTACTGGTATGGTTTCAAGAGCACATGGGAAGCTGTTCATGGTTCATGGAAGCTGAGGACTTCCCACAAGCAGAGAGTCTACATGTGACCCAGGAAAAACCTAATCTGAAAGTAGGTGTTGCCTGGGAGGCTGCCACTGGGAACCTGTGGTCAATAGCCTTCACTTCTGCCTTTATTTTCACTCTTACTTAGGCCACCACTGAAAGATATCAGAATAGATGGACCCTCACTCTGATGTATTCCAGGCTCTTCTGCACTCCTGTATTGTGACTTCTCATGGAACTGAAAATCAGACTAGGTAAGATGCAGGAAAAATGGAACATCACATCAAGGAAGAGACAAGGCACACATATTTTAAAAATTGAACAAATGTAGTGCTCCCATTTTCTTCATCAAACTGTTTCAGCTTCCAATACAAATTTTGCCTTCAGTATCTATGTGTCTTCTCTTTTGCCCAGTAATGTTAACTGTTCGTGGATATGTTCAGCTACATACTGATACCCAGATATGTGCATGTTTGTTGGTAAGAAAGACATGGTCCAATCCTGTGAAGGACCCTTAGTACTAACAGACCAGCAATTGCAGAGTGTGCTGGTTTCCATGAAAGCACACACAGTTCAGTCTTTCCCTTTCATGTGTCTTATGCATTTTGCAGGAAAAAATAGATTAGTAAGATATACCTGAACTTAAAGCTGGGCAAACACCAATATCTAGGAAAACAAAGCTTTCATAGGAGGCCATAACCAATGATGGGAATAGAAATATGGAAACATGTAAAACAACAGAGGTGAAGCTCCCTATTTTCCCTTTACTTCCTGCTGTGTTCTACTGAGTTTCTGCCCGGTTCGTTCTATTACCTGAACAGAAGTGGGTCCTGACATCTTTTGAACAACTTGATCCAACCAGTCCTACAGTGTCACCTCCCCAGTGGCCCAGAATCATTGTGCCTGACTTCAGCCAGATCTGAGGCTGTATTTTAACAAAGGAGAGGTAACCTAGTCCTCCAAGCTGTGTTCCACATTTTGTACTTCTACTGACCATGTGAAAAATGGATTCACATAGGGAAGAATAGAGATCACTCTGATGATTGAACTCACCATTATGCCAATGTCTGCAGGCAACTATCTTTGCATTAGAACTTTTTTTGCTCTAAAAAGGCCAACTTAGAGATATGTCTGACCAACCATACTGATGCCTATGAGAGAAGAGATTCTTGATTTTTTTCTTTTAATGGCTTACCTTGTAATTTGGTACTCAGAAATGGTGCTTCTGGGATGGCTAACAAGGTGGTTCCATGTTACAGCACTGTGTAGCATGTTTCCCTGGGTGGAAAACTGTAAGCACAACGAAATCCTTTCTCTGCAGGTTATTTGTTCCTCTGCTGACCACCAATACACCCTTCCCAGCTCTCCCCGCCCACCTGGGGACAGGCCTCCTGTTCACTGAACTAAGGATGGCTCTCATCACCTCTAGTGCAACTTAAAACACTGACATGACTTGTGCTATAATCCTTCTGTCTGGTCACCACATGAGAGCTTGTGAAAAGATCATTTTCTTTGAGGGACATTTATCCCTGTCTCAAACAGAGGGACCAGGGTATTCCACCATCATGGACATCTAAAATGTATTACAACTTGTATATGTGCTCTCAGAAGTGAATGACAGTGAAAGAGTCCTTTCCTTTCTACTTCAGCCTACCAAAAGTTTAAGTAACTATATACTGTCTGTTGGTTGCTTAGCCAACAACCTTTCCCCACCCCTCCCCACTTCCCCCCTCATTGGTCTAAATGCCATCATCTCTTTGTGGAATTTCTTCTACCACCACTAATTGCCAAGCTTCAAGGAAAATGCTTTTGTAATTGGACACCAGCCAAAACAAGAAGTATATCTCAACCTCTCAACTGTGTACCTGTTGCCAGTTTTAGTGCTGCTTAACCTCGAGGAATTCAGCTTTGCTTTGAAAAAGTTCATTGTTTTGAGTCAGACTCACTCCTAATTCTCTTTCGTCATTTAAGGGAAGGTTCTGTCAGCTCCATAGAGCTGGTGAATGGCATAATTAAAATGGATGAATATATCTGGTTTCCACATTTATATGCACATTTTCACTCATCAAGTCCCAAATTTTATGCTCCGCAAAGTCTAGGTGGTCTAAATCTTGGCATTTAACACACTGTAACACACTGTAAGGAATCTTAGCTCAGAATTAAAACTAGTTAAGGGAGTAGGCATTTACAAGAGAAAGGCTAGGGTGCTGTGACCAGTGAGATCACTAGCAGTCCTTCTTCTTGCCATTAATAGATGTTAGACTGGGCAACGGGTAGAAGCAAGCTAGCTGCTTAAAAACCTGTGTGTGTCATCAGGATCAACAGTGTGAGGTACATACTCCAAACGATAGGCAAATCACTCTCAGGTCTGCTGGTTCCCATCCAGAGACAGTGTCCATTTTGTTTGAGAGCTTTAAATTCCACTGCTTTTGGTGTGAATGGGCAACAGAAGACAAAGAAGATATTAATATTCCCATGAAAACACAGGAACTGTTTATCCAACTCTGAATGCAAAGGAAACTGCAGACACAAATCCTTTCAAGGTGGGTTTTTTTTTTTTTTTCCCAAGCCATGATGTAATGCTGGAATATGAAATCAGAGCAATTTCACTGACAAATGTTGTTAACGATCTCTAAATACTTCTCCCCAAAGTCAGGGACAGGCCAGAGCACCATACTTCAGGCCAGTTTGATCTTCCTTACATCCATTCAATGTGAGATGGGACCTTTACTTCAATGCATCCCTTAAAGATTTCCTTGAACAAACTGCCAGTGACATTAATATAAAAAAAACTTGGGTGAAACTCACAGAGAAATAATACTCAAACACAAAAGTTTTCTGGCCCTCAAGGAGAGTATGCCCTCAACAGCAAGCAGTCCTTCACTAACATATTGCAGCAGTCCCATGTCCTTGCTTCTCTTCAAGGCATGGGCTTTGCCAGAAGACCTCGTGCTCAGGCAGCTGTGCTTACAGAGCCTTGACTGTACACACAGGGATCTGCCCAGGCATGTCTGTGGTTTAATTGTTGTGTTTTCTTGGCTTGATTGAAGAGTGATATGTGTTTTCCTGAGCACCTAGGAGAAACACGTATTATACCTGATGTTGTCTCAATGTTATGGTAACCATGTCCATGACATCTAAATGGCTTCTAAGTTGAAAATCTTCCTCACTTCAGAGCTCCTGGAACAGCATGTTCTCTTTCCTTGTACTTTTGCTCACTGTGCCCTTTATTTCAGGTAGGTCAGGTCACAGGAATATAGAACATCAGTTGCTTTTTCTTTAAAAAATGGGAGAAATAACTTTTCTTTGGATGTGCAAATGAAGAATCTATCCTTGAAAAACGTAAGGCTCCCACTTCCGATATTCTTCTGAAGTACACTACAGTTGTAATATTCTAGGGACTGCAGTTGTATTCTTTTACTGATCTGAAGTAAATAAAAAGGGACCATTTGATTGTTTTACTAGTGACATTTGTTAATTCTCTGAGCTAATAGCTGTGCAAGCTGACTGATTATACTTACTGAAATTAACATTAACTATGCAAGTCTCAAAATCCAATTTCTTCTACCTGTTGCTTCTGTGTAATAAGCATATCCAAATACTCTGCAAAGTTTTAATGTTAGAAAAACCTATTTCAACAGGAGGAGTGTTTATTATTGTGTGGTTATTTCTGAAAGACATAGAAGAGAGAAATTTGAAATAACAATTTTCTCTACCTTCATACATTTTATAAATGTGTTTGTTACTACTGTTTTGACTCAAGTATGATGAAATTGGTAATGAGAAAAAATCATGTAGTGGCAGAACCAGAATGTGAATACAAGGTGCATGATTTTACCTTGATGCCCCTGAATGCTGCTCCTAGAGGATAGCAATGAAAGAAGAAAATGCACAAAGGTGGGAAAACATTGATACAGAAGAAACTGTGCCAATCACCACAAACTGCAGAAGTCTCAGTGCCAGATAATGCTACAAAGTTTACCAAGAGCATGCAGTTTGATGTGGGCTGTAATTACACATCTTTGGCTAACACCACTCTTCCAGTATACAATAACAACAGCAATGACAACGAGTAACCCAGAAGAAAACCAGCATTATTAATGTAGCTATGCCAGCAGAAGGAAATTTTTCACAGCTCACCTTACCCTGTCTGAAGATACACCCCACTGAAGGAAAAAAAATCTGCCCATGCCATGCTCTGTATTGGTACCAGGAAGCTGGTAGTACAGCTAAGCATGATAGTACAGGCTAATCATGGGAGAACAACACCACAGAAGCAGAAAGCCTTGTACATGTCTCATATGAAGTGTCACCATGGAGAGTGACAGTTAGTGACAGATTTGGGGAAGGGGGGTGGGCTGGGGAGGCATAGGGGGAGGAAAGGATATGGGGAAAGATGGGAGAGAACAGCTATACTTTTTTTTCTAAAGTAAACTGATTGTGGTTCTAATTTAATTAGCTGATAGTGGGGTTAATTCAAGTTCTAATTAGCAAAATGTTCCTACTAGTTGTAATTTATATTACCATGGAAGGCTGTTAATTGGTGTCATTGACAGTGTTATTAATGTCCATGACTGCTATGAAAAGCACTTTCCATGGCTAGTGGGAGTATCCTCTACTTGAAACTGCTAATCCACTATCTTCTGACTCCCTTTCCCATTGTTGTGGCAGCATAATCCAAGGTTGCTTGCCTCTTCACATCTTGCAGGCTGAGTTACCTTATGCATCAGCAGTGAGAGAACCAAGACACTGCACAGGTGAGTCTGACCAGATGCAGATGGACAAAGCAGGGACATGAAGGCATGGTTGGCAAGCAGTAATTTTGCCAGCACAGCTGAAGGGCAGGCCCAGTCCCACTCTCACAGCAAGGCAAAAGACCATAATGTTTTTCTGTGCATCTAGGACTCAGTTGTCTTACAAACTTCTTTTTTTCCCTGCATCTGTAGTTGGCTGTTGACCCACAGTCTGCTTTCAATATCATCTGTGTAAAGCTTACTTTAAGTCAGACTGTTGAACTCCCCAGATTTGCAATGATTTGCACATTTCTGATTTGTTAAGACCCATATTGTCTGGAACATGCTTCCCCCTCGCTGGGTATAGATCAGTCCTTTCATAAAAGTCAAAGAATATAGAAACATAAATAGCACTATCCCCCTCAGGGAGTACTAGGGCATGCAAAATGTATTTCCCAAACCAAATATTTAATTGATCATCTCTGTAGAAATTAACTGAAATATCCCCAAACACACATAAAATACCACAAAATACAAAATGCAAACATACAGAATGACCATTTTCTAAAAACTTGTTTCAAATTTTAACAGAATTACAGCCCTTACTGTCTTCCTCATGGTAGGAGTGAATGTTACAGGAGACAGTATCTATAAATCTTTAATTTTTTTCCCTTCTAGTTTTTGATACAGTCCTGGTGACTTGAACCAGCTTATTGAACAGAAGAGTGGAGGTTTTAAATCTTTTTCTGGTTGAATTGATTTTGATTATGAGTATTATTCAATTCTTGCTACTAACAAATATTTGCATAGTTACTTCCTTCTTTGTAAATTTTTTTATTTAGAAATCTGTGTCAGCCTCTACATGCAGATTGCTGCAGTTCTTTTTTCCTCTACTCTGTAATAAGCACGTTTGAACTGAAGACAAAATAAGGTAAAACATAGCCAGAAAGCATTCCAGTCTTCTGATTGGTAGAGGAAACTTTGCTTCAGAAAAGTTGAACCAGGTTAAAATCTGCAGCTTGATTATAAATCCCACAAAAGGAAGAAGAAATCAAATACCAGGCATACTGGTAATGGAAAATAAACCTTCAGATGATCATTCTGCCAAAGGGTATCTTGCAAAAACCCCAAACATAGGAATGACACTAAGTTTTAACAGCAGTAAGGTATCAATGGTCAACAAAATACTAAGCTAAATTGCTTTCTCTTGGGATTGCCCAGTATTAAATGGAATGCAGTTTCTAATGGAGTTTCCTGTAAGAATACACTTTGTTCTTTACATGTTTTCCCTTTCTGTTATTCCATTGCATTTGCTGTGAATAGTTTGGAGTATCTCAGCCTTTCCACTATAAAAGCTTCCTTCTCCAAAGTACATTCCTGGTGCCTAAGTGTGTCTTCCAGCCTAAAAGCTTGCCAGTGGATTTGCAAGCTGTGAGTGAGGATTAGTGTAGAGAGTGAATTAAAATTTAAAAAGAAAAATAAAAAAAATTTGACTCTTTTCGTAGTAAAACTAACTGAGAAATTTACAAAACAGATTCACTGCTAGTGTAAATCAGCAGATGTCTTCCAGTCATAACCAGAAGGAAATTTGACCCTGCATTAAGTTTTGTTCAGGGGTGGTCCCGTGGCGTAATGGTTAGCACTCTGAACTCTGAATCCCAAGGCCTCGAGTCCGAGTCTCAGTAGGGACAGTCCCCTGGGCAGTTAAATGCCTCCCTGCCATCTGGTCCCGTCAGATCTCCGATGCTCGCTGTCCAAGCTCGCTCGGCCATGGCAAATGAACCTTAGGACTTAAACGGTGGGGCCAGTTCTGCGCACGCTGTGCCTCACCTAAAAAATCCACTGAGCAGGCTGGAAGGGCACGCCCACGTGGGGAGAGCCCTTCCCCAGATCTTCATTCACGGAAGTCTGGCCATTATAAGTTTTGTTGACTTGTATTACCAAAACTCTTGTTTTGCAGGTAACTTATTCATTAATTACTGGTCAGTAACTAGTAAGTTAGTTAACTTACTAGTCAATTACCTTGACTTGTTTAAAAGAACAAGTAGGTAAGTTGTAGTTCCATAAAAGCAATGTTTTAACAGGAAAAAATTCAGTCATTAGGTTTAGTAATCTTTTAAATGAGAACACATTTGTTTTCCATGAAAACTTAAAGAAACAGCTATTTTTTTACTGAAATAGAACTGAATTCTCCTCAAAGTGACCATTGCACATTAGAAGTAAACAAGGGCCCTTTTCGAAAAGAATGAGCCCAAACTCATGGAGTTTTCAATATAATTCCTATTAAAATTCTCATTTGTCAATCAAGACACCTTCTAGGCTCCTAAGCTTTTTGGTTTGGTTTTTATTTTTCTTATAAATAGCTTGAAAGCAAGTTCCATCATTTTGTATTGGACATATTGCTGAGATCACCATGCAGTGACAATAAACACAGTCCTCTTTGTGCATACTCCAGCAAGCATCTGGGATTCATCTGGAATCTGTAGTTTGCATCAGGAGGTAGCAGTGGTCCCTCCACACAACTCTGGTTTGGTCAGCATTTTGTTTTCATTTAAGCTGTGCATGTCAACATCTGTCATTTCTTTAATCACTAGAAGAATTCAATTATTATTTCATAAATGAACATTGACAAATAATTTTCTCTTGGGCACAGAAAGAAAAGAAAGAAAGCAAGGGCTGATGCGTCTCCATGCCTGCAGAACAATGCAGCAAGCCTTGTAGGGGTTTGTATAAACCATGTGGAAGGAGTTTGTGATCTGTGCTTCAGAATCAGGGATGGTAATAGCCTCACCACATGGCAGTGGTGACTAACATGAGAGATTAGTCTTAGGGTTGAAAAGCCTTCCACATACGCTTTGCAACTCTCTCAGGTTGTGATCATTACTCTCTGCTTCTGGGTGAGTGGATGGGCTATAAACTAAACAGAAGGCCCATTAAATCATCATACATTTATGCTGCAGGTTAGATTAAAGTCACAAGCCCCAGTATTCACACAGGGAGAATCTGTCCCTTCTTAAGTCAATGCACAAAATCAAGAACATATTAGAATGTAGTACAGAATTCTCAGGGAGAATGTTTCTCTTCTTCAGTATGGTTCTTCATATGAGAAACTGCCTTGGGTTTAGGCTACCAAATCTACTGTGAGGCCTTCTTATTTTTAATAAATGCTGCTGTTTTCCAAAGTGGAACAAAGACTCACTGCAAACTCACCTCCGACTTACTCTCTGAAGCTGCACAAGTCCAAATGACTTAAAACCAGGTAAGAGTCTCCTGCTGCAAGCTGGCAGAGGTACTGTGAAGCTAAAAGTGACACCAGGGAAACACACAAAATGTAGCCCTACTTCCTTCTTTCCCTGTACTTGGTGCTCTGTGCAGATATGTGCACTACCAGATGTAGTCAGGTAGGTCATTGGAGTCAATGTCATTGTTTCTCCCTTCATTCAGTGTTGAAATTGCAGCACTTACAGCAAATCCTTGATGTAAAATGACAAGCACACCAAAGACTTGTTCCTGAGGTCTCATGGTTTTGAATGGAAATAAGCCACAGCACTGCTCCTTTTTAAAGTGAGCCCATTTTTCTGTCCCTCTCCTGGGCTTTCACACATTTATAATGTATGTGATTCAGCCAGGTATCGTTTAAAAAAATAAACAGTTAATTCTTCCTGTTTCCATGTCTTTACAAAAGTTCAGCATTCAGCAGAATGTTTTCTGAAATGCAACATTTCTACTACTGTAAGTTGCTAAGCTGTTTTATGTTGAAAATATATCAGTCTCACTGCTTTCCTAAATTGTCATTAAAAAAGAAAACTTCATCATTGCAAGGCCGGTTAAAGATGTAACTATATGATAAAATGTGTAAGCTTTAACTGTGTATGAGCAGGAACACAGAGTGCTCTGTACAAATAATGCAGAAATTATGTAAAATGAAAACAACCAATATGTGACGGGGCAACAAAGACAATGAAGACTGTCATGAATCACTGCAACTCAGAGTTGTTGAGATACATCAGTGAAGCACCTTCTTGTCACATCTACACTGTTTTTCTCAACTGTTTTACTAGGGTTTAGACACTGTTAAACCAATCCACTGGTGTGAAGTAAGTAGACGCGAAAGCAGTTCTTGAGCCACCTCAAAATGCAATGATCTGGGAGGTAGCTTGGCCTTGAGAGGATATGCACATAGGAAAAGAGCACAGAAAATGAGGCTACCGCACCAGAAGTGGCATTTGCTTTATTGTTTTGGTGAGCTGTTCCTTGAATTTCTCGGTTCTTTTTCTTTCTTTCATTTTTTTTTTCCCCTGCCTGATCAGAAAGTAGGACACAGAACAACTGAGGCTGCAACAGAAGCCAAAAGTGGCTCCTGCTGCTGCGTCAGTCATCACCATCCTTAGCAGAGGCTGCAGGTATCTGCAGGTCAAGCATTTCCTCCTCTCCTGTTACTATGCAATGCTAGGGACTGAGACTATGGTTATATATACCAGTGCTGATCATCCCAGCAGGATGGGCTCAGGGTCAGTGCAGGAGTTTGCTGAGTTGTCCTGTCTGGTAACAGTACTAGAGAGTGCCATGGGGCCTTTGGAGGTCAGGACTCTTGTTCCTCATTCTTTCTCTCTTGAGTCCATGCTGAAAAGTATTAAAGAGGAACAAAACCCTGAAGAACAAACATAAATAGAATAGAAAATAAAAGAGTGAAATTAAAAAAAATATTAAATTTGAATAAATTCAATTAAAATGGGGCTATTTTCTTCTTTTTATTCTGAAGGAAAAGCAATTCAGAGACAGAATCACTATGACCATTCTGCACTGATACCACACTTCACTTCTGAGGGACAATGCAGAGCGATGCCATTCCCTGTATTTTTCACAGCACTTCATTAACCCAGTTGTCATTCCAACAATGAAAGTATGTGGTTTTGTTATTAGTGAAGCAAAACCTCATCAGGGTGGTAAAATTGCAATTATCTCTGTTATTGTCTGCCAATTCAGAAGTTTTGGGGAGTAACTTATATGTTTCTGCTTCTGCTTTGATTCAACTGTATGTTCAGCCCTTGGCATACTATGTGGCAGTATAGCAAAAGCTTTTACTATTATCGGTATCAGATGCCCCTGCTAAAATAATTTTAATTGAGAAACTGCAATATGTGGTTATTTTGTATTCTGGTATTTATTACCTGCTTTGAAAGTATACATGTAAAGAAATGGGATTTTAAAAATGTGTCTTTTTTTTTTTTTTTTTTTTGAGATTTAAATTTTATTCTCATTCCTCATTTGAAGAAAATGAGCAAATAACTGTTTTCAGAGATAAGACACGTCCCTACTCCATCATGCTGGTGGTGTTTTGGCAGGTAGATCCTTAAATCACTGCTCCAAAGCTTGAAAGAGCTTTCTCTCCTTTGGACCATGGTGGGTTTGTCAGTAAACAGGGAAGAGGAGGGAATATTTATCATTAGGTTTCACAGGAGAAGTTCCTCCAGTCTGAAATTTGGAGTGGGCAAGTTGGGACCCTTTGTTAATCCTTCCTTATAAGGAGCCAAGTTGGGGCAGGGAGCACAGTGACACAGTGAAATAAAAAAGAAAGGAGACTCTTTTAGAAAAGGACAATATCAAAAAAGGCATGAGGGTGTTCTGTCTTTTTTTCTCTCCTGTCATGGTATTCTCCCCTCCAGGAAAGGGCACAATGTTTTGTTTTCATACTTTTTGCAGTTGACTGTCTTTAAAATACAGTGGGCAAATTCTGCTGCCATGAATAGCATCAGCACAATGAAAACCAATGGCATAGGATTTCTGTTATGATAGCATTCAATATTTATCACTGAAGCTTGGAGCTGGGTTTGTTCCAGACTTTTTAAAGAATAAAGATCTTAAAGAACTGAAGGTCATTAGAGCTGCAGTAGGTTTTAGTGAGGCCATGGATTTAAAGAGAGTGAAAACTGAAAAGAAGTAATTGTAAGATAATTTTCATGCACAGCACCTAGAAGCTGGAAAGGAGGAATATTTGTAAACAATCATTTTCTTGACAGAACAATTGGCATTTTCTTTACTATTAATCCTGAAACTAGGGGGGTGTGGCTTGCAGGGTGTGTGTACAATGCTTTGCTACCCCTTCTGAAGTCTCCTCTAAAGCTCAATCAGTTTCCAGAGAAGTGAGTGCGAAGCTAGAAATTAAAATTCAGACTTCACAGTAGGATCTCATAAAGGAGAGCCACGGGCAAAGAATAAACAAACTGTGAAAGGTACATTTTCTAGTATAAGGAGCACATCCATTCAGTCTGCTGAGTTCAAGGCAAGAAAACAAATTAGCGTACAAATCCAAGGGCTGGGTCTTCAACCACATAAAGCCATTTTCCAGGGGTACTCCTGCTTCAGGACAGGGGGCTAGTAAATTAAAATTGCTGCCCACACTTAATGATACAGATCCAAAACAACATTGGCATCCTTCAGAAAATATAAGTGAAATTCTGAATTTTTAAATTTTAATAGCAGCTCTTCCTTGGACAAAAATTAAAGTGGATGTCTCAAGCTGAGCTCTCACCAAGTCAGTAAAAGAAGGGAGTGTTAGTAGGACCATGTTAAAATCAAGTGCTTGGTCTGGCAACGTATTTTTTCCATAGCTTAAACCAAATGACTGCATATGGGCTGGACGGGTTTTGTCTGTGTAAAGCACTAATGGGGAAGCAGAAGATTAGCTGACAAAATGGATTTAATCATATTTTATCACAGTTTAGTTTTGACGCTTTATAGGAGACACAAAGTTATAACTCA
>JAWWEU010000091.1:21011008-21038819 GCA_035583155.1 Acropternis orthonyx
TTTCAGGATCTTCTACAATATCAAACAGGGGCTACAGGTTGTTTTCTACACTCTTTTCCAAAGAAATGAAAATAAAAATCTCTTTTGCATGGAAAAATGGGAGGCAATTCACACATTATTAAGATTTAGCAGTTTTTGCTTTTACAAAAATTTTAGAAATTTCCTAACCAATATGATTGAGAAAATGGACTGGATGGTTGTTTTGTTTCACTGAAAGTTGCCTTCACTAACTGAATGTCCATAGGGGCTGTCCCCTGCAGACTCCATCATGGTGTAGTGAGTCACCTCAAAGAGGTCATTTCACCTGGGTATGCTTTGTGAACCACCTGGGTAAAGGATTTCCACATCACTGCACCGCAGGCTTCAAGCCATATGAGAGAAAGACACCGTAGGGAAACTAGTGGCTATTACTATTGCCTTACTTCCAGCCATTTCTCATTTCTAGTCAACAACAAGAAACTGCTCCGATGCTGATGCACCCTCTATCATTTCTGTACAGTCATAAAGAGCCAACAGAGTGGGCTGCTACAGCACAGCTGATCCATGTTTCCTTGGCAAACTAAACTGGAGGGGTGCACAGCACAGCAGCATGTTTCACTGGGGCCAAGAAAACTGCAGCATTTACTAGGATGTACCCTGCTTATCCCTTGCTGGCAACAAGCACTACCATTAAACTGGAAAGAGGATAAACATGGGGCTAATAGAGTGTCCAGCTCAGGTGCTGTTACTGTACTTCATGAAGTAATGCAAGGTCTTGTATTATAATTGAGATGTTCACATCCACTTTTATATATGACTATATTACTGAAATATGTGTTTAAATGCTTTCCTGAGTGGATATCACACACCATTTTGGCAGCACGTAATGTGACTACGGGTTGAGGAGTGAATACCTTGCCCATTCCAGTTCCAGTAAGCACTGGGTCACAACCCTTGTCTTTGCTGGATATAGACTGCAGCAGAATTCCTCCCCTGGGTAAGGCTTAACAGCAAAACATGAGAAGGGTATTGAAGAGATTTAATTGCATAGCTATCAAGCCTTAGTAGGAGTTGTCCATATATGTTCTCAGAGCACATGTGGGAGTATGGATGTCTGGATCCTGTGTGATGGAGTATTTCAAAACCAGATGTAGTAATGCAAGTAGCAATGCATGGATCTTTACATGGCAGTGGAAAACAAAAAAGACAGGTTTTGAAGAAAAACAAGCCAAAAGGGACAAAATAAGCCACAAGACAGGTGCCATTCAACAAATTACTTTAAGCTGGAAGACTAAAAGAGTATTCCAGTATCTAGCTGCAAGTCTTGCATTTCGCTTAGCTATGAGCCCACCCCCACACCCACTTATCCAGATACTGCCTCACTTGGAATATGGCAGTAAAACTTTGCCTTTTGGCCACAGAGACTACTGGAATTATATAATGCTCTGTGAGGACTTCTTGCACAGAGGCAAAGCTAAGCAAGAAGTCACTTTGACATGCTGTCACAAGACAAGGGTGCTGTGCACCAGTAGGGGAAGTGGGACCAGGAGGTGAAAACACTTGAGAAACCAGCTGCATTAAAAAGCAGCCTGCAGTAAGAAGCACATCCTGGAGCTGGAAGTGCCGTGAGGGTGGTCGATGTCTGGGAGAGAAGACTGGGATGTGAAAAGGTAAAATGCCAGGCTAGGTGGCACTTGAAAGGGCAGGCACATGGGAAGCAGGGTGACTTCCAGATTGCTTTCCTCCAAAATGATGGAGTTTTTCTGTCTTATCAGCATGAGGTTATTACATCAAAATTATATGCTGCAAAATGCACTTCTGCTCCTCATGGCAGAACAGCCCTAGGATGCCATGGTCAGCCCACATCCAGCCCTCCCTTCAGCTGCCCTGGCTCGGAGGTGTCTGCAGCAGCACCCTGTGGGGCTGTCCTCGGAGAGAGGGAGGGTTTCTTTGCTGACTACGAGAAAAGAAAGCAGACAGAAGATGATACCAGTAAAAATAAAGATGTAAGGAGGTTGCATGCAAAAAGAAAGCTACATTTGAAATCAAGGGTACCCTCACGATTCTGACTCAGGCATTCCCTCCCTTCCTCACCTGCCTCCTCCTCTATTTGTAACCCTGGGGTCTTCAGTCAGACTGTTTGTACACACAGCTTCCTTGCTTTTGAATGTCTAATATCAATACAATGCTTTAACGTGCAATGCACGTTAAATTCAGGGTGTGTGGACACCTCACCTTTTCCTTCCCATACACATGCTCTTCATCACTTCTCCTAAGGACTGCCTTGCAGCAGAAGCCTTTTGCAGAGTGCCATGTTACTACTGCATTCACAAGTGGCTGTGAGGCTCCCTGAGAGACCGTGCTCTCCCTCCTCGTGCCCCGTGTCCTTCCCTTAGCCAGACCTGCCTTCACCCGGGGCTGCAACCCCTCCTGCCTCCCTGCCTGCCGCAGCCCCCTCTCGCTGCGCTATGTGCCACCGTCCTTCCCTCCCCGCCCTGCTGCTCGCTAAGGACACGCAGTGCCACAGCTGTCTGCCTCCTCTGCTGCAGTCAGCCAGATTTGGATTACTGTGCACGCCACTGATGCCGAGCTCCTGTCGTGACCCAGCACCCCATAGGAGGAGCAAATGAGCTGAAACGTCAACGCAAAAAATTATAGCCATGCGAGCCATCCCTTTGCTCAGCTGCTCGGGGAATGCATACATGGTTTGTGTGACAGCACCAGCACACAGAAGCAGCAATGAAATGCAGTGAGCAATACAGCTGGGAGACAGGCAGTGAGGCAGGCACCGGTCCAGTGACTAAAATGATCCTACCGTGAGCCAGCCTGCAGTGCCTCCAAAAGTGGCGGACTGGTACACAGGAGCTCGCCTTTCTTTGCAGCTTCTTCAGTTCCCCCCACGGAGACTGCAGTGCGTGCTCCGTTTTGGTTTTGTTTGCCTTTTTGTATCCTCTATTCCCCCCCATCCTACCCCCCCAACCCGTCTTCCCCTCTCCTCCCCTCGTGTCCTTCTCTCCAGGATGGCGGAAGCAGAGTTGCACAAGGAAAGGCTCCAAGCCATAGCAGTAAGTCAGTTTCATTTTACTTGTTATTTTGTCCATAGCAGTGGGTTGCGGAGGGAAGGGGGTGTTCTAGCACAGTGGCTGGGAAGCCCCCGGAGAGCATGGCTTTCGCGAAGTTGTGTGTAGAGTTCCCTGTGTGGTAAACGAGTGGTTAAAGTCTACTCTGCGGGATTTGGCAGAGAAAAGGGGGCTCTGGGGAAGAGCTTTGAGCTGACACGTGCAGAAAGAAAAATGTGAATGCTCAGTGGCACGCTTAAAAGATTGGTGATGTAGAAGAAAAAGAAGGAGTAAATGGGGAGGAGGGGAGATTGCAGGAGAAAATCAGTACTGTGCTGAAAATGTATTTTGTCACAGTGGGAGCTTTTGCTTAGCTGATTAAGAAGTTAAGCAGAAGGATCTGCTGAAGGGTGGCTTTTATCACAGAAAATAATTATGATATTACTGATTTTTAAGACAATCAAACACAGACACTGTATTATCAAAATCGTGTAGTTATTGGATATACTACTTTAACTGTCACCCCATCTCCCTAGCTGAGCACATACCTTCCGACAGATTCCTTTCTGGGTTGCATTCTGTGAGGGGTAAAATCTAGGCAGGATTTAGCCCCATTTTAGTTTTAACTTTTGTTTTCAGATTAGTACAGTAATTTGGATTGAGCCATAGCTCAGGTGGTGCAGATCTCTGAGGGATGTGGGCAGTGACATCTAGTGAGGATTGGGCCTGGGAGTTTAGGATCCATCATCATCCTGGTACACAGAAATTGCCAGCTAATCTTCTAGAATGTCACAGTCACCATGTCAAAAGGCCTGTGTTTCTGTAAGCACTGCCAGTCTCACAGCCCCATACAGCCTGCCCTTGTTAGAGTGACACCCAGTCTTCTTCCCCATGGCTGAGATGCTGATGCAGCTGTGCTGGTCCCAGATGGCACGGTCCGTGCCGGGGACCGCACACCTGGAGGTCTGAGGAACACAGAAGATGGCAGAGCCCGCATGGGGTTTGTGTTCCCTTCCCTGGTTACCCCAGTGATTAACAGATGTTACGCTTTTCTGTAGCCAGCACAGGTTACGGATTTCCTTTGTAGTGCAAGAGGAATGACTGCTGATGCTGCTGCTGTTGCTGCTGCTGCTACTGTCATTCCAAGCTATATTCCTGACGTCCACTGTTCTGCTAATAGTTCCATGGAGATTTAAACAAATAAATTGTGGGGGGTTTTCCTTTCTAAAATACTTCCTGCATAAGAGCAAATGGTATCATTTGATATGGGGAGAGGGAAAGCTATAACCATTTAATTTTCAGACAGGGTAAAGTAGATGCATATTTTTGAGCTGGGTCACAGTTTTCTGTCAGCATAGGGATTGACATACCTCCAAACGGAAACACCAGGAATGTTCTCCCAGAGGCTAGGCTCACCACTGCTTGTGATTTGGGACTCCTTTATGGCAGAACTGCAGTGCTGCTCCATGCATTGCTGCTGTGCATAGCTCTGAAAAACTTCTGTCTCTGCATTAAAAAAGAAAAAAAAGCTATACATTATAGTTGTTTCTTTTGAGTGCTATTTAACAGAACACGAAGCAGCACCCATTTCCCTATGGTGTCCTTAAACCTTTCACCAAAGTAGATGTAGTGCTCTGTTTCTTAGTGTTCTGCATTTCACACCAATGAGGCCATTATGGATGTAAAATGATCACCTGGTGTATTGCAGCGTTAACAGTAGGTCTGTGCTGGTGTAAGAAAAGACCTTGAGAACCTGGATCTTGATTTTCTATACATTTTTCCATTTTGGTTTCTATTTATGACAATAAATAAAACATAATGTAGCAATGTGTACAGTTAATTAGATTGGAAAAAAAACTACTTCAGCATCAAAAATGTTCAGCCTTATTTTAAGCTTTAATTTGGGTCCATGAACTGACTTGTTTGCTTACCACTCTGCAGAGCAACAGGTTTTCCATATAAGCTTGTTAGATAACTTTTCTCCTGTGCTTGGGCTGCTGCAAATGTTTGTCAGAATGCAGAGAAGTTTAGTGTAAGCTCTGCTCTGTCAGAGTGAGTGACATGACACAAGTTAGGCATTTCTCTTCTGCCACCAGTCATCTAAAATAAGATCAGTACTCAAACATCATTTGGCCTTTCTCAGAAGAAGAAAGAGATGGTATTTCAGTTCAGCTTGATGTTTGCTCCGTTTTAAAAAAATGCAGTATCTCACTGAGATGAGCAGAAAGCTTACAGCTTACTCCAGCATTCGTTGATCACTCTGGTTGAATACTAGACTTGTAAAGAAAAATCCACTTACTGCTGGGTTGGTTGTCTCTACCACTGTTGCCTGTACGTTTGCTTCCATAATCATTACAGCAAATGAGTTTGTGAGGAAGATGTGCAGGGTAAATTTTAAGTGTGCATCACTGAATATTTAAGGAAAACAAATCCAAAGGTGGAAATAGGGATTTTTATACCAGAAGGCTGACAGCATTTGAAAAGTTTGATTTTGTACTTGATTTTGTTACTCTGACTTAGCACAGTTTTAACACATGCCTCTCTGTCACAGAGACAAGTGTCAAGGGTAGAGGAAAAGAAGGAGTCTACTGTTAGGACATTAATATAAACCTCAGTGAACGTGAGTTAGCCACTTGTTTTGTCTGCAGCAAGTACTCTGCAAGTACACAGCAGACCTCTCTGTGCATTCATCTTCTATCTGTAAAATCTGAATAATGGACTTCATCCCTGTGTCAGAGAATTGTTAGAGGAATGCATGCAACACTGAGCAGTACTTGGATGCTGTGGTTTATCAGGGCAAGAATTATCAAAATAGTCTTTAAAAGATAGAATGTGTGTTTCTAAAACAGAAGCTTCAAATGCCATTGACATGCTTAAGCTGTGATTTTCAGATTTTTCTGAAATCCCTGTAATTCACACACTGACTATGGCAAGACAGAGCACTGTGTAAATCTGGTTTGAGAAGTGGGAAGGTGTGAGACAACTACTAAAAAGCAGAACCCAGTTCTCTCTGCCCAGGAGGAAGGCATAAACTCCATGTCCTGGAAAGGACCTATGATGACCAGGAGCGATTGGTTTTCTGACTCTGCTTTGAGCATCTCCCCACTTGGGTATTGTGTGCTAGAGATACAGGTGAATTTTTCTGCCATGAGACACTGCTCTTGACATCTGATTGGGCCTGACCCTAAACAACCGCAGCACACATTTGCCACTCTACCAGCAGTGGAGCCAAGTGGTGCCCATTCAAAATGCTGTGGAAGGATGCCTTCAGGAGGCAAGGAAGAGGTTAAAAGAGGAGGTCTGGAGCCATCTTCTCTTTGAGCTTATTTCTGTACAGAACACCTAAATGTTTGCGTCTGCTCTTTTCCTGAAATAGATTGATGGGTAAAGTTTTGGGTGAAAACAGAAGCATTTTCTGGCTTTAAAAAAATACGCCAGCTGCAATCTGCTTAGAAGTTTGAAGTGTGAATAGTCCTAGAAGAAACAGGCTCAGTGGGGACAGGTGAGCTAATTTACCCCATTTTGGATAAATAGGCTGCATGACCCCATCTCCATGCAGAGATAGTGATCTAAACTACAAAATGTAAATATTTTCTGTTGTTTATCTAACTGTCATAAAGCTGAAAATTGGCATTGTTGAGTCTGTATCGGTGCATCTGGAGTACAAATACACATCTGATGCAGTGAACATGCATTACCCATACATCATCTGAATTAAAGGCAGTCATTGAGGGACAGCACTGAGGAGAAATCAACTAAAGCAACAACCAGCATAGGAGCTGAAGAAGGTTTTCAGGTTCAAGACATGTCCAGCCTGGACATTCAAGAGGGGAGCTACTATACTGATTCCTTAGCAGATAAAAACAACAGAAACAGGGGTCACTGCTTACCAGTGCCCAGCTCAGAGAATCAGTAGCTCAATTAAAGTAATCATTGACATACAAGTAGCTGCATCAAAGATACTTCCTGTCAAAGAATATTCTTGCTTTTTCTGTTAGATGATGAATTTGTTGAGCTGAATCTAACATTACTCAAATGTCCTCAGAAGATTGACTTAGTATGGCAGGACACTGTTGTTTAAAAATAGCCCACTTCCCTCCTCTTCCCCGCTATTATCTTATTCCACAACGTGAAAAACTCATGACTAGTAGATCTCATACCCAGCATCATTTTACTGTAATACTTTTCTGCAATCTGTGAGTCCTTTCAGAGAACTTAGTTTATGAAAATTGGAAACTCTGGTTTGAAGAGCTCTTAGAAAGATGTGGCAAATTCACTCAACAGTTTAGTATTACTGTGATGGCTTAATACACTAGTTTCCAATGCCCTCCTTTACAAAGTAATGTTTTTGTCCTTAAAGTTAAGCATGGTCTCAAATCTGTCTGAGTTCAGTTGTCTTCAGACCTAAAGCCTGCAGGAAGAAGAAAAAAGGTAGCAAGATACGGAAAGAATAGGCAGGCTGGGACTTTTCTGCTTGGAAAATAGGTGAGTGAGAAGAATCTGCAGAAGTCATGAGTGTTATGGAGAGAGAGGATAAGTAAATATTACTCACCCATTTTGGCACAAGAATTAGTAGGTATCTAAGGAGGTTAGCAGTTGTGGACAAAACAAACCAAAACCCACATTCTTTCTATAATGAGTTCTTAAGCTGTAGAGTCTCACTCTCTGGGATGTGGTGTATGCTAAAGAGTGCTCTTGGGCCTGAGGGCAAACCAGACATGCTCACAGAAGTGGCATACATGAAGGACTTTCTCATTAGAAGCAATTTTTGAGTTGCAAATTATTAGAGGCTGGCAGAGAAGTTTAATGTGCATTTGCCATGCTCCTTGTTCTGCTTTAGGCACTGTACTGGAGTGACGCATGGGCTCAATGCCCTTGTGCAGTGCAGCCATCCCATGTACTCAAACGCATTCCTGGAGTAACCAAATCTGGCAGTTGTGGCACTGAAGAAAGCCTCCATTGCAATTCATCATGAAGCTTATTTGAATATTGCTGGTACAGTTTAATCCAATTTTCCATTACCATTTTTCCCTTATCTTATTTTCAATATTTATGGCTCTGGTTAGTCACAACCATTTTCCCTGCCATCTCATTCTTCAGTGGTCCCAACATCCAAGTATCTGAAAAAGGAAAAATCCTCCTGTAGCAGTCATCCTTCTACATTCTAAAAGACTTGAGGGCTACTGAGACCTTAACATATTTCCAGAGCACTCTATGGTGAGGAACACTTGGTGGAGTTAGGAAGAGTATGCATCCTGCTGCAAATATTTCCAGATACGGGTTCACTATGTGTAAACTAGGGATTAGCGAAAACTAAATCTAAATGAGATCTATATTGTGACCATGATGTGAACCTGTGAGGTTCTTGTGAATCTCGGTGCAAATCAGCTGTGGGAGAGGAAGTGTTATGTTTGCATTGTTGTTAAAGGATGAAGAGATCTGCACACAGATCTGCAGCACTACCTTGGACTGCAGCAATACCATGAGTCATCTTCATGTCAGACCTTGCACAGAGAAACCCATGCAAGCACAGTTGTATCTTGTCTTTACTTCTGGAGCATATAAAACACTGAAAGTTCATGGGCAGTGTAAGAAATGTTACGGCCTTTGTCCATTTTAAGCCAAAAGTCAAAGAAAAATGTCTATAGTGTCTGAAAACTAAAGTTACTGTCTCAAGATTTATCAGTAGTTTTGCTTTAGGAATGTTTACATGACAGCAAGTGAAGCACAAATACGATGAAAAAGTATTTCTGTCAAAGTATCAGTGAAAAGTAGGTA
Organism: Acropternis orthonyx; assembly: GCA_035583155.1. Lineage (NCBI taxonomy): Eukaryota > Metazoa > Chordata > Aves > Passeriformes > Rhinocryptidae > Acropternis > Acropternis orthonyx. The sequence goes on from JAWWEU010000091.1 coordinate 21,019,825, forward strand.
CAAATAGAAACCAGAAACCAACTTGCCCTTGAGAAATTTCTAGACAGTTTCCAGACTTACCCAAACTCAACTGTTTAAATTTAGAATTGTTTCCACAGCACATTCCTAGCCCTTAACACATCACCAACATCTCTTGAGCACAGACAAGAAGCTGATATACTAGGTTTTGGTTTGTGCCTTTTAAATCTTAATTTTAAAAAGAAGTTGAAGAGAGGTGAAAAGAGTTTTGTGATTTTTTTTTTTGTTGTTGTTAAGTCTCTGGTAAAATAAAATACTTGTGAAAGATATATATTTTTGGAAACTATTGAACAGCTCCTGCCTGGAGTGTAACATTGAGGACAGATGCCACACACTGTGGTATCAGTGGGGTAGATGTTCATCTGTAGTCAGAGGTTAGACTTTGGGATTTACATGCCATGATAAAAGTAATGGATAGTTGGGTAGCTGGGTTGAGAGTGGGATAGGCCTGGAAGGGGGTGCACAGTGATACTCAGCCTCTCCTTGTGCACTCTTGCTCTTCCAGGGATCACTCATTGTCTCCAACTCCTTACCCACTTTAAAAATACTGTTTTATTCTCTTCCAGAATTAAGTGTATTCTTCCGTCAGTCAAATTTTTGCAAAGTATCACCACCAGCAAGATGGTTGGTCTGCTGAGTGTGTTTGGGAAAGCATGTACTGTACTATGTACATTGAGTAAATTATTATTACCGTGCTCTCTCTTGAATGGCACAGGAGCACTTGCTGAGCCTGTGTGTGTTGAAGGGCTGATCAAACTGAGGATGCCTCTCAGGAGCAGTATTTGGAACCAAAGGAATGCTGTATCTGCCTCTGATCCTAACTTCCCTAGCACAGAAAAACATTCTCTGTTGCAAATTCTGATCTGGGAAAGCCACAGGGTTGCAAGGGTTAACATCACCCAACAAGTCCACTGGTAATTAAATTGGTATGGCCTGTTGGCAATTGCACACCAGACCTGTGTAGCTCTTGACACACAGATGCTTTTTGTTACTTAGCTGACTTCCAACAAGGTTGATGCTGAAGGCGTGTAAAGCTTTCTTGCTCTTTGCCAGTAAAAACAAATGCTCTCTGTGCACAAAAAAAAAAGGCCAGCAACGAATGCAATCTGGGGAGCTCTTTTTGGAAGGAGACAGACCTGCCCTCATCTATGAGTTGCTGCCCTTTCTAGACGATGCAGAGCTCACGTTGTTGTAGATTTTGGCAGTGCTTGCACTGTTTTAATTTGAACTGCCAGTGTAATTTGTCAGGATCCACAGACAACAATCAGCAGGGTGGGGTCAGCCCCTCTGCAGTTCCTAATAATAGCAGTCACTGTCAATCTGCTGGAGGTCTGGGACAGGAGAGATGTGCTCAGATTTTAAAAAATTACATACCTTGAAAGAAAGCCCTCATTTTACCAGCCAAGGACTAAATGAAAGATGCTTTGCAGCCTTTTGGGGACATGTCATTGTCAGTTCCTCTGCTTCAGCCATGTTCCTTTGCCATGCAGAATTGCAAGCAGTACTGCAGCAGAGGAAAGTAACCTGGGCAAGTAATGGCTTAGGAGACCCTATTAAGAGGATGAATATTGCAGACAGAAATTACAAGCAGGGTTGCCAAGTAATTTACTGCGAGAGGAGGGAGAGCTGAGCAGCCCATAACTCTCCCTGCAGTCACACAGCTGCAGCCTGTTTATGGCAGCAGCAGAAGAAGCGAGTGCAGAGCTGAGATTATTCTGAGCAGTAGCAGTGCTAAAGGCTAGTTCCTGGCTATTAACCAGCTGAGCGCCAGCATCACAGTGACTGGTCTTTCCCAGCGGGCTTCACAGAGGGAAAGGCAACACCAGCACGTGCACATTCTCTTCTTGCTAACCTCTTGTGAAACAGCTCTGCTCTTCACTACTGTCAGGTCCTTGGAAAAACTTCCACCGACAACCGTGGTTTTTTTAATGATCCCTAGTCATCCAACTGTTTCCCATTTAGAGCATAAAGCAAGCATTTGGCATCCATGGTGTCACTAAATTTACCGTAACTGCAGCATAGGGGACTGGATTGTCTCGTATCCTGGCTTTGGTACAAAATTATGATGTTGAATGTCTTGGCCAGTTCTGGTAGCTCTGTGCAAATAGCATAGTATTTGAGAGTTAATCCCATATCTCTTCTGAAACACAACCCACATTGACATAAAAAGTAAGGCTCAGGTGTTAGTCATGGATTTGTTCTTAAGAAATACAGGCGTATGCAAGCACTTGCTGCATGTTAGAGAAACAGACTCCAGCAGAGGGCTGATTCAGCATTTAAAGCTGCATCTTTAAGACTGCTCCTTGTGGTAGGGATAACTGCTGAATTAGAAATGTGCATAATCTCATGCCAGCATCACTGAGAATTTAGTAAATTGTTCTGGTAAAGGAAGTAACTTCCAACCAGACAGGAAAAAAGAAAAAACAAAACCTCAAGATTTTAAAAAATAAAATTTACAGTTGTTATTGCTGATGTTTCAAAATATACAAAATTCAGATTAAAATCCATGTAAGGTATCTGAAACTCATCTGTTCATATGTCTCATGCTTTTGATTATCAGCTTTGTGATTTTCCAGAGGAAAAATAATAGAATTGAAGTGGTTTATGAGTATTTTTTTCCTTATCATGTATAACATTGCTTACAGTGCTGATCAAAGGTTTTGATGACACTGATGTGTCACAGACCTCCTCTGAATTTCTCAGCAATTCACAGGACTGAATGTTCCAGAGAAGTTGTTCCAGAATCAATAAAGTTTACAATATAGACAACTCTTTAGATTAATTATTTTTTTCTGGGCTTTTGAAACAGCATCATAATTCATAATTCTGAAGACAGGCGTTTCTAAAGATTATTCCACTGCTGAGAAGTTGTTGATGGAAAACCCTGCTGAACTGGAGAAAGCTGGTAGGAGTTTACTCTTACGGCTCTGACACAGATCTCAGAGCACTGGGGTGAATTCCCCACTGCATTTGGCCCATGTCTACCATCCTTCCTTGTCTCAGAGCTCACAGCCCACGAAAGTGGTCCTGAAAGGCAGATCTGAGAAAAAAACAGTGGTATTTTGGTGGTTCAAGTACCTGCAACTACAGCTTCTACTGCACCTTGGTCTATGAGATTTTAGGGCAAACCACCATCCTTGCTTAAACATGGAAGAAAACAAAAATAGTCTTTTGTCTTCACTACTTTGAAAACACATACTGCTTTGTAAAATAAATCCAGTTTACATTGAAGTGGATAACATTGACCATGTGCCTGTGGTCAAGTCACAGGTGCCTGATGGTCCAAAAAGGTGAGGTGGCCCTGGTTGTATACTGTCACAATGTGTATGGACTGTAGCATGGTATTAACTGAGCTTGTGCATGCGCATTGAAGGCCGAAGAGTTATCATACTGTGTGCTTCCCTGAGCTGCTGTGGCACTGATGAACTCACAAACGTAAAGCAACACTCCAGGGCTTGTGGCATGTATCAGCCTTTTGGCTGCAAGTAGCACACTGAGCTGGAGGAGATTTCAATGAGAAGGTAGACCTGCTTTCTCACTGGCATTGCTGAGCAGGTCACATCTCTGCCTAGATGAAGCTAACAGATTGTGAAAGTGGCTGGAGAACAGAAGCAAGAATACATACACCAGCAATCAGCTGTCACAGTGCAAACCTGTACCAGAGTGTATCCAGCCTGGGTGTGACCTTTTTCCAGCTCTAGACAGCATTTCATGAATCTGGGACAGAAAATGCAGCACAGTCACTGTAACGTGGCCTTCACTGAGAAAGACTGTGAACACACATGAAAAAAGAGAGTTTAAAATGGTACAGGCATATTACTAGCCTTTTTCACATGGTGTCTTCAAAACAAGGATTCTTAGCACCTAGTATTTATGTGACCTGATTGATAGCAGTAAAGGAAAAAGTGATAGTGAATAATGCTGTGAATACTATTCATCAGTCTCATCCAACATGGAATAGGCATGATGGTGACAGGTATCAAATATATATATAAACAAAAAAAATATATAAAAGTCTGTTATATATGTTCAGGAATGCTGCTTGTTAGGCACATGAAATGGTGCTTTGGTTAGATCTATGCTGGATGTTAGTCTCCAAGAAAGCAACGGGCAGAATAGAGAAGGGTGCAGGAGAGTCAGTAATGAACAGAAGTGGAGGAAAGCGGCTGCTGAGGCAAGATAAAATTGTCTGGCCTGGTAAAGACAGTGCCAAGGTTTCGTTGATCTTGTTTAAAGGTAGGAAAAAGTCTGTATTTCTTCCGGGGTGGATCCACCAGTATTTCTGCTTGTCCTCAGATGTTTCTCAGTCACTCAGCTTATATATAAAGGGTTCTACTTCAGCCAGTCTTACAATGCCAGCACAATGTTGTCCTGAGTTTTGGCAGCTGATACATGGATGCTTGCAGACCCAGGACAACAACTTAATACAACTACAGTGGCAGAAATCTGAAGCTGGGCTGGTTTACCAGCAGGTAAAAAGCTGAGGATAAAGTGAGAAACAGGGTTTCACCATCTCTAAACTTGAGAGTTGCATGCTTTGCCACTCATCACATACTCTTATCAGCAGTATAGAGGCATAGTTAGAAAGTGGCTGGACTCATCTATTAAAAGTTCAGTTTTGTATGTAAAAAATTTGGAGCAGGTCCTTAATATGTATTTAGGGACTGGAAAATGAATAGTACATGATCTGTAGGGCAACTAAATTGCCAAAGGCCTCTAAAAAACTCAACTTCAGGCAGGGGATTTCTGTGTGACTACATGTTGACCTGTATGTGCAGAAAGCCTTTCAGTATGCATAAAGGTAAGGCAACAGGTTCTCAGAGTATAGTACAGCTTTACAGATTTATCTTTCTCTATTTCTATATTCCAAGACAGTTCGCATCATATTTAAGAAACTGATCAGACAGCTTTCACTGCTGATGTGCTATTAGTTTGCACTCCACTTCAAACTGTTTCTCCTTTTTTTAGCAGAATTTTTTATCTTAATAAAGCCCCACTTGGACCACGAACAATAAGCGATTGATTTGCTTGTGAATATATTGCTGAAACATTGTATCTTTCCAGGTGCAATCCAGAATTGCAGATATTGGGTACAACAGAATGCAAAGGTGGCAGAGCTGGTAATTATTTCTTACTGTATCGTGGCAAAAATTAACCTCAGGAATTTTTACAGTGTTAGAGTAGTCAAATTGGCATGTGATTTAACAACACCTTCTTTTCAGACCAGTTCTTCTCCCTTAACAAACAAAACAAAACACTCTTTTGACTAGTTGAGAAATACCAGAAGTGGTTTTGGTTGGCCCAGGAGTTGAGGGATTTTTTACTGTGAAGTGCATCACAATCACCGTGTAAATGGTATTCAGCATTTCAAATTGTATTGCCTTTCAAAGTTTACCATAGCATCTTCCATCTACAAAATATTGGAAATATTTTCTTTGCCTAAAAGACATTGAAAGAATAATTACAATCATTTAGGGCATGTCTAAGTCATACACTGAAGTACTTATATCTGTACAAAGGTGCCCATTTGGTTTTGGGTCTGCTAGGTATCCCAAACGTGTCCTCCTTGTGACAAAACAGATTATTAGAATGTATGTACAACAGATATTTAGGGTAATGGAAACAAGCTGGTAACCTGCTCCAGTATCAGCAGTTAGGATGAGCACAGCTGCCTCTTCACAGTATTGTGTTGTAAGATATCCATTAACTCCCAATCTGACTCAAAAATACATGCCAAGAGCTTTACTCAGTAAACTCAGCATGAAGTCTAAACTTTTGTTTCAGTAAAAAGGCAATGCAATTTTTTATTATTCTCCTTAGTGTCTTTATTCAGACATTTTTTTTCCAACGAACCATCATCACAAACTTGAGGGGGTTTTTTATTTTCTGTTACTCTAATGAGGACTAGCTGTCCTGACACACAAGTGGGAGCAAAATTGTCAAAAGTATCCAATAACCCTTAGCACTCAGCATGCGACATTTTCAAAGCCTTCATTTTTCAGAAGGTAGGCTGTTGTGCAGTGCTTCATATATCCAGAATCTTGTATTGATGTGAAAGGCATTGTGAAACATCAGTGCATCTGACTTTTGCATCTGCTAGACATCCAAAGCAAATCTGCACTATGACAGTTTCACAAGTGGGAAACTGAACAATACAGTTTGTGGTAGGGGGAAAATTTCACCTGTTTACCCCGTTAACACTGATTGGTCTTCATGCTTTAAATCAATATTTATTTGTTTCAGTTTCGCCTATGAAACACAGGTACAAGAAAGGTGAGAAACCAAATCTAGTGGATAGGAAGGAATACAAGGAAGGCAGGCCATTGGAGGTGACAGCATTGGTCATGCAAAAAAAAAAAAAATTTCTAATATTTTTGGTGTGTCACTAAATTACTTACAGTTTTTTTGTGCCACCTGAACCTGCATACCCATCTTTCCTTACGAAATGTGGATTGTGATATCTATTGTTGCACAGAAGCAGTGTGAAAACCATCTGCATCAAGTCTAAATCATGTTTTGAAGATGGGACTGCAGGCACAAGTGTTTCCCTGAGCTTTTATATTCTGTCTCCAGCAGCTGATGAAACTTGATGATACAAAGGAGGCAAAGAAAACCCCATTACACACCTGAATAGTTTCAGAGTAGTTTTCTTTTTGTTTGGCAGTAGAGAAGACAAATCTCCATTGTTCATTACTGGCATTAGAGCAGCACCAGCTGAGGTGTACACCCTGTTGTGCTAGCAAAATAGTGAATGCATGCCCAATGTCAGCCTCCAATAGAGCAGAGACTGGGGAAGATGAGAAATGAGCATAGAAAGGTGAAATCATTTACACCCAAGGATATTCAGGAAGCTGAACCCTGTAGGCACCTCTTTTCACCGAGCCATTGGCAGGCTATGCACTGAAGCCCACTGTCCATGTCCACACCAACTGCTGTGGCCAAAGGTTTCCTCCCTCCACTGAAACATGCAGTCCACTGATCTGCTTCTGTTATGGGTGCCAAAAGTCTCCGAGCACAGGGGTCTTGTCCTTCTCTGCAGGATGCTCTTACTCTAGTTACCCAACTCCCCACCACCTCCATAGGCCATGCCAGCAAGATCTCCAGCAAAGCATCTTCTGTAGGTCTTTCATGCATTGTGGTTAGCTGCCATCAACAGACTGAATCTTCCTGAAAGTTCTGCAGTGTTGTTTCTCAGCTGTGTTGTATATATTCTGTGACTGCAGTGTGTGCAATCAATTAACCCATCAGTTTTCTTTTTGTCTGCCATCATGCATGTGAGCTGCACTTTCAGAGATTCTTCAGAGGTGTCTGAGGACCAGTATTTGCATTGGATGTATGTCTGATGACTCCAGTATGGAGACACCTGAAGCCAGGAAGAAATTTAGATCCAACCCTGCTGATACGGCTCTTGTTCATATTCGTGTTCACATTCTTCATCACTATTATCGTTTGCCTAGGTTAATTTGGCAGGTATGGAAATGGGTTTTGTTGGAACCGTTGTAATGAGGGATGGAGTTAGAAGCTGAGAGGTCATTGCATAAAATATGTATTACAGCACTGGCCCTGACCTGCACATGTGTTGTAGCAGTCCCAAGGACATGTACAGGCTGGGCAGAGGATGGATTGGGAGCAGCCTTGAGGAGGACTTGGGGGTGTGAGTGAATGAGGGGCTGTACGTGAGCTAACAATATGCACTTGCAGCTTAGACAGCCAGTCATATCCTAGGCTGAATCAAAATTAGTGTGCCCAGCAGGGCAAGGGAGGGGATTCTGCCACTCCAGTCCACACTGGTGAGAGCCCACCTGGAGTGCTGCATTCAGTTCTGGGTCCCCTAATATAAGAAGGACATGGACCTGCTGGAGTTAGTCTGGGTGAGGCTATGAAGATGATCAGGAAACTGAAGCACTTCTCCCATGCAGACAGGTGGAGAGAACTGGCAGTGTGCAGCCTGGAGAAGAGAAGGCACCAGGGAGACCTTACAGCACCTTCCAGTACCTAAAGGGGAAGTGAGTTGGGGAGGGAGTTTTTGCCAGGATGTGTAGTGATAGGACAAGAGGAATGCCTTTAAATTGAAGGAGAATCTGTTCAGATTAGGTATTAGGAAGAAATTTTTCACTATGAGGGTGGTGAGACATTGGAACAGGTTGTCCAGAGAAGTTGTGGTTGCCCCATTCCCAGAAGTGTTCAAGGCCAGGTGGACAGAGCTTTAAGTGACCTGGTGTAGTGAAAAGGTGACCCTGCCCATGGCAGAGGGATTGGAATTAGATCATCTTTAAGGTCTCTTCCAACTCAATCAATTCTGTGATTTTATGAATACCACATTTCTTTATTTCTAGAGAAGCAAAGCAAGGACATCCTCTCACAGTTTAGCATTACCTAGTAAATAAATTGACTGCATTTCCATCTCTGCAACAACAGCACCCATGGACATAGTTTGATTTGTCTCCCTTTCTATTTTAGTTCACACACATATCCAAAGGTACTGCCCCTAGGTAAGTAATAAGACTTAGAAAGAAAAAAACCTCATTTAGGCTGTGAGTAAAGAATGACTTTAGGAAGAAGAAGCATAGATGGAAATATTTTCATCTGTATAGAACTGTTCTGTCCAAGTCATTACAAATCACATAACTCTGCAATGTATTTTCAAAAACCTTTGCAGTGGAATGGATCATTTTTGCTTCTGACTTCCAAACTGTGAACTTGGACAGTTGGTGGGAAATTTTGAGGGTTTTTAAGGCTGTTAGCATTCAGAGAGGGAAACCGAAAAGGTGAAAGTGTTGGTGCCAGTTTCCTAAAAATCCTCTTGGAAGGAAGACAGCATTTCCCAGCACCACCAGTTGTCAGGACTGTCAGCCAGATAGCTGCTCAACAAAGATGCATCCTTGCAACAAGCTGTGGTGAAAGAGTCATATTTTATACAGTATGTATATCTTCTCTGAATGCCAATTGTTCAGCACAGGACTGCAGGAAAGATCATTATAGCAGACTTTAACTTGACAAAGTTTACGTCAGAAAAGAAGACTATTTTTTTCTACATGACTTTCTGTTACAGAGAATTTTTTATAAATGGGGGAGAGAAGTATTACTGCCATTCCCACTGAACGCTCCATGTGGGCCAAGAAATGCTGTTAACAGTTGGTTTAGAAAAGCATTTCTAAACCATCTTCCTTTTCAATGAATCCATGCAAATTTAGTCCTTGGCCTGTACTGATACATCATTATCAAGCACCAGAGACTTAACTCTTTGTGAATGTGACTGAACTTCTGTTTGTTTCATGATCAAATTGACTTGATCAGATTTATTCTGCCTTTCTTCTTTACTTCTGACATTGGTGTGCCTTTGAACTAAGCACTGTAGCAATCCCATGCTGTGCTCTAGCATGGCAACTGGCCGTAGTGGAGACAAGTAAAGTCATCTCTTCCGAGTGTTGCCTGATGGTTCCAGCCTATCAAAAGTTGGATGGCAGTCAGGCCCCACTTTGATGCAGCATAGAAAATACCAAGTAGCAATGTACAGTGGCCAAAAGATACTTTACTGTGGAAAAATCCATTGTTCAGCACCATGCTGCCTTTAATAATTTCTTCTTCCCCTTGATAAGAAAACTGAAGAACCTGTAGAGCTGCTGTTTAATCCTTCACATGTCTGTACTTGCACAGTTTTTTATATCACTCCTTGTGATTTTTCAAGTTTCTTTTATTCCCCCATGATCAATGTGGATTAAAGGGTGTTTGTTTTTTTTTTTTTTTTGCAGAATGCAAACTCTTGACCAGATTTGCTGAAGAATTCAGCATGCAGTGTACAATAGGACAGGGTTTCAATGAAAGATGTACCCTTGAAAATACAGACTCTGTTGTGCCCTCTCTGTCTTACCATTTCTATATGGGATGGGTTATATTTTCATAATATACCTCTAAATGTAGTGAACATGTCTACATAAACTCCTGGTGGGTGGATCCCATCTGTTTGCCACACTGTAAGAAAACATTTTAGAAACCTAAAGGAAAAGAATGCTATAAATGCACCCATCCTTACAGCCTTTCCTGGCTTCTCATTTTGTCATCTTGTTTGATGTATGTCTATGCAAATGCCAAGACTGAAATTCAGCCTTTTTCCCAAATTTTTCTCACTTTTTCTGTTACTTCATGTGTCTCTTACCAGCATTTGAAACCCTATCTCTCAGTTTTCCTTTGGAAGAGAGTAAATAAAATACATTCTTTTTCTGCTTACTTGCCAATAAACTTTTTCCTCATGTAATCCAAACTCTTCAGGTCACTCTGAAGAATCAGCTACAACATATGAGAACCATCCACAGCAACTACCAGATAAATCTTTCTCATATCACACTTTAGAGGAAATTATTACAGAGGAAAATTCTTGGCAAGCACACTATTATAAATACCACTTAAAGTAGTTAATGGTTAAAGGAAAATGAGAGGGAAGGAAAAACTTTACAGAGACTACTGTCTTCTCCACGTTTAGACTGTAAATTGATGCAAAGGACTTGTAAAAGTGCTATGGCCATTTGAAAAAGAAAATCACGTATATCTGAGCAAGAGTTAAGATTTAATTTACATTCAGTCACTTCCTTGGCAACTCTATTGCATTAAACTTATCATCCTTGTTTGCTGATGACAATGTGTTACTGACATCAGCTTAAGCTGATGGCAAAGATATTACTGATTTAGAAAATAAATTGCTATCTGGTGAAGATTATCTGCCTTTGACAGTGTGATGCACACCAAAGGGCCCAGCTAGAGCTGTGGAGTTATAACTTTAACATTGCTTGGGGGAACAAAAGGGATCACAGTGTGCTAAAAGAGGTGTGTTCATCTTTGTCAGTTTGCATGGAAGACTATGATTATATATTGGTTCCATAATGAAGTTGAGGTTTAGCTTGTAAAATACAGATTATAAAAAACACACTGCAATATTTTATACACTTTTAAAATTATTTTCCACAGTTGACTCTTACTTCCACCTCTTCCCTGCATTCATAAGGACTCCTAACTTCCTTTTTTAATACGAAAGCTGAGATTCCCATGTGGTCATAGAACTCTACAGCTATGGTTTTAAGAAAAATAAGAGATATTGTGAAATTTGCTATAAAATCACAAGAGCTCACAAAACAGAGCTAGACATAATATTGTTTGATATTCCTCCTGTGCATAGCCCACAGTGACATTCACAACTTTAACTAGCAGATCTGCAGAGCGTATGATCTGCTTTTGGCAAGGAGAGGTTCAGTTAAGTGTCTGAAACTTTCACTTTCAGACCTAAACTACGAACTGGTGGTTAAGATGCAGAACATGCAGCTACAATTGACGGAAGACTCCTTTCATAGTGACCACACCTTGAAAAATAACTTTTGCAGAATAAAATGCAATTGAATTTCATCAATGATGGAGGTTACATATGAGTAAATATTGTGGTCTGTTTCCACGTGGAAAACTTATAGGTGGTATAAATGAATCTTAAGTTTTGCCTCCTCATCTGGGGCTTCTTTGTATTACTGTAGTGTACATGGTAGTGCCTAAGCTTCATTGCTACCTCGAAGTAATTCAAAATTTTCTTACAAAATTTGTTTTCTTGCACATGGTGACGATAAGTCTGGTTTTAAAAAGTACCTATTAAACTAATATATCTGCACTTTGCTCCCTGCTCCAGTTTGTCATCTCATACCAGGTTGAATGCACTCTTCTCTCTCAAAGTACTTACTTAGCATAACAAAGTATGACCTTGTTTGCACTATGACTTGGAAAATACCTGTTGTGATACCACATTGCATATGACACTCTTTACAGCGCTCTGCAGGGACATACCAACAATGGAAATACTGGAGCAATAATGGTTTCGTACAACAAATCGGATAGCTTTGTGAATTCACAGAGCTAACTCAGATTAGTGAGTACTTTTCACTTGTGGTACAGGGAGAATTTACTCTTTCCTAGTGTAACACAGGTGATTCTTCCCCATGAGATGCCACCTCAGCTTCTCTGTCATCAAACTATGATTTGAATGTTCAGATAACTGACACATTAATGATCAAAGAGACTAAGACTCCTTTGTTTGACAACATACCAGTAAAGTCAAATAGGGCAATGTTGGGGAGTTACTATCTAACACTTCAAGTTATTATGGCTGTCCTCAGTGTTCCCCTCCCTACCAGAGTAGAGTAGCACTATTTCTATGATGTCAAGGGGAAAGGTGCACAGTGTTGCAAGGTGAGCTTCACAGCATTTGGGGACCACTGGACAATAAGACAAACCCATTCTCTTGTGTATGCATTCGTATCCAGACCCACAGGGCTCTGTGGGTTCTCTGTTGCTAATGAAAATGGTGGGAACCAGCACTTACACTTCTGTGCGCAAGGTAAAGTGTCATTGCTAAACAGTTCACATGAACTCTCTGTCACACAGAATTGAAGTGACTCCCTGCTCACCTACCCTGGGAACACCAAAAGGAAAGCCTAAAAAAACTACTAGCAACACTTCTTCTGACTGGCTACCAGTACAGAGCCAGGGTGGGCTGCTCCCTCAGTGTTGTGCCAAGTGCAAGAGCTTAACCACTGCAAAGTGACTCTTGGCTGAGGATTCATGCCATCAGCAACATTTTCTAGCCGCTTGTTAACAAAAATTAGGGGGTTTTGTCATCCCTATCGTAGCACTTCTGCAAGTACCAGAGTTTTGCCAAGTTATCAGTGGCAGGCACAGAGGTGTTGCAAAGGAACCTTCACAAGGCCAGACAGTAATGTCACAGAAGGATGCAACATAAGAGTTCAGCAAATTTGACTGTTTGGGGTTGTTTCTTTTCGTGATGAACCAGTCAAGTCACTGTCATTCACAGCTGGCTGACTGGGCTTTAGAAACCACCACAAGAAAATATTAGCAATGCACAAACAGCCAAGTGATCTGTCAGAAAGCAGAAAAAGGAGATCTTTTTGTAAAGAAGGATGTATAGAAGAAAAGGTTTTCTGATTGGCTGGGGAAGAAATCAGTGCTATTTTTCCTTTCTAAGAATCTATGGGAAAGTGAATAAATTATTATTTGCAGCTCCTTTTAATATTCTGTGCAGCTGCAGGAAAGAACTCTATAATTTATGTGCGTCCTTGAACTAAACTGTGTGGTCTGGTGTCTAGACATGGTAAGAGGACAAGAATTCCTCTCACTTTGCAGGGTTTAAAAGATTCTGATGTGTCCTTTCAAAAATGAAAAAAAACCCCCACTTTATCCAAAAGTAAAAGTTTATCTTTCTTGTAATCAAATCAAATATTTTACTACTAAAAATAATTTATTTCTTTCTGATTAATATTTTATTAGGTAGTGTGACAATACAAAATACAAACATGGCTTGTGGAATAGCTCAGAAGTTAAAATGCTAATTTTTAATTTGTATAGTGGCCCCAACTTGATTCATACTGTGTGTTCATTAATAACTTCATTGTCAGCCTATCTTATAAGGTGGACACATATCTAATTTATCTACTGTGCAAGTACCATATGATGAAATGGAGAATTGGGTTTGTGGGCTGCATGTCACTCACAGGCCAGTTTGTTTCACAGGTCTGCTGTAGCAGATGTTCCCTAAGGGGGACGTAGACTCTAAAAGTAGATCTTAAAAGTAGCATAGAACTGTCTTATAGCTCAATGAGATCCATTAGTTCTAGTGAAGATGTCACTTGTCATCACTCTGGCCAAGCCATGAGCAATGATGTTTCAGTATGGCATGGAAATGCCACAGCATACCATGTTGCATATGCTGGTTTCATATGTAGGTCAGAAATTGTCCCTTTCTAATGCAATTTTGCTTTCCTGTTAGAAGCTGGCAGTTAGGAAAGCATGTCAGGCAGGCTGGAGAATCCTGATTTTTATGAGTCCTAGGCCACAGTGAAGATAAAATTATGAATCCCAGACTGTAATGAAAATAAAATTTGCTTAATTTTTAATAGGACCAGACCTGAATGGGAATAGAGGAAAACTCAATTGTTTTAAATCTGCAGTATTCATTAAAAAATAACAAACTTGTCATTTTATGGTGTTGTCTCAGTTTGAGAAAATTTGGAGGTGTGGAGACTTCAGACAGAAGTCTTCTCCCTCGGATTCAATGCTCCTAGTTTCTCCAGCACAGAAAGACCAAATATGCGCAGATGGAAGTGAAAAAAAAAAATCTTTGAGAAGGAGAAATGCTAATAACAATACTGATAAAACTGGGTTAAACCAATGAATGAGGAGAAACTTCCCAAGCCCTGCCCACTGGACCAAATTGAGATGGTGGTGGCCTCCCCCATCCAGAAAAAACACGTGGCCACAGGACAGAGACCAGATGGCCACCCTTCCATGTGGTTCTCCTCCCCTGCAATTGGAAAACCTGTCAGGAACGTTTGGAGAGTCAGCATGGGCAGGAAACAGTGGACAGCTGGGATTTGATACTGGCAGACACTTGCGTGGTGCTGGAGTGAGGCTGTGGTGCTGGCACAGGCAGTCGGAGCAGGGCTGTGGATCTCCCAGGAGAAGGGGAGGACCCATGAGACACCCACTGGGGGTGCAGCAACGAGACTAGGTTGTTGCAATTTTGATGTTCATTGGTCAAAGTGGTGATCACAGTCTGGATCCATCAAGGTGGTGGCGGAAGCCCCAACTGGGGCCCAAAACTCAGAGTTAGCTCAGGTTCACGTGGGAATGTCTCTGGCACCTTCCCTGAGGTGGGGAGTTTTATGCTGGATGATGTGATACTGTGAGTCACATGAGATTTTGACCATCTTGGACACCTTCAAAGACATTGCAGCATCTCTCTTATGGTGCAGCAGAGCCCATTATGGCTCATCAACAAGAGGTGAATATCTTCAGGCGAAGTGTGGATGTTCTGGAGAGTTATCACAGCTGAGTCATCTGAGTAAGGAAAGAGAAACTACCCCACCCAGCCTGCATCCTGAGGTGTTGAATATGCGTGCCTTCAGCCCCTGGCCTGGATAGCCACTCTGCACATTGTTAGCAAAGCACACTGCTGATTGATCCATGAGCACCAACAGTCCAGTCTCTCACAGCACATGGGTGGTCAAATGTTTGAGTCATTAACCATTAGCATTTCAGTCTCCTTTAAAGAAAGCAAAACAAAAAACCAAAAAGGCATATTTGGAGAAAAGATAAAAGAAAAGGTGAATACTAGAATTTTTGTGTTACCCAGGACAGGTGTCCAAGGGATTGATGTATGACAGTATGTTTAGAGGATCTCATCTGCATGTCAGCTAACCAGAAGTTGTGTGGAATATGCCCCAAGCCCCTCTACTGCTAGGGCTATTGATACACATGGTGTCAGATGGTGATCTCCAGCTTCTTTCAGAAGGCTTCTGCAAGAAACCATGAACAGGCACCTATTGGCTCATGTGGTGTTATTGTCTCTGAGTCATAATACACTGTCCAAACACTCAAAAGGGACAGTGAAAAGGGCAAAAACAAGAAGCCCCTTTTCTATACTGGAAAACCATGCCTTGGAACAGTGGTTGCATACATATGCTGTAAAGGAAACTGCAATATTTGTAATATTTCTTAATTACTGATTGAAGATCATATACTCTGTGCTCAGACTGCATTGTAGAAAAGTTACTTTTTTAAAAAATTGTTAATCAGAAAAACTTAATGCAAGTATTTAAAACCTTTATAGCTGAACCAAAGTGGAGAAAATTTCTGTGCAAAGTGCTGGGTTCAGCAGTGCACTTGGCTAAGCACAAAGAGAGAGTACGATAGGATTAGGATCAGCATTTTCAAGAATACCTCATGTATTCTTGTTTTATCATGTTACACAAATGCAGCTAAAGTATTTAGGGGCATAGGTGTACAGCCAGATGCTCCAGAGCCAGCTGCAGCCCTGGGGAGGTGACAACAGCCACAGTCACGACCACGTTTTGCTAGAGTTTCCACAGTTAGTGGAATGAAAAACCCATCTCCTGTATTTAAACTGATGCGACACTGAAGAAGGCACCTCAGAGCAGAAATACAACAGCAGAGCAATGTAACTTCTGGCAAGAAGGCAGCTGCAAGCAGCTGGAAAGCAGTAATTCCTGCAAAAGTGAAGTCCTCTGGAAACCAGATATGCACTTGTGCCTGGATCCACATAGGTCCTAAATGACAATTGCCTTGGAAGGTAAAAACTGAGGCTCCAGGCAAAACATATTTGAAATGTTCTGCATTTACTGCATGAATTTTTATAAATTCTTCTGACAAATTTTACTTTTAAAAATTAAGGTCTGTAATAGATAATATTTGTTCCTATATAACTAAATAAAAAGCGAAAAGATGCATGCTTGGTGATAATTACAAGGGAAAGAAGTATTTTCTTTCATTGCTGTGGGGATGCTGTCAGTATCTCTGTGTGTAAAATGGAGTTCAAATGATTGCTAGATGTGTGAAGCCAGCATCCCTCTTCATGAGTACATTTACCCAACATAAAGTGAAGACTCCTCTGACTGATAAAACCTAAAAAGAGAATAGGAGGTAGACAGATTAAAGTGTTAGTTTGATTGGAAACATCTGGAAAACAGAAGATAATGCTCTACTGACTTGTTTTTTGATTGATTGCTGGAAATTACTTGTAAAGCTAAACCAGTGCAGGAAGCTTGATACAGAAGATGAAAAAATAGCCTGCCTTTGCAGTAGCTGCACTCATTTGTTGTCATTTTTAAGACTTGGGACTTTGGCTGAATAGCAAAATTATTTTCAGTTATCATTATTTACAGGGAAGTGTGTTTCATGCACAGGTAGGTGTTAGCTTCTTTGCATGATACCCATGGAAAAACTGCAGGTTTTGTCAACTTACAGGATAGTTCAGTCCTTTCTGGTTCCATGACTGTCCACAGTCACAGAATGACTAAGAATGGAAGGGACCACTGGAGGTCATCTAGTCCAACCTCCTCGTTCAAGCAGGGTCCACTGGAGCACATTGTACAGGATTGTGTGCAGGTGAGTATCTCCAATGAGGAACACTCCACCACCTCTCTTGGGCAGCCTGTTTCAATGCACAGTCACCCACACAGTAAAGAAGCTCTTCGCATGTTTAGGTGGAACTTGCTGTGTTCCTGTTTCTGCCCGTTGCCTCTCATCCTATTGCTTGGCATGACCAAGAAAAGCCTGGCTCCGTCCTCTTTACACCCTCCCTGCAAATACTCATAGACACTGGTGAGCTCCCCTCCCCGTTGTCTCTTCTGCAGGCTAAACAGGACTAGCTGCCCCTGCATTTCCTCCTGAGAGAGATGTTCCAGATCCCTCGTTGTCTTTGTAGCCTTATGCTGGACTCATTCCAGGACCATCATGTCTCTATGTAATAACACTATCTAGATCATCCATACACTCCCCTCATGTGGAAATCTCCAGCTCTTTGTCAGTTAATTCCAAGCCACAGAGATATTAAGTTAAAGAAATCTCATTATATGTTTTCATTTGTGAAATAACTGAAAATAAATGTTTGGGGATTTTATTATTCCAGTATCAATTACTTCCGTTTAAAAAATCTGTTTTCAGGGAATTGTTCAAGCCTGGCTGTGGTAGAAAGCACAAGATCTACCTGCAAAGTTTTGCTGCTACATGTTGTGCTGAACTGTGAAAGGCAGAGAAGTGTGAAAGGCAGAGAAGAAAAAGTCGTCTTCTTTAAGTATGTAACTTACTAGCACACATGTAACTTCTTCCTGTTGATAGATAAAAGACTTAGCTCCCTGGTGGGCTTAGTGGGGCATAGGGATGGCTGTCCTGCCTTTGGAAATGGTCAGAAGCAACTGTTTATCTTTGGAGTCAATCATGAGCTTCCTCTGGCACTACAACGCTGTAAGCTAGATTTTGCGTTTGTGCCATGTCTTAAACACATGCTCATGACAGTGATCTCAATGTTGTGTCTCCCTCTGGGCTCTCCCAGGAGCGATGGCAATGGCTCAGCTGCCTTAAGGAAACCCTTGGTTGACCTTCATGTGGGGAATGAATGTTCCTTGGAATAAACAGTCTGCAAAAGAAGGCTACTAATAGCAAAACCTCAAAGGCTCTTGCACAACTTCAGAAGGAGGAAGCTGGTGCTTTTGACTTTTCCCAGCTTTGAGTGTTCTGGGAGAAATTCAACAAAGGAGCTGTTGACATCCACACTCAGAGTGGCTTGTGATGTACTCCTGGTGGGAAAAAATTACATTCTTGGGTTTCATAGCTGCACTTTTTGAAGCTTTTTATAGCTGGTAGAATTTGTCCTATGTGAGCCTAGTTAGAGAGAGACTACTTTATCACATCAGAAGTAGTGCTAAAGGCTTAATACGTCAAAGGAGGAGCCTCCAACCTCCAGTCTAATGCAGAAGTTTAAAATCTTCAGCTGTCTCTACAGCAGAAGCAATGACTTCTGTGTATGAGGCATAGTTACTGTTCACTATTATTATTTTTCATTTGTCATCTCAGATGAAAAATGCATACACAGGGAGCTTGCTTTCAGGTTGGTGTCACTGTAATTTATAGAGCATGTCCTCATTTCGTGCAGCAGCCAGACACCTATCTCAGTGAGGCAAGAGGGACTCACACAAATGTACAAGAGCTTCCTGAAATAGTGCAGACAAACAGCAGGGTGCTTCTTGTTGAAAGCTTTTGAACTCTTAATCATCCCATCTTTTCCCAGTAAATTTTTATTATAATCATAGGAAGGAGGAAATGACAAACAGAGGCATTGACTTGAATGTGTGAGCCAAGAAAAGTTACACAGAGGTGCAAGAATGAAATAGGTGTGCAGTATTCAGAAAGCTCATGCAATTTTCATCAGGTGGAAAGGGAAGGAGGTGGAGATGAAAAATTGCATAGAGCCAGGGTTGAAATCATGAGCTTATGAAAACGACAGGCTGACTGGGCTCAAGCCCACCGAAGTCAAGGGAAGCTTGCCGTTAGTTCCAGCTTGCTTTGCAGCAGGTTTTAATACTCTAATCTTTGCTTCTAATTCCCTCCTGGAATGCTTCTGGTTTTGCGGC